>WAAF01006892.1:0-16218 GCA_013400475.1 Tricholaema leucomelas | reverse complement strand
TTGGAGGGTCAGCCAGAGGGATTAGGAAGCATAAGGATTAGTCACACAGACAGCACGTTAGGTTAGAGAGAGAAGTTCATCCCAAAGCCCAGAGAGAGACTCCCTTATCTATATTTATGTTCTTGTTCTTATACATCTCAGCAAGCCCATGAGTGAAGTAGATATCACCATTGTTTCCTTTTTACAACCTGTAATCTGATTCTTCTCATCAAAATATCCCAGCTAGGCACAAACTAGCACATTAGTACTCTTTGAAAGCTGCTTTTGAAGTAGAAGGGAGACAGGCCCACCTAAAATTCATACCTTTTTATATGTGAAGTGTGCATATAATCAGATAGATTAATTGAATAATTCTAATTGTTCCTTTACTTGTATGAGGACTTCTATTGTATTTCAGATAGTTTGGGCAATAAGAGGTACTAAAAATTTGCACTTTCATTAATAAAAATCTAATTTAAAGGTTAAAAGTCTAGAAAGCAAAATGAAGTGGGCTCTAAAAATAACACTTTCTAATGCTGAAATGTAAGATAGAGTAGTCGTATATCCTTTAATCTATGACATTGTCCAACACTTAAAGTCAAGTCAATTACAGAATCACAGAAAACATTCATTTGGAAGAGCCCTTGAAGATCATCCAGTCCAATCTATGATCCAGAAACCAAGGATGGTCTCAACATGAAACCATGTCGCTAAGTGCTGTAGGTCCATGTGCTGTCCAGACTGTATCATGATGTATGTATTAAGAAAAAAAATATGTAAAGGACCTTCTCTCCTTAATTCCTGCATCCTCAATTTTATAAACTCTTTCACAAATCAAGAAGTCCTCTATCTCTAGCTTTCTCTGAAAATAATTCCTCTGAGTCATCTATGGCCTTAAAGTATGTCCTCAGTTCTTTTGATGTATCAGTTTATTTACTCGGATTCACAAAGCAAGGCTTAATGTCCCAGGTTGAGACTATGGGGTTAGAAGATTGTTATTCAATCTCATAATGCTGCTATCTTATTATAATCTCACAACAAGGTCAGTTCGTTCTCCTTTCCTCCTCCTCCTCCTGCCCTGTGTGTGTGGTGGGACCCACTTTATTGGGAAGAACATGTAAGCAGTAGGCTTCTTTGGATGGTGGAGGCATTGGCAGTGGGGGGAGGATTGGAGCACTGGGGAGTGTAGATTTAGGGTTTTTTTGGGATGGGGAGAAATTCAATGGGGTTTGCTATGGATGGGGTAATTGCTTTATATTGTCTAGCTCTGTATTTTTCTCTCTCTAAATATAATTCTGTATTTTCTCTCCAATTTGATTTGAGAGTTTAATTTCTGTCAGCTCTCTTTTAAAAAACACAACACTTAGCAAAGATATTGATGTAAGATTCATCTCACCTTCAGAAATTGATCTAAGCTAATTGTCTAGGCTCCCTTAAAATCAACAGATACAGGCTACATTCATATCTCCTACTTGTAGAGTACTTCAAACTTCTGTGGAAAGATATACACCCAGCAGACAGTCCTGCTCTGTCTCAGATTAGAATGTCACTGTCCACCACTTTAACATATTACTCTTAAGAGCCAGAAAATTTATAGTCAAGAATTAAGTAAATTGATGTACAAAAGTAAACCACATCAGGCTACAGGAAAAAGGAAGAGCTTTTGAGTTGAGAGAGTGATTTGCCATTGGAATGGGCTGCCCAGGGAGATGGAGGAGTCACCGTCTCTGGAGGTGTTGAAGGAAAGCCTGGATGAGGCACCATGGTCTACTTGATTGGATAGGGCTGAGTGACAGGTTGGGCTGGATGATCTTGGTGGTCTCTTCCAACCTGGTTGATTCTATGATTCTATGATCCTAACATTCCAGAATGTTAATCCAGCTATAGCCACAGCTGCTTCCATGATTCACCTAGCCTGTGATCATTCACTCATTCTCAGGATTTGTCTGCCTTTCATTCTCTGTCACAGGGGTCTAGAGGATTAACTTAAACCTGAAACCTAATTCCAAGATGGTTAAAGCTATGTAATCACTTAGCAAACCATAATAAATATGGATTGTAAAGACCTTAGACATCCATCTGATCATCTCTTTGAAAACTGAAAGAGAAGTGTTTGGCTAGAACCAAACCCACTTCAAATATCTGTTAGGGTCTGTTCCATATCATGCTTTTAAATGTCCACTGAAAGAAATTCTGTTATCTTCCTTGGAAGGCCATTTCTATCCATAAAATCTTACTGTTCCAAAAGTCACAATCACTAATTTAAAACTTCTTCTCTAAAGAATAAGCAAATTTATATTCATTCCAATGACCACAAAGCACAATGGAATCTGTGGGGAAAAAAGTTTTGGTGAGGACCTACTTTTATGTATTTCTATTCATTTTATTTTTTCTTCACAGAACTTTCCTTTTATACACATTTCCCATGCATCACAGCAGTCTTGTGTCTGGCTGCTGGGCTCTGTTCAGTTCTCCTTTATCCTCAAACTTTCCTGCCTGAAACTGGAAAAAGTACTTTGGTTGGAGCCCTTATCAGTGCCAAAGAGGGAAGGAAAGTTTACTTAATGAATCTCATTTAAAATTTTATTTCTTTAAGTGTAGAGGAAGAATGTACTTAATAATATCAGGACAGAGAATACAGAATGTAATAGCCTATGTGCTAGGTCAACTGAGATGGATTTCATCCAAGACTTTAATGAGAAAATATTTTAGTTTCCTAAGCGTAGGTGAACAGTGCCTTCTCAGATGCTTAAAAGTAGTTTTGAATACCTTAAATAAAAAGACCTTTGCTTCTTCATCTGCAGTTGCACCTTCCCTGTAATTACCATGTCATATCTGTCAGCCCCACAGGAATATAGCTCATAGAGGCTTGAATACCTACCTGTGGCATTCGAACTGATCTTAGGCTGCATTTATATTGATCATATGCAGAAGTAAAATGTAGAGTGAGATGGATCACTCTCTGGGCTTAATCACTTAGCTCACTTGGGGCTTACTAAAGGTTAATCACTTTAATCAGATCCAAGCCCCCGTATTGTAGACATCAAAAATTTAGGTAAGAAGTCATTCCCCTTAGGAAAATTCTTTCTTGCTAATTAAGCAGACAGCTTGTATTTAGAGGAGCTCTTCATTTGTGTTAGTGGTTTATATCATTGGGTACTTTTTCAAGAGGAGTTTAAAGAAACTGTAGAATACATGACCCTTGAAGCAATTATAACTTTTTTTCCTAGTTCAATTTTATATAGCTATATGTTATTTGGAAGACTTCTGGTCTGTACACATAGAAAACATTATCCCTGAGAGACACACGTTTTTACTGAAGAACTCTTAGTCGTTGTTTATACTTTAAATATGTATTTTAAACTTTTTTATGCCCATTGGTAATGCAGGTTCATTCTATTTATACAGGACTCTATCAAGCAACACGGTGTTGTGGTAGACCTGGTAGGCCCAAAATAGGCTTATACATGTCCTGCCTTGCCTAGGCATGTTTTCCTGCTCTGCCAGAGAGGCAAGCACGGGAAACAGACACGAAACCCGGAGCCAGAGATTCTGGCCTGCCCAGGGTCCTGTGGTGTAAGGTACACACACTTAGCTTGTGCCTGCCTAGTGCAAGGCCTGAGCTTTTCCCAAATTAGGGAGAAGTGAGCCTGTGGCTTTGCCTGATATGGTCAGGTTTGGCTAACTGCCATCCTGATTGGCTGTTCTTGTGTCCAAAGGGCANAGGTCAGAGATTGTCTGCGTTCTTTCCCCAGAAGCCAGGAAGATTAAAGTCTCAACATCCAACAAGACAGAGTCCCCTGAAAACATTTGGGCACTGTCTGGACTGTGGCTAGCCCCCACGAGGGGAATAATAATCTGTGAGTAAATGCTTAAATGCCTCTCTGTAATTCTCTATTGCCTTCTGCCACAGAGCAGAAAGAGCTTGGGCCCAGCTACTGGGGAAATGGTGTGTTGACCGCAAGCGGCGTTCGATCACGGGAATAGTCTCTTCCAGTTCAATTAATATTTATCTATTTTACTGGTTGTATTAGATGTAGATATTACCATGGAATGTTTCCTTAACCGTGTAAGAACCAAAATACTATTAAAATTAGTGGTTGAGGGTGGTGAGAGTTCTGAATAGCAAAATTAATAAACAATATTAATTTTGGAAAGTGTCATCTCGCATCAGTTAATTTCCCCTCTGCAACACACGGAGAGGTGAGAGCTTTTAAAAATATCTGAATGAATAATTTTCTAAAATTTCTTCTAAAATCTACTGCATAATATACAATTATTTTAAGGTTTTCATTTTTGCACAACTCGTTCTGCAAATATCAACACAGAATTATACAAGATTTTACTCATCCTAAAGTCTTCTTTAGATGGATATTGGATTTTTTTTTTTAATGGATTTCTCAATGTGCTTCTTATATGCATTTTACTTTCTGAAAGTCTTAGTGGTTTACTAAAAATAATGGATGCATTCCATAGGGGACCAAGGCTATGTCTGTTAAAATAAAAACTAATTATCATGAAATGTAATAATTAAGGAATAGCAAATGTATCTAATATAAAAGCTCAGATGACAGTGAGGCTGAAAATCTGATGTTTGTAGACTAGGTGAAATGTGTTCTGAAAGATGGATGAGGGATGTTTGCAGACATAAAAAGTTATTTACTGCTTAGTTATTGCCCAAAGTTTTGGCAATTATAGAGGCAATTGGTTTACAAATGCTGATGTGTCCTTGGTCTGAATGGAGATAAATATTCCTACTAAGTCCTGCAGATTCAGAGAGACAATATTCACTGGAGTCAGATACCACAGATATATATCTAACTCTGCCTGAGTAAAAGATTTGCATTTGGTGAGCATAGAGTCTTGTTGATTGGCTAGGGTTGGGTGCTAGGTTGGAATGGATGATGTTGGAGGTCTCTTCCAACCTGGTTGATTCTATTCTATTCTATTCTATTGGAGAATCTGCTGTCACCTGTCTTAAACAACATGGATTTATTTTGTGTGATATCAAAAGGAATTTGTATTAATTTAAATGAAAATAACACGAGAGAAGAGGTTACTGAGCTGCAGAGCTGCTGAAGATTATTCAGATCGTAATATAATGAAGTCTCCCATACCTTTCGATTTACTTACAAACTTTTGCTGAGCATGAGAACGAGAGGGAGTTAGATACCTGTCTGAAGAACTACATTGACTAAAGCCTCACTGTGCTGCCTTTCTTTATCTGAGATACAGAAATAACTCTCTTGCTTTGAAGTGCTTACTCAAATGAACCTACCACATGAAGGTACAAGATATGTGTGGGAAAAATACTAGCCTGATACATAGATAGAAAATATTTATTATCTATGTGGCCATGCTTACAATAGAATCTCAATCAGTGTAGCCTGTAGATTCATCTATTGTATCCTGAGACAGAAAAGTATAGGAGTTTTTTCTGTGTGTCATTTTATCCAGTTCTGATTTGGCCCAGAGATGAGAAGAATTGTATGAAGGTAGGCCTTTCTACCATTCCATGGTACAGTACATCTCCAACATGTATTTCATACACCAGACAGAACTTCTAAGGTACTGTTTAGCCAGGATAATCTCAGAGCAGATTAGCAGATTGGAATCTACACATTAGTGGGTATGCAGGNCCCTCCCAGAAACCTGAGTCCCCAGGAGGGGCTCTCAACCACCCCCTCACCTTCTCCCTACCCCTCTCAACCTTACCTCAGTCCCAAGAACGGAGGTTCGGCCAAGGGGATTCAGAAGCAAGGTGAATCAGCAAAGCAAATGGAGGGTGAGGTTAGAAAGCAAGATGGAGTTCAGCCAGCAGAGCGAGCTCCCCAGCAGGCAAAGAGCTGAGAGCACAGCCCAGCGTGAAGTGCCCCAAGCAAAGTGCAGAGCAAAGTGACTTTATCTTTGTTTTTCCTTTATTCTTTACACATCTCAGCAAGACTGTGAGCGAAGTAGACCTCACCATTGTTTTCATTTCTCAGCCTATGATCTAATTCTTCTCACCAAAACATGCTAGCTAGGCTCAAACTAGCACATCTACAAAATAAAGTCCAACATACTCATATTCTGGAGAAAAATTACTTTATATTATCTAGAACTAAGAGTATAATTTATCAACATTAGCCTTGATGGGGCATCCAGTGCAGTGTGATTGATTTAAATGTGTAGCTTTTTAATGTTTTGAACAGGTGGCTAACTTATAACAACAGTTTAAACTTTTATGGCATCTTATCATGCTGAGGCAGCTCATGGTGTTTTACAATGACATTAAAATTAAAATTTAATTTATCCTGCAGAGTTAATAATTAGCTAATGTCAGTTAAAAGTCAGTGAAAACAAATCAGTCTTAAATGTAGGTTTAAAAAAAGAATAAAATAGGATTCTCTCTGGTGTCAGGAGGCAAGGAGTTCTGCCAACCAGAGGCATGGCAGTGAAAAGAGCAAGAACCGTAAGTGACATAACTGTGAGGGTTAAAATTTTCAAAGATGAGTTTTGACCTTGGCTGCTAGGCCTGATTATGACTTCATTTTTTAAAATGTATTTATAAAGCACTATAAAACTCCTTGGAGATAGGGTCAAGAGGTAAGCATCCTCTTCTTCAGTACATGATTACAGTTTCTGGGATTCCACTTTTCTCTCTAACCCAATGAGTTTTGCATTTGTTTCTACAAGTAGCACAGTGACAAAGCGAACCAATTTCTAAGTGTTTTGAAGCCACATAATTACATGGATTTGAATCCCTTCAGTCTGAATTCCATTTAAATAGTAGGAATACCATGTCCTGACCTCTGTGCTTTACAAGAAAGTGGTGCCTTTTATTCTGAAAGGAGGGACTCAGGTGTATTACTGCAGGAGAAATTTCTGAGTTGTAAACCTGGTCTGACATAAATGTAGGATTTCAGTCTTGACCTTCTTTATTACATGAACCTTTCACAGCATGCTGTCTGTTGTGAATCCCATTTAATCCTCCTTTTGCATTGTATAGACAGTCAACATATTTAACTAAGGTCTACGGACTGTGCTTGAGAAATTAGTTTTGTTTCTGCTCTGAACTATTCGCTGGTGATGTTTGTCATCCTCTGTGAACTACTGATAGTTCCCAGGAAACTAATTTATTTTAGATCCTCAAGTCTGACATGGCTAAAGAAAGAACACACACGTTGAGAGACTCAGTGGTTTAAGGTTTCTTGCCTTCAAGTCAGCTGCCTTTTTGGTTTTTGTGGAAAAAAAAAAGAATCAGTGTTTTGATTCCTGTAGTGGAAGGCTAACAGGCCTAAAACATGCCTTAGCTTGTGCTCCACCCTTCTGCTGATGGGGGAAGCAAGGGCAGGAGGAAAACAAGGGCTTGGACTATTATGTCTCCAATCAAAGTGATAAACAGGTACCCACAGATGTTTATGCACTTGTTAATGTCTTGCCCAAATAAGGATGAGCAAGTCCTGATTTCACCTAATATGGTCAGTTTGGTAAACACTATTCTGATTGGTGAATCTCTGTAGACAAAGGAGCCTCAGTGTGTGCTTCACTGCTCTATGTTCTGCCCTGCTCAGATGTGCTCTCAGCTTGGACAACGTGTTCTGCTTTGCCTTGTGCTGCAGACCAGCTTAGCCCTGATGTTTTGAGCTTGAACTACCTGGAAACTTTAGTGCCTCAAGTTTACCAGGATGTCGTGGTTTTACTAAAGATAGGAGACAGAAATTAAACTCTCAGATCAAATTGGAGAGAAAATACAGAATTGTATTTAGAGAGAGAGAGAGATACAGCGATAAGAAAATACAGAATTGTATTTATAGAGAGAGAGAGATACAGCAATAGATCTTACAAAAAGCGATTTCCCCATCCGTGGCAAACCCCCTTGAAGTTTCCCCATTCCCCAAAAAAACTAAATCTACCTTCCCCAGTGCTCCAATCCTCCCCCCGCCCCAACACCTCCAGCCAGCCAAGAGGCCTGCTGCTTACATGTTCCTGATAGTGGGCTCCTGCCACACACCCAGAGCAGGAGGAGGAGGAAAGAAGAACGAACTGACCTTGTCGTGAGTCTATAAGGAGATAGCAGAATTATGGGATTGAATAACAACCTTCTAGTCCCCAGAAAATTTTTTTAACCCTATAACCTCAACCTGGGACACAGGAGAAGGCCTCACGACGTGGTGAAAAGTGCCACTGACATTGTGCTTTCTGCACATCTGCAAGAGATCCTGCCTGCACCTCTTCAAACCTCTCTGCCAAGAGGAACCAGGATCAAGTCTGAGATTGTCTGCCTCTTTCCCAGCATGCTGCTAGAGTCTGGGAAGATCTAGAAGCTTCCCAACAGCTATCAAGACACCAAGCGGTTCCAACACTGCTGCAAAGGAGCCAGGGACTATCTCTGAATTCTATTCAGCTGCCGTGAGTAGAACAGACTTTCCCTAGGGCTCCAGGCTGCCTATTTATAAATGAGGCAGAGCCATTGTGTGGCTAAACCTTTATTATTGAATTGCCCATAAGCATCCTTGTGAGCATTTTCCTCATTGCATTAGAACCCAAATTTAACTAGTTTGTATATAGTTTGTGGGAGGGGCCTTTTGGAAATAAAATAACTACATATTTTATAATTCCTGCCTCATTAATTGTCCCAACTAATTCAATTCGTTATTGATCTGATTCTTACTTGTTTGCATATAGTGCTTGCACAAAGTCAATTACAGAATCACAGAAAACATCTGGTTGGAAGAGATCTCAAAGATCACCCAGTCCAACTTTCAACCCAATTTAGGGTCAATCCTAAACCATGTCCCTAATTACCTTTAGGATTGATCAAAGCTGCAAGGAAAAAGGTGAAAAATTAGCACATTATCCCATATTTAATATAACAATCCAACTAACAGCTGTTGTGCTAGTAGAGCATGGGACTCTTAATCTCAGGGTCATGGGTTCGAGCCCAGAGCTAAGCAGGCAAGAGACTAGCCCAGCACGAAGTGCAGAGCAGGAGTGACCTCATCTTTGTTTTGCCTTTCTTCTTTACACATCCCAGCAAGACTGTGAGGGAAGTAGACCTCACCATTGTTTTCATTTTGCAGCCTATCATCTAGTTCTTCTCACCAAAACATGCTAGCTAGGCTCAAACTAGCACAGCTGTAATGAAAGATGACAGCATGGTTGTTCATATATATATATGTGTGTGTATATATATATATATTCACCTCTGGAAAGCTTTCTTTTACCACTTGTTATTTGTGCTAGTCCATTTAAGCCATCAGAGTGCTACCTGTCTGTCAAGTCTCATGCATTGCAGGTGAAACTCATGGTTGACTCACATTCTCACTCTTCTCTCCTGCAGCTCTGATTTTATCTTCTCATGGCTACATTGCAAAGTATGTCTGACTATCAGCTGCTGCTGTTCACAGAGAAAAGAGGCAGAGAGATAAATGAGAGTGTTGCCAAATCGTAGAAGTGAATGTTTAACGCACCCCATGCTCCATTGCTGCAAGTTACTGCCATGCTGTGGCCCTCTTACAGATGACCCAGCCAAAATATTGTTTCAAGCATATGCACAGAGAAAGCTGGGGAAGTCTCCATATTTTCACACTAATATTCCATCTTATCACATAGGTGTGCATTAGAAAAAGAAACATCAAATAAATAGATGGGCGATTTCTATTTGTTCAGCAAAGTTGCAAATACATAAGAAACTTATGAGTTAGTGCATATATTAGTGGGGAAAAATATGCAAAAGTATGTGCAGAAGAAACAGTGCTCTGGATCTTGTCAACCTGCCAGCATGGACATTAGTCTTGTAAAGTTTGGGCACCCTGTAGGGTTTTTATCTGTCATCCTAAGTATCTAGTTAGCATTATAAAAATTGACTGATAATAAGAGCAATTAGGTCAAGAGAGAGATCATACCCATGAAGTGTCTAATGGCAAGATCTTGACAACAGAAGATAGCTGTGCAAAGGAATTATCAAAGAACATACAAGAATGCATAATTAAGGGGTGAGAGAGGTCAGCAATTAGCACTTGGACATTTGTATTTCTTTCCTCAGGGCAGGAGAGTAGAATCCGAGGAGGACTTAGGTTCAAATCTGACACAGAAAGAGGACAAAGGTACTGTTAATACCTATGGTGCTTTTAAAATTATTTTAGTTTGCAAGTTATGCATTTGATGCAAAAATATTGTCATTAGAGAAGTGAAAAGATACAGATATGCTTTTATGACTAAAGTACATAAGGTATAAATCAGGTTTCTATGTGCATGCTCATTACAAAGACAAAATAAGAGTTAATATGTTAAGTACTATTTGCAGGTACTTGTAGTTTAGGAAGATATGTACAGCAAGATAGTTTGGTGTAAATTAAAATGCTTATTAAATGTCAGTAGTTCTAATAAGTGATTGATATCTAATTAATGTGTCATATGTGATAATTTTTAAATGTTAATTAATGCCTACAGATTTAATAAGTGCTGCTTGACCTATTAATTATATTAGACAAAAACTTACAGTAATTGTTTCCTAAATGAAATGCTCAAATAAAGTGTTTAAAGTGTTACCATATGATGCTGACATGGTAGCCAGCTGGTTTTATGTCAGGTCATGCTTCAGGAATAACCTTTGAACTTCTGCTTCACACATTTATGTAGAATTGCACTATTTCCTGTTTCATTGAAAGATTTACTGGCTCCTTCATTCTTTTGGAAGTGAGAAATTAATACTGTGGGCTAAATCCTGCTGTAATTTAGACAGGTGCTGCTGGAGTGTTTCTTTATGTGCCTATCAGCAGATTGGTCTTCGCCGGCACTCAGTGTGCTGTCTTAGCCATGGTTATCTCCTGAGCAGGCTGTCAATGATGCTACATTCTGGAGTCCATCCTCACCTCACAGAGCGCCCAGATCCAAGAGAGATGCAGCCATTAAGCAAAGAGATGGAGACAAAGTATGGTCCAGTGATTAGTCATTATAAAGGATGGAGGGCTGCTTCACAGATTTCCAGTGTGGCTGGAGCAAAGCCCTGCCACTGTTTTAAAGACTCTGTGCCCTTAGACTTCCTTTAGTCCTGTAACAGAAGCATAGCATTTTCTTCCTGTATCAGTGTTTTGAAGTTAAAAATCCTGAAACATTATAAGGTGTTCATATGTTCTGATAGCTGACATTCAAAGACAGGCAAATATCTTCCTAATTATGGTGGAATGTAATGATCATTGTTTCCAGAATATTCAAGGTAAGTTTAAGAGTCATCTCAGAATTATCTTTGCAGTATTTATATATGTTTGTGTACTACATCTACTTTATTAATAAATAATATAATTTCTATCTAACACATATTTCATTTACTTAATAACTCATGAGCATTTACCTCTTTAGTAGCTGAAGTTTAATAGAGAAGAAAATCCCAATTAAAACTTCATTTTAGAACTGTTTTGTCTGCAATTTTACTTTTAATATTCAAATCAAGAGCAATATAATAAGAACAATTCCTGCCTAGATTTTTTCAAGGGTTTATTTGATCATTTGATACCTTAAATCAAAAACAATATTTGTAGGTAGCTTCTTGAAAGTATTTGCATATTTAGCTCTTATATTTGATGTTCAGGATAAATTCCACAATATTCATTCTATTTCTATTCCCCTCTGAGCATGAAGGTCTCTTACAACTTCATACATTCTGTGAGTGAGGTTTAACCTCAGAAAGTTCTCCTCTGAAATGGAAAGAGGTTAGGCAACCAGCAACAGAACAAGGGGACACAATCTCAAGTTGTGCCAGGGGCTGGATATTAGGAGGAAGTTGTTGGCAGAGAGAGTGATTTGCCATAGGAATGGGCTGCCCAGGGAGGTGGTGGAGTCACCGTCCCTGGAGGTGTTCAAGAACAGATTAGATGAGGCACTTAGTGCCATGGTTTGGCTGACTGGACAGGGCTGGGTGCTAGATTGGACTGGATGATCTTGGAGGTCTCTTCCAACCTGGTTGATTCTATGATTCTGTGATTCTATGTGTATACTCTGTCATTCCCATGCATGTGTCGATGGAGCCATTTCAAATATTCCTTTATAAAATGTCTATATTCTTGTTCAAAGAACATTTGATGTTCAGATGAGTTATCAGGAATGGTTTATCTTCCTGGATAGGGCTGGGTTCTAGGTTGGGCTGGATGATCTTGGAGGTCTCTTCCAACCTGGTTGATTCTATGATTCTATTCTATGATTTAATCAAAGACACTTTATGGATGCAAACTGCCATTACTTTTGAGGTATGCTGATAAGAAGGGCAGATCATCTGAAGCCAGTATTATGACATTCTGACTTGCATATTCAGTTACCATGTTAAATTAGGAAGGGATGAAAAAGATAAACTGAAGACTTTGAAGCCAAAGTGTAATACAGATGAAGCCAACTCACATGTAAAACCTGTATAATGGACTAGAGTCAGACTCGTGTAAAGTTATGTATGATAAAAATTAACAGTTCTGAACATTTTTGCACTCATTAAGCCACTAGATATTTATCTTCTTAAGAGTCAACAATGACATTAATTCCTGCCAGAGATGTGCATAATGATCAGAACTTCTGAAATTACAGCAAGCAGCAAGTTTTTCACCTAGATTTGTGTTCTTGGAGTTGGGATCTTGTGCCACTGCATGAAATGTGGAGGTTGCAATTACTTGTGTGGAAAAGTACTGCCAAGAGGAATCTGCAATAGGACCATCAACAGCTACAAGTTACTAATGGAAGAAAACCACTCTCCACATCATTAAAACAAAACCAAAACCAAACCAACCAACCAAACAAAAACCCTGGATGCATTTGATGTAAGAATGATTTTGATTTTGAGGTTTCTAGTCTACCTAAGTTGCATGGGTTTAAATGGATTGTAACTTCTTTTAGTTGTCTGAGTTTATTGTGGATACATCTAAATTAGATAAGAATTAGAACACCAAAAAAGTATTATTTAGGATGATAAAGCTTTAAAGAGGATTTTCTTAAGCTCACTGCTTAGTGAATGGATATTTAGACTCCTGCAGCAGGTATAAAAGAATGGAAAATTAAAACACAGTCTGTGGGAAGAGAAGGTAGATCTACAACCAGCAACAGAACAAGGGGACACAGCCTCAAGTTGTGCTGGGGGAGGTATAGGCTGGATGTTAGGAGGAAGTTCATCACAGAGAAAGTGATTGGCACCGGAATGGGCTGCCCAGGGAGGTGGTGGAGTTGCCAGCCTTGGAGGTGTTCAAGAAAAAGCTGGCTGAGGCACTTAGTGCCACGGTCTGGTTGACTGGATAGGGCTGGGTGCTAGGTTGGCCTGGATGATCTTGGAGGTCTCTTCCAACCTAGTTGATTCTATTCTATTCTGGGAGTTTCTCCAACAGCTAACTGGAAAACAACTGAGTAAAGTAGTAACCAAGCTTGTGTTTCTACAACCTACAGTTCAGTACAACCTGCAACTGCCACAGATGTTGGACACAGACATGCAATGTGACCTCTCTGTCAGGAGAAACCTGCCTCTAAGAAGTCTTTGTACTACTGTGTACAAAAGTTAGATTAACTAGGTTAAATGTGAATGAAAATAGCAATAACATAGTAGGCAAAAGAAAAAATGCTTCTGTTAGGAAGAGTGACCTTCTCCTTTTGCCTTCCTTATTGTTTGTGGGGCATACATACAGGGATTCCCTCCTCCCTTGAAACCCCAGAACTATATTTAACAGCTGTACCTCTGGCCCATAAGTGTATTTTAAGAAGTGAACTATTTGATTTGAATGGTAATGTGTAACTTAAAATAACATGCTTTTGCCTCATGACTGCCATAAATAATAATTATTGCTGTGTTTTCATTGCTCTTAGTGGGATGCAAAAGACTTCAGGGTGAACATGTTGATAAGATCACTGTTCAGTGATTTTTGCTGCTGATTGTTTTGATGCTCATAATTTTTCAAGGATGCTGCATAATAAGGCTGGTCTGCAAGCACTGTGTGCATAGTGGGTATATGTGCAGTTATTTGAAAACAGGTCAAATTATGCTCAGTTTATGTCCTATAAATAGTGGAAGAGTGAAGATAGCAATTCTGATGGTTCCCACTTCAACTGTGCAACCTTTCTAACATGTACATCATCTTAAAGATGATCACAGAATCATAGAATCATAGAATCAACCAGGTTGGAAGAGACCTCCAAGATCATCCAGTCCAACCTAGCACCCAGCCCTATCCAGTCAACTAGACCATGGCACTAAGTGCCTCAGCCAGTCTTTTCTTGAACACCTCCAGGGACGGTGACTCCACCACCTCCCTGGGCAGCCCATTCCAATGGCAAATCACTCTCTCTGTCAAGAACTTCCTCCTAACATCCAGCCTAGACCTCCCCCGGCACAACTTGAGACTGTGTCCCCTTGTTCTATTGCTGGTTGTCTACAGCCTCCCTTCAGGTAGTTGTAGACAGCAACGAGGTCACCCCTGAGCCTCCTCTTCTCCAGGCTGATGTTGGTAAGGTCAGTTGATTTGGGATGACTTGAATCATCAGGCAGGTGAGGCCATAATATCCACTGTTGGAAGGCAAGAAGAAAACATAATCCTTACGAAATGCTGATGCAAAAAATATCTCCAGGCTTCCTATGGCAGTCTGGACCTCTTCATGTCCTTTTTGGGGGAAATAAAGCAGCTTGCAGGCTATTGTAGAGATAGAAATATTATTTGCCAAATGGTAGAATTAAGGGAATTTGAAGCAGAACTGATTAGAAAGAAGTAGAATAATGAATATATTAAGATGGTCTACAGATTTGCCATTTGATAAAGTGAGTAAAAACAAGAAGCAGCAAAGCATGAAAGACACTACCAGTGAGGTGAGCAAGCAAATAGCAGTCATTATAAAAGAGACAGTCAGATGTCTTTGATTATAGTGTTTAGTCTAACCCATTTAACTGATAAATATGTAATTAACATTGACTAGGTTAAGGAAACATGCTTTGGTTTAGTTTGTTGTTTTCTTCATTTTGAATACATGTGCCTGTTTGTGGGGTTTGGTTTTGTTTTGTTTTTCCTGGGTTTTTGTTTGGTTTTGTTAGAATTTACTACTTGCATTTGAGATGAGCTTCTACATACCAAAGACCAGGGATGTAGTATAGAAATATCTCTGTAGATTAACCTGCAGACACAGTCTGAAGTTGTGCTGGGGAAAATATAGGCTGGATGTTAGGAGGAAGTTATTCCCAGAGAGAGTGATTGGCATTGGAATGGGCTGCCCGGGGAGGTGGTAGAGTCACCGTCCCTGGAGATGTTCAAGAAAAGACTGGATGAGGCACTGAGTGCTATGGTCTAGTTGATTGGACAGGGCTGGGTGCTAGGTTGGGCTGGATGATGTTTGAGATCTCTTCCAACCTGGCTGATTCTGTTATTCTATGATTCGCAGACAATTAAGACCTATGTCAAAATTAAAGACCTCATGTATTAGTTGTTTCCTTTGTGGATCTATCTTTTTGTGAAATATGTTATTGAACAAGACTTGTGATTCTAACCTACATGGAAATAATGCAGGCAGTTGTCTCACATATATAGAAAACTAACAGCATTCAATACAATTTCAGAATCAGGAAACCTGCTTCTCTGCACCTGTTTCAAATTCATATTTCTGGCCCACCTGCAATTCACCAGATGTTCTGGTATTTCATTGCTTGCATGTCTCTATGTGTACTTTATTGCATTTACCAAAGGAAACGCTTTAGATAAAGTTATTGGAGACATTTATTTATTTCCCTGCTGAGTGACAAACCAGGCTAGAGATTCACAACAGCTTTTCATCTTACTCTTATAGGAAGCTACAAATGGTAATAAAAAAACACCTTGTGCTAGTTTGAAGCTAGCTAGAATGTTTTGGTGAGAAGGACTAGATCATAGGCTGTGAAATGAAAACAATGGTGAGGTCTATTTCACTCATAGGCTTGCTAAGATGTGTAAAAATATAAGTCAAAACATAGATAAAGTCACTTCTACTGATGGTGAGCTCTGAGCTGCATCTCTCTCCTAACGACACTCTCCGTTTCCTTGGCTAATCCACTTTCCTTCCTAACCCCCTGGCTGAACCTCCATTCTTCCTTGGGACTGGGGTAAGGAGTAGGGGGGAGGTGAAGGGGTGGTTGAGAGCCCCTCCTGGGGACTTAGGTTTCTGGGAGGGCTGTTGTGTTTCTGTATTACCTTTTTTTACCTTGTATATTTCTGCGTATAACTGTGTCTACTGTAAATATATGCTTGTGTATTGTGCTAGCTGTAAATATAA
>WAAF01006890.1:23947-71698 GCA_013400475.1 Tricholaema leucomelas | reverse complement strand
CTAGCTAGGCTCAAACTAGCACACTCATCTAAAGTAACACTGTGAAAACACAAGGGATGAAAGGCTCCAAAGGCTTTACAAATTGTATCTGGATGGGAGAGAGCAGAAAGAATGAGAATATGGGGAAAAGAAGAATGAAAAAAGGATCCTGCTGTTTACCTCATGCATAAACTGTGTGTGCTCAGCCAAAGGTCGCTCCTTTTATTTTCTCATTAATTTCAATGACAGTAGATGGTATATATGAAGAGCCATCAAAAAATAAGAACCACCAGAAATAACTTAGGGTTTTGTGTGACGGTGTAGTGGGAAGAAAAACCTGAGCTGCAGCGTCATTCTCTACTTGTAAGACTTTTGAAAGAGCAATTAATTAACATGACCTGTAAGTTTATTTAGAAAAGTTAAACAAAAATTAAGTGCTCTACTTTCTATGTGTTTGCCAATGAAGTTTTTCCTGTGTACTCTGAAGTTAATTCCTGGATTGTTGTTGTTTTTTCTTCCACCACTATTGGTGAGAAATGGTGTCTTTGGGCAGTTTTGAGGGTGTGCTGCCTGGGTACTAAACACAAGTGAGGGAAACACTAAGTACCACGCTGAATTCTAAACAGATAAAGAAGGATTGACAGCTTTGGGAAGCCTGCAGGTACATTCAAAAGCTGGCACAAGTTAATTGCCATCCACAGCAACTGAAAGTAGAGGCCAGGTTTGAGGCACAGAAGGGATGATGAATATTCTTCATGAGCATCATGAATGGCTGCTTTAAACCTTCAGGAAACAGAAGCCCTTCATACAGAGACTGGTGCAACATCTGCTAGCTTTCTTATGAGGAATAAAGGGCAAATATTTAGAAGCTGATCTCCAGATAAGGTGTCACAGATTCCACATCAGTGTTGGAGGAGTTTTAGCACTATTCCCACCAGCTTTTTAATTTCTGTGGCAAATGTGGAACTCTGCATTGACATGCAGTATATTTGGCTGTTGGCTGAGCCTACTCCTTCGAAAAGAGGACACCAGCTGCCCTGAGCTTAGTTCTCCCCTGTTTATGCCAAATAACATTATGAGCCTTACCATCAATACATGCTGCAATGTTCAGTTCCTCTGTCAAAGTTATCATTGATAAAGGTGAAACGCTAATCAACAATAATTAAATACTCCATCTGGAACCTTTGGGCTACACTGGAAATGGGAAGGCCTGGTCAGAGCACTGACTTTGGATTTTGCATTAAATCCTCATTTTGTGGTATTTCCTATACAACTGTGGTCATATTTCCCATGTGACCACAGATAATTTGTCTGAGCCTCACTTTCCCATCTGCAAAAGAAGGAAGGAATTTCCAAGCCTGGGTGTACATGACAAAGATTATGAGATGCTCCAGGTGTAACTGTACAATGAAGTAACTTTGTCAGTGAAGCTGCTGCAATGATTTCTTTCTCTCTTGCAGCCTCCACAGCTCCATCTTGGCACTGTAATATGTTATTCTGCTCAGTGTGTGAAACCTCCCTGCAGACCAGAGCACTGATATGACCTGAGCTAAAAACACCACCCTCCTTTCCTTTAAATATTTTCTGGCTTAGGTCTAGTTGATCCTGAAGCTCTGGCAGCTGGTGACCTGTCATGAAAAGGACTTTGAAAACTGATGTGTCATACTCTAACATTAGATAATGACCTGCAATAATCCAGAGGGATGTCACAACACAACCTTTGTGAGTTCATAGTTTCTGAAGGGGAAGAACAAGCTGCTACACATGTTATGGGTTGGTTGTCTTGTGCCACTTGATTACTAGTGGTGCTAAGGAAGGAACACAAAGGTAATCAAATATATCTCTACGTAATTGTTTTATTTCCTTGCTTCTTCAAACACCTACTGCTCCCACAAGATGAACAGACTCCAAAGCTCCATTGTACTAGTAATACCACATTCTCTTAGAATACTTCTCAGCAATCAGCTCCAGCTATGTGAAGCAGGTCCCTTCCACTTCTCCTGACTTACAGAGAAGACACAGCATCACAGAAAGAAATGGTGCAGAGAACTTCCAGCTGCAAAAATGAGATACAGGTCTTCTTGAGTCCTGTCCAATGTGCTAGATACAAAGCTTCACATCCTGCTATTTGTGTCTCGCCAGAGGGACTGGGAGCCATGTGCAGGGATATGACTGGAGACTTGAGTGTCCAGGATGAGAAATTATCTGGAGGGGAGCTGAAGTGTCTCTCTCTTAAGTATGTATTTGTTTGTCTCTGGATCTGTCTTTATTTGTTGGTTTCAGTACCAGAACCAGTGAACAGAAGTTCATTAATTGGCAACAAATTAAATCAGTTGAAATTTCCCTGGCACAAAACTGTTTCTGGCTCTCAACAGAGAGAAATTGATTCAACACAGAAATCTGGAGATAAACCGGTACAGTCACAGTGGTCTGGCAACAGATCTGAGGGTGAAGATGTAGAAAATAGCAAATTGCGTAGCTGCTGTTGCATAGCAGTTGCTAATCTGGGGCATAAATGTAACACGACTCTTTTAAGCCAGAAGAAGTGCTGATAACAGAAGTCTGGATAAAATATTGTTAACTGCAGTTAAAACCTGCAATGCTAATGAAAAGAAGTTCAAAGAGAGGCACCAGAAGTGATTAGCAGGGATATGTCTTCAAGAGCTAGATGTTTACATGTTTAGAGTAGGAGAGAGATGCCAAGCAAAGATATAACAGAAAGGCCTTTCAAGGGAACTGTGTAGTCGTAAAGAACATTATACAGCATGGAAAGAGGAAAAGGAGGATTCACCATAACTGCAAAAAATTCTGACAGGCAGTCACAATGGGCCAAAAATCTAGAGTGGCTGGGTTTCTAGGTGTGATCAGCAGAAAACCATTTTCAACATTCAGATGTTTTTTTTCTTCTGAACAGAAAAGCCTCTGCATTCACAGGTGTGATCCCAAGCAAACAAAAACAAAGCAATGAACAAACTGAAGGAAGACAGCAGTTTTGGCCATCAGAGCTACAGGTCAGATTCAGAAAGGATCACTCACAACCCACACAGAAGTTAATGGCCATTATATTTGCTCAGACAAGGCCTGAATTGGATTAAATGGCCGTAAGCACACAGACTATATGCTACAGAAACAAAAACCTGTTTTGCCATAGGATTGTTTATATCAAAGCCCATTTCAACTGCTGCTCTGAGAATTCACATTTCATTAAAATTACTGTGTCCTCAGATGGCTGGGACAGGCAAAGGACAATGTTCTAAGAATGATTTAGTTATATTTTTTTCCCTGAAGACTTTGAAAAAAGGACCTGAGTGTTTTCTGATTCCAGAAGCAATGCAGCAATGACTTCTGATGTCGTAAGTTTTAGAGTGGGGGGACTTGAGCTGGGTGGTAAACACTTAAGAATGAAGTTTGAAAACAAACAAAAAAGAAGCCTTGAGCTCGCTCTTGTAGTAAATGGGAAAGAAGTGAGGGAAAGCCAGGCAAAAATCAGCATAATAGTAGGCTTATTGTTGAATCTGAAAGCTTTCTTTTCCAACAGTGTCCCTTTTCTGGGAAACTGCACAACTATTCTGAAAGCACTTTCTATAGAGATGATAAATCTATGGTGGAGGTTTATGCACATTCAGATTAAGTCAGGAAATCAGTAATGTAAAGCATAATTAAACAGAAAGACAAAAACCTAGAAGAAAAATTACCTAAAGCCCCAAAAGCAAACACAGCTAACAATACACCATGATATATTAGGTCCTGGGATTCTGACTCTGACTTTGACACTTATTCTTGCTCAAGCAACATGCAGGGTGAGCAGTCTCATCCTCTTCCTTACTTCAGCTCCCAGGACTCCAGAGAGAGGCACTCTGCATGGCAGCAGATTCTTGGCTGTAGCAGTGTATTAATAGATGGGGCTTGGTATCTTGGGTCCTCCCATCTTAAGTCTTTGTTTTTCACAAGTTCTTGATCCATCGATAGGTAGAAAAGCATAGGAAAAAAAAAATGATTCCATACACATACATGGGATTGTTTGAGACCAGAGCCTTCCTGCCCCTACAGGGGAATCTCAAACAGAGGGGAAAGATACAAAGACGGCTCTCAGCAATGCCAGCCAACCACAAAAGAAGGGCCATAGCTGGCTGGAAGCGCTTCCCATAATGATATTGAAGCTGTGTTAATTTAATATCCTGAGATGTTGAAGCTGTGTTATTGATTATCTTGACAAACAACAGCTGAAGAGGTACTCCCTTTAGTTACTGGCTTTCTTGTAGGCCCCCTTCAGGTCCTGTAAGGCTGCTCTAAGTTCTCCCTGGAGTGTTCTCTGGGCCGAATATTCCCAACTCTCCCCTCTTGTCACCACAGGGGAGGTTTTCCAGCATTCTGATCATTTTTGTGGCCTCCTCTGGGCCTGCTCTTACACTGCAGAACCAAAACTGGTTACAGTATTTGAGGTGGGCTCTCACAAGAGCAGAGTAAAAGGCCAGAATCACCTCTCTTGACCTGCCAGCCCCACTCTTCTTGATGCAGCCCAGGATTTACCTTATAGTGGCTTTCCAGTATCTGAAGGGAGCCTACAGGAAGGCTGGGGAGGGACTATTGACAAGGTCTGGTAATGTCAGGACGAGGGGGAATGGGTTTAAACTGGAAGAGGGGAGATTTAGACTGGATGTTAGGAGGAAGTTCTTTACAGTGAGGGTGGTAAGGCACTGGAACGGGTTGCCCAGGGGGGTTGTGGATGCTTCCTCCCTGGAGGCGTTTAAAGCCAGGCTGGATGAGGCCTTGAGCAACCTGCTCTAGTGGGAGGTGTCCCTGCCTATGGTGGGGGGTTGGAGCTGGATGATCCTTGAGGTCCCTTCCAACCTAAACCATTCTATGATTCTATGCTGCAGCTTTGTGAGAATCTTTAATTTGCACACCATTTGGTGACTTTTTATTTCTTAAATCTTGTCACACTTCTTTTAAGTGGATTCAGTCCTAGTGTCTGATTAATCTCATATGGGAGCTAAGCACAGATGCAGATGAAAAAAAAAACTTGACATGTAAAAGATGTAGATCTGTTTCCCTGTTTTGCAGTGCAAGATGATTTATAGCAGAAACTATTTACAATGCTTTCTCCCTCCCCCCCCCCCAAAAAAAATATATATACACACATATATATACCTATCTCAGTAGTCCCACAAGAAGTATGGCAATCCCAGTTTCTACATGAGGGCTCTGTTTTAGGCAGTGTACAGAGCAGTACTTCAGCCCTTATCCTCTTCTTTTCTCTGCTAACAGGAATAATTTCGAACAGTTTAAAGTTGTTTTTTTCCCACAAGGGCTGAGCGAGTTTATAGATGGCAATTTACTTTCTGCTGCTAGTAAGCCAGGCTTAGTTCCAACAGTAGTGTCGAGGTAAAAAGCATTGTATCGTTTCCTAATCACACAGATCAAGGGGATTTCCCTTAAACACTGCATCTGATGGAATACTTCACTGCTATTTCAAGCTATATAGGAGTTTAACTGACATTTACTTCGGTGTCATGTGTAACAGGGACAACACCCAAAGCCTGGCTTTGCATATGGAAGTTACTGTGGTCTCCTCTACATCAAAAGAAGTCATCTACACATAATCCTAGCTGAAAGGAAAAACGGAAGGGCAAAGATATCTAGTGCTTCAAAATGTAGTTTCAAAATTTGGAATTCAACATGAAACTTGTCTGGAAAGTACTGTAAAGACTGGAAATGGCACAGTAAAATTGTGGTTTAACTGGGGGAGTCAGTTAAGGTAGTTGAGGTTTCTGTTGCTGAAACAGTGACATGTCTGGCAGTATTTGAAGACAGGGCTGTTCAACAGTCAGAAATATAGAATCAAGTAGGAAAAATAACCTACAGCACTGCAAGGATTTCAGCTTTAGTGTTGTTATGCAGCACACAGAAAGTTAAAGGAGATTAGTGAAAAAAAAAACAAAACCAAACAACCCAGATAAGGATAGAAGAAACCAAAAGCTATCAGAAAACCAAAGAGTGATGAAGTTTGATCAATCAGCAGTGTGCTTTGAAAGTACAATGATCATAACAGAAAACATGCTGGCAGTGTGATTCAGAAGGTACCAAGGTAACTTGAGGTTGAATTTGGAATGATGCCAAGCACAGATGTGGTTTCTTTGATAATACTTAAGTGGCTGAATCCAAATTCTTCAAAAGCAAAAGGAAGGTGTCCCCCTGCCTCTGCGCACCTCCATGTAACAGAGAGAAAGTCCCAGCTCAAAAAGTGCCTCACCTGTGGCTGTACAGGAAGGCTGTGTGAGAACCAAGGACTAGATGCAGGCCCCCGACAGGACCCTACCTTCTAGTAGTTGTTAAAAGTTACCCTTACAAGTAAATGTGCTTAACACAGCTCTCTGAATAAAACAAGACCAAAATCTGTCTAGATGCAATTTCTATATGTAATACGTAAAGACAGCTTGTTACTTTCAAAGACCAGAAAGGGTAGCTCGTGGGCTACAAGTCAGAGTTGATGTTAAAAGAACAGAAGACAAAAGTGAAAGAGGAACATATATACACACTATAAAAACCCCAACAAGTTTGGGCTCATCCTCTCTACAAGTGCCCTGCTGCATGTAACAGAATTTAAGCAGTAGTTCCGTAGGTGTGGTCTCAAAATCTTCTAGAATGTAGTGAACAGGTCCCATTTATGACCCATTTTATAAATATAATACTTCATTAATTAAAATGCTTAGGCTGACTTCAAAACTTTATGAATAACAACATTTTCTTTAATTCTATACCAGAGCATTTCTCCCTGAAGGATGTGTAAGGAGTTAACTCACAGATGCATATTGTTACTTATCAGTGCTCCACTGCCATTACCATGACAGCAAGGCAAAGCCCATTTTGTTCTGCCTCATTCTCCCTCAGCAGAACTGCCAGTTGACTTCCAAATTCAGGATCTTAACAGAAGCTAATGTTTGAGGACAGATTTTGCATTGTTTCCTAAAAGCTCAATCTGATAAGAAATTTAATGAAAAGGAAAGGTGGAACAAAAGCCTGTCATTTTCCCGAGGCAAACTGAACATTAAGAGGCTGATTCTGCTGTTTGAATTACAATAGGCATAAAAAAGGAATCAAATGAAATTCAGATCAAGCATTTTGCTGAAGAAAAATGTGCCCAAAAAATACCCACATCTTCTTTTGTTGCTCACTAACCAGCAGAGAGATCAGCAGCATGTTGCTGCTGCCTGCAGGACACTGACATCGTATGTCTGACAAGAAGGTGCATGGTACAATGAAATGACAGTAGGTTCATCAGGAAAGTGCTTAAAATAGTAAGTGGAGTACACCAAAGGAGTAGTCAGGACCACATAACATGCCAGCCATCATTATACTTCTGGTTTGCGTATCCAACAGATTCAGCTGCCACTAACATGACAGCTGGTGCAGGAGGTGGCTGCTAGGGCATGAGAACTGCATCTTCTGATTTACCCTGACACTTCGCACACAGTTCATGCCTATAGAATAAAAAGCAGTGGGAGAATGCTACAGATGAGTAACAGAAGGAGTATGACCACTACCTGGCTCATTCAGGCTCCGGCTGCACACAGGTGAGATAAGGAGTCCCTCTCACATAAATAAATTCCTACACCAATCCCATTCACCGAAGCTACACCAATAAAACTAGTGATACAAGTTCTCCCACCGTTCTTGGGCAGAAAAAACTAGGAAGAGGTAGAGAAGTCAGGTGAGCAAGGCTCAGTGAAACAGAACTCTGGCACAAATAGGCTGAAAAACAACTGGAGGGGAGGGATGAGAAGACAGCATGCAGAGGAAGCAAAATGCAGCAGGTCTTACTCCGCTGGGAGAAGAGGTTCAGTACTTGTGAAGACCATGAAAGATCCAGAGGATTATCTTCACACAACAGTGCAGTTTGCTTATGTAGGCCTTGGAGGACACCGTTTTCTGAACAACCTGTACCCTCTTGTAAAACTTGTCATATCACTGAGTTCATAGATTTATAGATTCATAGAATGGTTTGGGTTGGAAAGCCACTTGAAGATTGTCTAATTCCAACCCTCTTGCCATGGGCAGGGACACCTTTCGCTAGCCCAGCTTGCTCCAGGCCTCATCCAACCTGGCTTTGAACACCTCCAAGGAGGGGGGGATCCAATGTTTACCCTGTTGAGCTGACCACAAAATAGCAAAATACTTAGTTGTTCCTCCCATTATGTCACAAACATGATAGAAGCTCTGTTTTGTCTACAGCAAAGTAAGAGTTAATTCCCGCACATGAACAGAGGCAAAGAAAGCAGAAAGGTGATAGCGGTTAAGCTGCAGGCTGCAGCAGTTATGCCATTTGATTCGATTCCCAGCTTTAAATAAACCCTTTGAAGTAGAACAAGGGGGGTTATGTTTAAATAATAATAAAAAAAAGCCGTTTTTCAGTATGCATCATTGTTTGTTATTGCAAAAATTACTCCACTTGAACTCTAACCTGGAAAAACAGCAGAAAATTCATGTGCAACTCCCCAACATACACACTCCCTTAGCTCCCACACCACATCTAACACTTATCAGCTGCAGCAGTGGTGTTAAAGTCACAGCTGACACCGTCTTGCAGGCACAGTACAGATCACCTTGCTCCCTACAAACCATGAGGTGAATGGTACAGCTCCACAGCTGAAAAGTCTGAATTAACTAAAAAAAAAAAAAAAAGAGTAAAGTACCATCTTTGTGAACTTGCCAAGAAGATCTTCAAGAGACACAGAAGAGAATAGACCAACAAATAAATGCTGTAGCTGCTTGTAGCTGCTGACCTGAGTTTCAAAGCACTCTCCTCTGTCTCCTACACCTTGTGGAATTAGACTGTAAAGATCAAGCAGAACTGGAAGTCACTTTCCTAAGGGAGAGGAAGTTTGTGCTTACCTGAGAAAGTCGGGCAACTTTGCCAATTATATCCACGTAGTCTTGTTTTGTTACAAATAGGAAGTTGAAGAAGAGGAGGCATACCCAGCGTTGCTCCCTAAATGGTGGGTGATGTCCACAGAGAAAAATGGGAGAACCTCATTGTTACTTTCTGCTGTATATATACACACCAGCATTTAAAGCATTCAGCCTTGC
Source organism: Tricholaema leucomelas (assembly GCA_013400475.1). Lineage (NCBI taxonomy): Eukaryota > Metazoa > Chordata > Aves > Piciformes > Lybiidae > Tricholaema lacrymosa > Tricholaema leucomelas. The sequence continues at coordinate 62,632 of WAAF01006890.1, read as the reverse complement.
CATCTATGAGATCTGCAGGGCTTTGTGGATTTGACAGCACTTAAATCTGCATCCCAATTCTCAAAGTTTACCTTCCCCATGAGAAATAAAAGGCCCATGTCTATTGAAGACATCAATGTATGATGAAGTGGACCTCACCAAATGCCTGCTGGGTGTTTGTGCTTCTATAAGTATCACCTGTAAACTCAAGATTGTGAACTGGACTACGTGCAATACCAACCCTCAGGTCCCAGAAGTATTGAGCTGTAATGAAACAGGCCAGGAAGCAGTTCTTAACTTCAATTAAATGATGTAAAGGAACAGCTGTGTTTCCAGAAGCAAAGCCCTAGACAACAAAAGGTGAGGAAGAAAAGGCAAGGCTAGACAAATTTCTTCTAAAATGGCTATATGAAGGGAGCAAACACCAGACTCAGAATAAAATCTAAGGTAGAGTAACAAAAAAGAAAATCTAAAGGTACAGTAAAAGGCAGTTCTGGTACTTGTTCCAGGGATACCAACAGCTGGCTATAATCCCCTTATCAAAGTGTTCTGATTAACAAGATAGAAAACTACACTGGTCAGGTAAGGTGAAATGCTGGCAGTTAGTCAAACGAGTTTAGGGAGATATCATTTATCATGCTCAGCATTCATTGCTATTGCAAAGCCGCTGTGAGATCAAAATCCTGATTCTAATCCATCAAACTAATAACCATGGTGAGTCAAATGGCTGAGCAACTGTGATGACACAGCTGGCTGCGGGGATGGTGCTAGGAATTCATACGTGACGCTGCTATCAACACGTGGAAAGCTTTGGGTGAAGGGAAAAGCAGCTTGGTGATTGCTATTAACCACAAACCAGGGATGAGATCAAAAGGGTTATTAAAAACAAACCAATTCAAGCCACACTGAGTTTTGATGGAGAAATATTTAGGTCTGCTGCTTGCAATTTAAACAGAAGGTGTGTTTACACATCTCTGTACCTGGTATGGGCAGAAAACCTCAGTTCTCTTCCCAGTCAGCATCAGGCCAGGTTCATTCTGAGCAATGCAAGTGATGTGCAACAGCAGTCTGGCACTTCTGCCTCCATGAAAACAGGATCAGCCTGACATTGAGCAAGACACTGACTAAACCCTGCTCAACTTACTCTGCTAAGCCACCTCAGAGAAGCCTGCAGTGTAACTGAAATCCAGCAACAGTATCCCAGCCTCTGATTTCTGCCTATTGCCTTTTTTCACTTTGACCTTTCATCTCCTGTCTGTGGGATTCTTGGCTTTAGTGTCCTCCTTTATTTTTGTCATCTGAAAATAACAGCTCTTCAGCCTTTGTCTCTCTACTGCAGCCTTGGCTGCCTTTAATGGGTCCTGCATGGAATTAGTCCTGGTTTGCATTCTAATCAACTTTGGTGACTTATGCCTCTAATTAGGCCTCAGTATTGCTCCAGTCTACAGGAATGGTGCACCATAAAAAGAGCCCTTGATGTGTCATTGTGGTTGCAACTTGAGGGGAAAAGTCTTTCAGAAATGGTATGGATACAAGCAATATATGTGATCTATCACAAACCATTATGGCTCTGTTCCCTCCAGCTGGCACAGCAGACGTGTTAATATGTTTTTCCAATTGAAAAAGTATAATGTGAGTTATTATTCCGTGAGGAGCAGGAGTCTGACAGGGCCCCTACTTGGATACAGCTTCTGTGGGATTCTCAACATATTGTAAATTGCTGGATTTGAGTATTTCCTCTTCAAAGCCACAGTGGGCCTCTGACTGCCTTGTGTGCAAAGATTTAACAGGTTAATTGACCAAATCACACTCACTTCAATAGCCCCTTTGTGTTCAAGATGTGACCCACCAAAGAGCTCTGAAAGTTTAGAGCACAATGTAAGTGGTAAGAATTACTGGGTCACATTCTGAGGTTGAGCATCAGTTGTTACTTCATGTTTACTCAGGCAAACTTCCATTAAAGTAGAGCGCTGAATCAGAAACCCAGTAAGGACCTCCTAATTTCACCCAGTATTAATCATTTGCTGTCTTAACTAAATGTAATGCTCTCTGACATCTTTCTACTCTCACATGATTAAATACCATCCCAAGTAATAGATATTAAACTGTCACTCAAAATGTGTATGATTGATTGCTTGCCAACCTGTTCATCTGACAGGTGAATGAAATCAAAAGCTTCTGTGAGGGTTCTTGAAATAATCTTTCACTACAGTTACTATTTTTTGGCCAGTTTGTGTTTAACAATAACTGGAATGGCCATGCCAGAAATGAGGTCTTGAAAGAAAATACATAGGAGGAGCAGCTGAAGGAACTTGGGTTTTTCAGCCTGGAGAAAAGGAGGCTGAGGGGAGACCTCATTTCTCTCTACAGATTTCCAAAAGAAGGATGGAGACAGGTGGGGTTTGGTCTCTTCTCCCAAGGAACAAGCAATGAGACAGCCTCAGGTTGTCCCAGGGCAAGTTTAGGTCAGACGTGGAAAACAATTTCTTTCCCAAAAGGGTTGTCAAGGCCTGGCGCAGGCTGCCCAGGGCAGTGGTGGAGTGCCCACCCCTGGGAGGGTTTCAAAGCTGTGAAGATGTGGTGCTGAGGGCCATGGTTTGGTGGTGATCTGGCAGTGTTGTGTCAAGTGTTGGACTGTTATGGTCTCTTCCAACCAAAGCAATTTTAAGAACCAATAGATTATTTTATGGTTTTTAAGAATCCTGAAAAATGTTAACTGTGCACACACCAGCAACTTTTTCTTTAAGACACTGAGATCATTTCCCATCCCATCAGACATGTAGCCCTTACACTAAACATGATGTTTCAGAGCAGTGGGAGACTTCATACTGATAAGAGTAGTTCTCTTAGTATTTCACATCTCCTACAAAATATGTTTTACTAACTTGTGTCCCACTTGTTATGTGAAATAGAAGAATTAAGAGATAAGCAGAGCTGTTAAGATTTTGAACTTGTAACCTAAAACACAAGGTCTCATGAGAAAAAAAAATACAGAAAAATGAGTCCACTGCCTGAAGGAGCAGGCCCAGAGGAGGGCTGTGAAGATGACTGGGGGGCTGGAGCACATGTCCTACCAGGACAGGCTGAGGGAGCTGGGGTTGTTCACCTTGTAGAAGGGAAGACTCCAGGGACACTTAATAGCAGCCTTCCAGTACTTCAAGGGGGCCTGCAAGATGGCTGCAGAGGGACGGTTTACAAAGAAAGGCCTGTGGTGATAGGACCAGGGGCAATGGCTTGAAATGAGAGAAGAGCAGATTTGGATGTTAGGAACAACCCCATGCAGAGCTACAGGCTGGGGTCGGAGTGGCTGGAGAGCAGCCAGACAGAAAGGGACCTGGGGGTGCTGATTGATACCCGCCTGAACATGAGCCAGCAGTGTGCCCAGGTGGCCAAGAGAGCCAATGGCATCCTGGCCTGCATCAGGAATGGTGTGGCCAGCAGGAGCAGGGAGGTCATTCTGCCCCTGTACTCTGCACTGGTTAGACCACACCTTGAGTACTGTGTCCAGTTCTGGGCCCCCCAGTTTAAGAGGGACATTGAGATGCTTGAACGTGTCCAGAGAAGGGCAACGAGGCTGGTGAGAGGCCTCGAGCACAGCCCTACGAGGAGAGGCTGAGGGAGCTGGGATTGTTTAGCCTGGAGAAGAGGAGGCTCAGGGGAGATCTTATTGCTGTCTACAACTACCTGAGGGGTGGTTGTAGCCAGGAGGAGGTTGCTCTCTTCTCTCAGGTGGCCAGCGCCAGAACGAGAGGACACAGCCTCAGGCTACGCCAGGGGAAATTTAGGCTTGAGGTGAGGAGAAAGTTCTTCGCTGAGAGAGTCATTGGCTGCTGGAATGGGCTGCCCAGGGAGGTGGTGGAGTTGCTGTCCCTGGAGCTGTTCAAGGCAGGATTGGACGTGGCACTTGGTGCCATGGTCTAGCCTTGAGCTCTGGTAATGGGTTGGACTTGATGATCTATGAGGTCTCTTCCAACCTTGGCGATACTGTGATACTGTGTGATACTGTGAAGTTCTTTACCATGCAGGTGGTGGAACACTGCCCAGGGAGGTAGTTGAGGCCCCAGTCCTGGAGATACATGAGGTCAGGCTCAACAAGGCTGATCTAGTGGAGGATGTCCCTGTTGACTGCAGACGGGGTTGGACTAAATGACCTTTGAAGATCTCTTCCAACCCAAACCAGTCTCTGGTTCTATGATTCTATGGATTCAAGCAAAAAGGAAATTCTGACCGTTCCATGTTCAAACTCCAAGGAAAGCAGCAAATGTATCAGGTTTGGCTTTTCCTCATATTCAGGGCAGAAATTTTTTTGTAACAGTTTACACTACCTACTAAAATGATACTACTTAAAAAGCCAAATTACCTAAATCACATACATAGCTGCTGTTACCCCGAAGTCTTAGTGAAAGCAGCTTCTGTCTAAAGTTCTTTCCACTTACAACATCCCTTGTCTTGACAATCTGCTGCTGCTGTAACAAAAGCTGGCACATTTGCTGTTGGCTGCACAGATCAGGTAAGTGCCAGTCAGCTCTCTTGCCTGAAACACTGGGAAAATACCTGACACTAACTCAAGGTAGTCTAGACTGGCTCAGCACTAACACAAAGACTGGGAGCCAGGCACACCCAAAAGTATGAGACTGGCTTTGTGTGCTAGTTTGAAGCTAGCTAGAATGTCTTGTTGAGAAGGATTAGATCACAGGCTGTGAAAGAGAAACAATGGTGATGTCTGCTTCACTCCTAGGTTTGCTGAGAGGTATAAGAGCAAGAATCCAAACATAGATAAAGGAGTCGTTCTTTGTCTGGACTCTGGGCTGCATTTCTCTCTAACCTCACCTTCTGTCTCTCTGATTAATCCACTTTGCTTTTTAACCCCCCTGCCCGACCCTCCATTCTTCCTTGGGGCACAAGGCAACATCTGGGGTAAGGTATGGGAGAGGCAGAAGGTGGAAGGGCGGTTGGGAGCCCCTCCTGGGGACTCAGGTTTCTGGGAGGGCTGTTGTGTTTCTGTATTACCTTTTTACCTTGTATATTTCTGTCTATAACTGTATATACTGTAAATATCTGCTTGTATATTGTGCTAAATAAATATAAGCTTCATTCAAATTTCCAGAGCTGGCTGAGTCTAGTCTGGGCGATTTTAGAAAGGGAGGGGTGGGGGGGCAAGGAATACCCAAACCACCACACTTTGAACTGCAGTATTAAAAAAAAAAAGTTTACTTTTTAGCTGTTGGTTTTTATTGGATTTTTTTAATCTTTTGGTAATGGTGGTGGTGGTGGTGGTGGTCTTTTTATGTGGTGTTGTTTGTTGGTTGGTTGGGTTTTTTTAGGTTTTTCTGTAATTCAAATATTTCCATAGTGAATAATTTAATTTTTTTTTTTTTCAGTGGTTTGGAAAAATCTGAAGCAATGGTTCACAGGATTGTGGGCTGCCAAGGAGCTGAAACTTGAAGGAAAAAAAAAAACCTTAAGTTGGAAGAAGAGAGATTTAGGTTGGAAGAAGTTCTTTCCAGTGAGGGTGGTGAGACACTGGAACAGGTTGCCCACGGAGGCTGTGGATGCTCCGTCCCTGGAGGTGCTCAAGACCAGGTTGGATGAGGCCTTGAGCGACCTGTTCTAGTGGGAGGTGTCCCTGCTGATGGCAGGGAGATTGGAACTGGATGATCTTTGAGGTCCTTTCCTGTGGGAGAACACTCTCCCTAGGCAGGGCATGAGCTGTAAACATCAGAGCTCATGCTGCGAATTGTCCTTGGGCTGCCTGGGGCCCAGGATAGTAAGCTGTAAACAATGAGCACCCCACGCACACCTGCAGGGGGCTGAGCTTGCCATCCCACGGGGGTGGACACCAGGGGATTGAGTGACCTATTGATACCTCGCTTATAACTCTGAACCAATCTGTACCTTCCACTTGTGTAAACCTCAGCTAGTTGTGCACACCTCTGCTAAAGGGGTATATAAGCTGTTGCACTGCCGGAATAAAGCTGTACTGCACTGAGCATAGCACTGCTGGCAGCTAACTGAGTTGACTCGTCAGTACCCCGATCGATTCTCAGCCTCTCCCGGTGGCCTGATTCCCACACCTTCCAACCCAAACCATTCTATGATTCTATGAAAATATAAAATATTGCAAAAGAAAAATATTTGAAAATCACATTTATATGAAAAAAGAGATGGGAGGCCAAAGGAACTCCCAGAATAGACTACAGTCAGCCCTGGCAGGTATCTGTTCAACATTGCTGATGGCAGTTCCCCAGGCTCTTTGTATATGTCAGCATTTCAAAGCCTGTATAGTCAGAATAATGTTTTCTCATACTAACTTTCTGTTCTCCTTGCTGAAAATAAATTAATTTCCCTGTAGCTAGTGGAAGGAGAACTTATCATTGTCCTTCTTAGAACAATTTTTGTGTTTTCATCTTCACTTACCTTCATTTTTCAGACTGAAAAGCCCCTTTTGCTCACTTTATCTCCTAAGCTGTTTTTTCATAGCTTTCATTATTGTCTCAGCTTGCTCAGGTTCTTCAGACAGTTCTCACAAAACCTCTTGACCTACTTCTATATGCCCAAAAGAGTACAATGTAGAAATAGAACCACAGAACCACAGAACTGTTGAGGTTGGAAGAGACCTTTGAGATCATCAAGTCCAACCACTCTCCTATAGCTCATTACTGGTGAGCCACTGCCGTGTCTCTCAGTACCACATGCATAAGTCTTTTAAACACCCCCAGGGATAGCATCACAACATTCCATCAATCAAAAAAAGAGTAAGTGTCAGTTTAATATATCTGTCAGTCAAAAGTCTCATCATGACTATTCACAATCTCTCCACCATGATCTCTGTCTTGTCTGTCATGCGGTGCTTTTCTGGTGTAGGAAGGTTATTGATGTCTCTTCTGTACCACACCTTCCACATTAGGACTACATACACAATATCACCAGCAGATTTTAGTTTTAAACATTTTAAAGTTACTGGGATGTTTTGCTTTCTTATCAAGGTGATGAAGTTTGAAGTATAAATGTTTTCTCCTAGGAGAGAAGTCTAGGGAGTAACTCAGAAGTCCTGAGCCACAGATGTTAAGGAAAGAAAAACAGATCAAAAGATTTCCTTTTCACAGATCCAACAGTTACTTGCAATATCTTTTAGCTAACCCAGGTAAAGGGGGAAAACTGTATCACTGATTTCACTCCATGTGAAAACAGAAAATAACATTTTTTTTTTAATCTAAAGATATTAAATGGAAGGCAGGAAAGCTGTAGGGAAGGTAGTAACTGACCCAAGAAGAAGGAATCGGACACCTATTCTAGGGCTACAAGGAACACCTGAAGTGGGGCAAGGAGACCTTGGCACAGTACACAGGAGCCAATGCAAGGTTGTGGTTATTCCCATGGGTAATTTAGGTTACAAAGGCTCCTTCGTGCTATGAGTTAGGGATTGAAGTTAGAATCCAGCTCTCAAACCAGTAACCTGAAAGAATTGCTGTGCTAAGATGACAGAATCACAGATTAGGGGTTGGAAGTGACCTTGAAAAATCATCTCCAAAGACCATCCAGTCCAACCCCCCCGCCAGAACAGAGTCACCTAGTGCATGTCACACAGCAACACATCCAGGAGGATTTGGAATGTCTCCAGAGAAGGACACTCCACAACATCCCCGGGCACCCTGTTCCAGGGCTCTGTCACCCTTGCAATGAAAAAGCTTTTCCTTATGTTCACATGGAAACTCCTCTGCCCCAGCTTGCACCCATTGCCCCTTGTCCTATCACTTGGTATCACTGAGGAGAGCCTGGCTCTGTCCTCCTGACACTCACTCTTCACATAGGATCATAGGATGTTAGGAGATGGAAGGGACCCAAAGAGATCATCGAGTCCAACCCCCCTGCCAGAGCAGGACAATAGTATCTAACACAGATCACAGAGGAACACATCCAGACAGGCCTTGAAAGTCTCCAGAGAAGAAGACTCCATAACCTCCCGGGGGAGCCTGTTCCAGTGCTCTGTGACCCTTACAGTAAAGAAGTTCCCCCTTGTGTTGAGGCAGAACCTCTTTTGCTGCAACTTACACCTATTGCTCCTTGTCCTATCACAGGGAGCAAGTGAGCAGAGCCCGTCCCCCCTCTCCTGGCAGCCTTCAGATACTTAGAAACATTTATCAAATCCCCTCTAAGTCTTCTTTTCTCCAGACTAAAAAGCCCCAGGTCCCTCAGCCTCTCCTCATAAGCCATGCCCTCCTATCCCCTAATCATCCTCGTAGCTCTCTGCTGGACTCTCTTCAGCAGATCCCTGTCCCTCTTAAACTGGGGAGTCCAAAACTGAACACAGTATTCAAGATGAGGTCTCACCAGGGCAGAGCAGAGGGGGAGGAGAACCTCCCTTGATCTGCTGGACACACTCTTCCTAATACACCCCAGGATCCCATTGGCTTTCTTGGCCACAAGGGCACATTGCTGTGCCATGGTTAACTTGTTATCCACCAGGACCCCCAGGTCCCTCTCCACAGGGCTGCTTTCCAGAAGGTCACCTGTACTGGTGGAGTTTGTTATTCCTCCCCAGAGGCAGGACTCTGCACTTGTCCTTGTTGATCTTCATCTGGTTCCTCTGTGCCCAGCTCTCCAGTCTGTCCAAGTCTCTCTGGACGGCTGCACAGCCTTCAGCTGTATCAGCGAAGCCTCCCAGCTTGGTGTCATCAGCAAACTTGCTGAGCAGACACTTTGTAAACATGAATGAGGTCACCCCTCGGTCTCCTCTGCTCCAAGCTACCTCAGCCTTTCCTCATAAGGGAGATGCTCCACTTCTTTGTGGCTCTGATGGATGTACACTGTTGATTTTAAATATATATATTAAGAAAATGAAGGAATTAAGTGGGTTATAGTTATAGGGATAAAGTAAGAGCAAAAGTAAGTTGCTCATAAATGCCTCAAGCTAAATACAAAGAATATGCAAAAGTGCAGTGATGCAGAGTCGAGAGCTAGACATAATGCAGGGCAATTTGATTAAAAACTAGACACACCTTGTCTGGTAGTAAACTGTAAAGGGGATGCAGCATTGCTCCAGAATCTCATCACAATGATTCTGACAACTGGCACAGAGTCAGCACTTTCTCGGTGCTGCATGTCCCTGGTCTGCCAAGGTGGGCAGATGTCTGTCTTAGCAGAGATCATTTGGAGATGTTGGATAAATAAGCAACTATTTTAAAAAAGAGGGATTTAAAAGACATTTGGGGAGTAAATAAAACAAAGAAGGCTAGTAACAATTTCTCCTGTTCCTAAATGGTTTCAAAGAACCTATGAAGAGCTACCACATGTAACAAGAAGAATGCCAGGCTAAGCAAGCCAGATATTGCTAACATCATAAGGAAATAGGGTCCCAGTGTGCTAGTGGAAAACAGTCCTGATATAATAAGTGAACAGGGCAAGCAGTCACAGCAGCAATGAAATGAAGTAATTACCTGAGGAAAACTGAGTATTTGATGTCTCTACAGAGAAAATAATGTCCCAAGGAAAATGGGAAATTGGAATTTGTGAACTAGGATATGCAAATATAAACTGGGAAAAAAGGAAAGAAAACAAAAGAGGTATGATTTGGGATTGCACTTTGACTGGGATGGAGTTAGCGTTACTCACAACAGCCCAGATGGTGCTATCACAGTGCTGATAACACATCGGTGTTATGGCTACTGCTGAGCTCTGCCTGCACCCTGCCAAGGCCTTCTCTCTTTCCCACTACACCTCCACAGCAAGAAGGCCCCATAAGGGTGGGTGAGAGGCTGGCAGGGGACACAAATGGGACGGCTGGCCCAGACTGGCCAGAGGGATAGTCCAGACCATGTGTCCCTAAACTCAGCGAGAACTAGGGCAGAGGAAGAAAAAGATGCATAATGCATTTTTAGAGAACAGTCTGTCCTTTCACTTAAATGCATGCCTGATATATAGAAACCTGGGATAGATATAACTAATAGTGAGATTGTCTAAGAGAGAAAAGATGGGGTCTTGGTTTCTTTTAAATACATGGAAGTGATAACAGATTTGATTAGAAGAGGATGCTGGAGATAACAGATCATTGTCTGCTGGCTGAGTCAACATACCACAGGAGTACATGTGATTATTTTTCCACCATGCCCAAAGAATGGGCCATAGGCAAGAGATTTAACCTCTTCTTCTCCCATAGACTCTCCATTAATGGTGGAGTTCATCAGTTCTCCACAAGCTATTTTTTTCTCAATCTGATTTCTTCTCCTCCTTGATTAGAAGATGAATTAAAGCACAACTACTTGCATTATTCTGCTTGTGACAGTATAAGCTGATATGACAGTTTGGGTGTTACCTGCCCGCTGCCACGCTTAAGAAAAATCACCCAGTCTATACTCAGCCAAATGGAAGTTAAGGAATGAAGCTATAGCTACAGCTTAGCACAATTTACAAGCATATATATATGCAAATATATACAGTTATATATAAGTTAAAGGTAATGCAGAAACACAATGCCCCTCCCAGAAATCAGAGTCCCCAGGAGGGCTCCCAACGCAAACTCCCTTCCCCTTCCCTCTTTCCCTCCCTTCAGAAATAACCAGATCAACCCACGTGTATCTCATGTGAAAAATCTGGAGATCTGAGGTAAGATGTCAAAAAGATGGCAAGGAGGTTAGAGGAAAAAGGGTTTGGTCAGAGTAGAGTTAAGGCAGAGGCGACCACAGGGACCAGACCACCAGAAAGAAGGAACAGAACAGAAGTGAGAGCTGAGAAGTGTGTGAGCAGTGAGTGTCTTCTCTATATTTTGACTAGTTGCTTTTCTGAGCAGAAGAACGAGTGATGTAGGCTACTGCTGGGGTTTTTTTCTTTCCTCTCACAGCTAAGGATATATTTTCTCTCAGTAAAATATTCCAACTAGCCTTAAACCAGCACAGCTGATTAGCTTGCAGAGCACTGATTAGTTTGGGGCTGTCTTAGAAGAAAACTATGAATTATAATGAAATATGCAGATAGTTATGATATGAACCAAATTGATTTTATATATAAATATGTATGTATCCATGATTCAAAATGAGAATATTTCAGAATGGCAGCCTATTACTGATGTTAAAAATGACACGCTGAATGCTTATGTTAATCAAGAGCCAAACAACTCACATCGTCTCCTAGCCAGTATATCTTTCTATTTCCTGGGACAACAAAGTGTCCTTCTCTCTTCCTGCATGCTCCAGGTGCTAGTGATGGACTCACTACACACCTGGCTGAAGGGAGAACACCACCATGTTTGTAAACATTCTGGCAGTGGGTTACTTTACAGCAAGCACATCCTGCACGTCAACACAGATCAGACTCAAACCAGAAAATTCTTCCCTCCGTTGCTGACTTCTCTGCTCACTGAACCACTAACTGCTCTCAGGCCAGGGCACAATGGGTGGGCTAACCAGAGCTCAGTGGGATATTTTCTGCAAGTCCTATTGAGTAATGAGGTTTTGAAACAGAAAACAGAGTGATGGCAAATGTTTTAGTGACACCAAGCTGTGTGGCGCAGCTGACTTGCTGGAGGGCAGGGATGCCATCCAGAGGGACCGGGACAGGCTGGAGAGGTGGGCCCAGGCCAACCTCATGACGTTTAACAAGGCCAAGTGTAAGGTCCTGCACCTGGGTCGGTGCAATCCCAGGCACAGATACAGGCTGGGTGATGAATGGCTGGAGAGCAGCCCTGAGGAGAAGGACCTGGGGGTCTGGGTCGACGAGAAGCTCAACATGAGCCGGCAGTGTGCACATGCAGCCCAGACAGCCAACCGTGTGCTGGGCTGCATCAAGAGAAGTGTGGCCAGCAGGGCAAGGGAGGTGATTCTCCCCCTTTACTCTGCTCTCGTCAGACCCCACCTGGAGTACTGTGTGCAGTTCTGGAGCCCCCAACACAAGAAGGACATGGAACTGCTGGAGCGGGTCCAGAGGAGAGCCACGAAGATGATCAGAGGGCTGCAGCAGCTCTGCTATGAGGACAGGCTGAGAGAGTTGGGGCTCTTCAGCCTGGAGAAGAGAAGGCTTCGAGGAGACCTTAGAGTGGCTTTCCAGTATCTGAAGGGAGCCTACAGGAAGGCTGGGGAGGGACTATTTACAAGGTCTAGTAATGTCAGGACGAGGGGGAATGGGTTTAAGCTGGAAGAGGGGAGATTTAGACTGGATGTTAGGAGGAAGTTCTTTACAGTGAGGGTGGTAAGGCACTGGCACGGGTTGCCCAGGGAGGTTGTGGATGCTTCCTCCCTGGAGGCGTTTAAGGCCAGGCTGGATGAGGCCTTGAGCAGCCTGCTCTAGTGGGAGGTGTCCCTGCCTATGGCGGGGGGTTGGAGCTGGATGATCCTTGAGGTCCCTTCCAACCTAAACCATTCTATGATTCTATGATTCTATGATTCTATGACTTTTACTGTATTGCAATAATTAAATTGGCATTTGTGGAATGTTGATTCTCTCCTTGCTGCAATATGGCATTTAATGTGCAGGTGGAAAAAAGGCACCAACTTATTTTCAGCCTAAAACCATGAAGTCACTCCAGATTATTTCAAAGTGATTCAAAATATTTCTTGGGCCAGAGTGTCTGAACTTCAGTGAAATATCTCCACAGACAATTGCAAGGAAGGGAATCAGCTTTAGAATAAGTCATAGGATTCTTCATGTGGTTAGGATCTACTCTTGGAAGGTTTAATACTGCTGCTGCTCCACTAAAATGAGGAGTGCCCATTTAGGAGGATTCCAGGCTGCTTGTGCAGAAAAAGCTTCTTTTGGTGACAGAATCAGAAATGCTTTTGTTTGACTGTTGAACAAAATATTCCCAAACTCCCACTCAGCTCTTGCTTTAGATATCAGACTCAGGCTCCCAGGCTGCAATGCATACTGTGTATGGGCCTTGGTATTTCTTGTAGAATGAGAGATCATTTCACATGAATGTGAAATACACTAGTTACTACACTGTGACTAATGCTAGTGAAGAACAAGCAAGTGTGCCCAGTATGCCCAGGTGGCAAGGAAAGCTAATGGCATCCTGGCTTGTATTAATGTACAACAGGGCTAAGGAGGTGATTGTCCCTCGTACTTGGCTCTGATGAGGCCACACCTCAAGTATTGTGTTCAGTTTTGGACACCTCATTACAAAAGGGATGTGGAGGTGCTGGAGCAAGTGCAGAGGAGGGCATGGAAGCTGGGGAAGGGCCTGGAGAATATATCATATGAAGAGTGACTGAAGGAGCTTGGGCTGGTTAGTTTGAAGAAGAGGAGGCTGGACGGAGACTTCATTGCTGTCCATAGCTACCTAAAAGGACATTGTGGAGAGGCTGCTGCTGGTCTCTTCTCCCAGGTAAATAGTAACAGAATGTGAAGGAATGGCCTGAAGCTGCAACTGGGTGAGCTTAGACTGGACATTAGGAAACATTTTTTCCCAGCAAGAGTGGTCAGGCATTGGAATGAGCTGCCCAGGGAGGTGGTGGAGTCACCAACCCTGGATGTATTTAAAAGCCATTTGGATGTGGTGCTGGGGGTTATGGTTTAAGGGTGAACTTTGTAGAGTAGGGGCATTGGTTGGACTTGGTGATCCTGAGGGTCTTTTCCAACGGGAATATTTCTGTGATTCTGTGAACACACACAAGGAAAAAGCAGAGTCTCTTCAATTAGCAGGATGTGTTTTATTATTATTCTTGAAATGAGTAGAGGTCTGTGTCACATGAGAGTCCAAATGGCTATGTAACACATCATCAGAGCTATGCTACTGGCCAGATCCTACACTGCATCAATGGTTTCCATTAACACAGGAAAGCATGTAGGGAAGCATAAGGCCTCTCTACAGCGTAAACACCAGAGCAGTGTAGGATCCCTACTCAGGAAATATACCACCAGTCTGTAGCTTACAAATGAAGCCCAGTGCAGGGATGGACTGCTGGCAAACACCATCACTCATGGCATCAGGTCACACAGAATCACAGAAACACTGAGGCTGGAAAAGACCCTCAGGATCACCAAGTCCAACTGATATCCCTACTCTGCAAGGCTCACCCTAAACCATATCCCCAAATGACTTTTAAGCACATCCAGGGTTGGTAACCCAACAATCTCCCTGGGCAGCCCATTCCAATGCCCGACCATTCTTTCTGTCATTTTTTTCCCCTAGTATCTAGTCTAAACTTGCCCAGTCACAGCTTGATCTATCACTAATTACCTGTGAGAAGAGACCAGCACTAACCTCTCCACAACGTCCTTTCAGGTAGCTGTAGAGATCAATGAGGTCTCCCCTCAGCCTCCTCTTTTTCAAACTAAACAGCCCCAGCACTTTCAATCACTCTTCACAGGATTTATCTTCCATCAGTCGCTCTCCATAAGATACATTCTCCAGGTACATTCTGGACAATCCACCTCTGTTTCCATGGACTTAGTCCTATGCAAATTCTTTATTTTTGTCATCTCTTCTGTAAGCCTCAGTCCTGAGCTAGTGGAAATGTTGCACAGTTGTCTTGTGATGTAAAGGGAGTGATCTAAATTGAACTTCAGGAGTTACGCTGACTAAGAGGGCCCAGCTCTTGTTTTCTTGGAAGTTAGGCACTCATTTTTCTACACGGCCTGGCAGATTAGTATGCTGAGTATGTAGAAATCCCACTAACACAAGTAGGAGAACTCAGTTCTCAGCACCTTCCTTTGCAAAGTTGCCCACACGTGAATAGCATCATCTATTGCTAAGTATCCATTTTAGAACACAATGATCTATTTTTTTCCAGTTAAGCTGAAGCTGATTTTATAGGATGTGATCCAACATTTTTTTTTCACGAGTCAACTCCCCTTAATAAATTGATTTACATGCTTTTGGTATCAGCATCAGGATAAGAGAAGACAGCATCCTCCCAGAGAGCAGCAGAGGAATGCAGATGCACTGACGGGTGCGGAGTGTGGTAGATTTACAGCAGCCAAACAATTTACTGTCCTCCACCAAAACTATTGCGAAGGTCACAGCTACAGATACCCACAGCAGATTCAAACTATGCTTGCTCTTCTGTTTTCAGCTAGATTCTCTGGAGGTGCTAAATCCATGCTGTATTGTGTAGCACAGATTGCTATCAATCTAGTGACTACACAGACACATACGGCGTCACCTTGGTTACGTTACTACTTCATCAGACTTTCAGTTGGGCCTAAGATTAGAGTACAAACTGCAGCTGAAAAAAAATGTGTTGTGGGATGGCTGGTTTATGTGTACAGGAATCAGATTTGTTTTAACAGCCTTCCCCAGCTGCAGCTCACCATGCAGAATAGAAATGTCACACTGCTGAAGCGTTCTCCATCCGCTATTCGTTTGTTTCGACTAACAGCATTTGGAGATTTCTCCTTTAAATCTGGAGGCAGATAAGTTAATCTTTAAAACTGCCTTCCCTTCTGAGCGTGTGAACAGCACTTTTCCTATGGCAAATGCTCAGGAATTTCAGGTAATTGTGTAGCACTATGGGCACAGAAATCAAATGTGTAACCTGAGGTTCTTCTTTCCCCTGCAGATTTCAGCTTCATTGGGAAAATCTACTAGTCCGTTAGAAAGTCAGTGAGAGAATTAACATGTTGATTTCCTAGATATTTAAGTTAGTTGCTTTGGCCCTAGTACAAATCATACTGTTGAATTCAGTGGACTTGGGATGATGCCATATGCTTAGTTTTCTTTTCTACTGACTTAAAAGTTATCCCCTGATTCATATAAAATCTCTTGCATTTTAAAAGACTGTTAAGTACACTGCATACAGAAACTAAAGGATCGATTTTCCAGCATCATATTGCAAGGATTGACAAAGATTTTCTGGAGTAACTAATTGGATATAAGAAGTCAGTCACCCCCTCTCAGCACAATTACTCCTGTTTCAGAGCATGAATTCTTTCTGTATCCTTATAAGCTCAAATGGATCCTTTTTTACTTCCCTAAATGGACACATAGTGTTCTTCCTACGCTCACTGTCATAATATTGACAGCACAGTGAGGAAATATTTTGCATGTGTGTAAATGTTATTATTGTTTTAATAAGTATTTGGATTGAAATTCTTGTTGAATTCCCTTAAACAGTAAAGCAACACTTATCCCAAACAAACACAGCATCCAGAGGAAAAGAGGAGTCTCGGGGTCGAAGAAGGAATGGTTTGGGCTTGAGTCTGATATTCAATGGGTCTGATATTCAATGAATTCCCTTATGGTCAGAGAGGAAGCCAAGCTCTCTGAAGGAGCTTCAGCTTATTTTTTGTAGTCACAAGCAGTTCTGGGTGATGGACAATTTAAAATAAACACACCAGAGAACAGCATCAGAAGGACAAAATAATCAAGTACCTCACAGAGTTCTACAGCAGCAGCTATGGTAGAATCTGTTCTCCTTGGAATTCAATACTTTGGTCCTTGCTATGTGAAAGAGCCTTTTGTCCTTCAGCAAGTTTCCAGGGTTATCTGAAGGACACATGTTTCTCTGCTGTTTTTAGGAATCCTGTGCTAGTTACACATCCTATTCTCAGATCTCCAGAAGAAGCAAAGATAGTCATCTTTTAGCCTGTTCACAGCTACCCCACAGAGGAAAGACAGTGCCCATGGGCTAGCAATCTTCTTTGTGTAGCTTCCAGTCCAACAATGAACTCCTCTGTGTTTACTGAATGACTTACTGTCAATCAAAGTCAGCATTCTTAAGCCTTATCAGCTACTCCAATGGCATTTTAACTGATTATCCTCTGTCCTTACACATCATTTCACAATCAGCACCACAACCCTCCAGAGGAAGAGGAGCACTCAGAGGACATCAGTCTCTTAATGTCTCTTTAATGCCCTTTGAGTTATTTATGTGTCTGCTACATAGTACTTGCTCAGGGAAACAATCATCAGTGCAGACCCATAGCTTCAAAGCACACATAAAGCTAAGTAGCTACAAATTTCATGAGATAAACATTTGTCAGGAATTGTACCTTGCTGCCAGGGTCCATGGCCCTAGTGAGGTGCATTCTCAGCTGTGTATGGACAGGTTTTTCCATGCTTCCATGGCCATTGGTATGGTCATATCAGCGAGGAGGTTGAGGGGAGACCTTACTGCTCTCTACAGCTACCCAAAAGGAGGTTGGAGTGAGGTAGGGATGATCTCTTCTCACAAGTATCAAGTGATAGAATGAGAGGAAATGGCCTGAAATTGTGCCAGGGGAGATTTAGGTTGGAGATTAGGAAAATTTTCTTTTCTGAAAGAATGATCAGGCATTGGAACAGGCTGCCCAGAGAGGTGGTAGAGTTACCATTCCTGGAGGTGCTCGAGAAATATGAGGACATGGCACTTTGGGACATGGTTTAGTGGCCATGGTGGTCTTAGGTTGATGGTTGATTCAATGATGTTAGAGGTCTTTTCCAACCAAAACAATTCTATGGTTCTATATGCAGTATACACAGTTGCAACAACATCCACTTGCTTAACCTATCTCAGCACACATACAACTTTTATAAGCCTTGGAAAAACAGACGTGGAAGATTAGGTACTGACTTGTACTAGATCTTCTATTTGCTCCTGTAACCCTCCTTCCTTAGCCATAAAGATGAACTCACATGGTTTTGACAGTAAACCTAGAGGAGCTCACACAACAATGCTATGATCTCCATACGGGGATCATTTGTGAATTACCAGGAGACATTTAGAATCATTGAATCATAGAATGGTTTAGCTTGGAAGGGACCTCAAGGGTCATCCACTTCCAACCCCCCCACCATAGGCAGGGACACTTCCCACTAGAACAGTATGCTCAAGCCCTCATGCAACCTCGCATTCAAGACCTCCAGGGAGGGAGCATCCACAACCTCCCTGTCTCACCACCCTCACTGTAAAGAGCCCTTTCCTAACATCCAGTCTAAATCTCCCCTCTTCCAGTTTAAACCCATTCCCCCTCGTCCTGTCATTACAAGACCTTGTAAACAGTCCCTCCCCAGCCTTCCTGTAGGCTCCCTTCAGATACTGGAAAGCCACTCTAAGGTCTCCTCAAAGCCTTCTCTTCTCCAGGCTGAAGAGCCCCAACTCTCTCAGCCTGTCCTCATAGCAGAGCTGCTCCAGCCCTCTGATCATCTTCGTGGCTCTCCTCTGGACTCGCTCCAACAGTTCCATGTCCTTCTTGTGTTGGGGGCTCCAGAACTGCACACAGTACTCCAGGTGGGGTCTGACGAGAGCAGAGTAAAGGGGGAGAATCACCTCCCTTGCCCTGCTGGCCACACTGCTCTTGATGCAGCCCAGCACATGGTTACTGCCTGGGCTGCACTCACACTGCAGGCTCATTTTGAGCTTTTCATCAACCCAGACCCCCAGGTCCTTTCCTCAGGGCTGCTCGCAGCCATTCACCACCCAGCCTGCATCTGTGCTTGGGATTGCACCGACCCAGGTGCAGAACCTTACACTTGGCCTTGTTGAATTTCATGAGGTTGGCCTGGGCCCACCTCTCCAGCCTGTCCAGATCCCTCTGGATGGATCCCTGCCCTCTAGCAAGTTGACTGTGCTACACAGCTTGGTGTCATCTGCAAACTTGCTGAGGGTGCACTCAATTCCTCTGTCCACTGACAAAGATGTTAAAGAGCACTGGTCCCAGCACTGACCCCTGAGGAACACCACTTGTCACTGGTCTCCAGGTGGACATTGTGCTGGTGATCACCACTCTCTGTGTGATCATCCAGCCAATTCCTTATTCAGCAGTGCTCCACCCATCAAGTCCATGTTTTTCCAGTTTGGTGACCAGGATGTCATGTGGGACAGAGTGAAACACCTTCGGAAGCTTTCCTAAGAACCATGTGGATCCTGCATGTTTTCTGGCCTTCAAGCATTACATAACACATGGAGTAGACTACAGTTGAGATGCAGATCAGGCTCTGATAGATCAGCACCAGCTTCTTGTTGAATGTGTATAAATATCTGAGGGGTGGGTGTCAAGGGGCAAAACTCTTTTTGGTGGTCTGCAGCAATAAGAGAAGAAGCAACAGCTACAAACTGGAACACAGAAGGTTTCATCTCAACATTTGGAGAAACTTCTTTACAGTGAGGGTGACAGAGCACCAGAACAGGCTGCCCAGAGAGGCTGTGGAGTCTTCTTCTCTGGAGACTTTCAAAACCCACTTGGATGCTTTCCTGTGTGAACTACCCTAGGGGATCCTGTTTTGGCAGGGAGATTGGACTTGGATGATTCTGGAGATCTCTTCCAACCTCTAATATTCTGTGATTCTGTAGGCAAAGATAATGACAGGCTACTTTCTTCCCATGTTCAGTCCATGTTATTCATTGACACCATTTTATGGCTGATTTTACTGCACATCTCTGTTCAGTGCATTATCCATTCCCTGATGCTTGCCTTCAAAGTCCCTCTCATGTCCTGCAATTTAAACTAAAAACCACAGCAATCACTCTAGCAATTTTTTACAGGAAAGAAGCTTCTGTCAGGTCCTTGGAACCATACTAGTCACATTATTTCACAGTCCTGGAGTTGAGAGCTGGATAGCTGAAAATGCCATATGCTCCTCAGCCTGTGGAACAGAGCTGCCATAACTAGACCTGAGAAATCACTTACTGGTATGATTCACTCTAATTTGAAAGCCATACCTCTTTTGGCAGAAAGATATAAAGCCCATTCAGCTAAATATAATATTGAAGTTATCTCAAGGCACTAAAGACTTCTTCTCAAGAAAACCATGAAGAGTTTCTGACCTATTTTCTTCAAGGCAGCACCACTAAAGCAGGATTTTACAGAGCCAGCCCTGCCCTGTTGAGGAACACTGGCGTTAGATGCAGTTCAGTTCCACTGTACCAGGGGATCTCATGTCAGTGTGTCATTCCAAACGTTTACAACAGGGTTTCAGTTTTATCAGTTAGCCATGTCCTGACTGGACAGAACTTTCATAAAAGTCACCTATTTATTTGCTTTGCAGTGCCCACAATACTTGGATAAAAATAAACAACAACCAAACCAAAAGCAAAACAAACAGACAAAACCCCAGCACAAATAAACAAACAACAACTCAGCTTTTCCCTCCTTTTCCCATGTAGACTCAGCTCTTTGTAGAGCAGCTCACTGCTCTGCTTCCAGCAACTTCACAAACAGGCAGAGCAAAGAGCCCAGTATTAGCCCAGCTGTGGCTTCTATATGTGAACACCTGTGACTACATTCTTGCTCTGCAAGCAAACAGTGAGCAGCACTCTAGTCCATAACCTGTTGGGGGAAAAGTCACCGGTGGAAAGAATTATTTAGTAGATGGCTTTATGCAATTGTGGCTACAATTCCTTATGTCAAAGATAGAAAATGAAGAGCACAGCAGGCCACCAGGCCCTGATAAGGCAAACACATGAGAATTATCCCACATGCATAGACTCTCCTAAAATAATCTCTGAGCCAAGCTCCTGGAAGTGGAGGTGGGATATTCGAAGTAAGGCTGAATCCCTACACAAAAGCCACCTCTGCTGTGGAGGCCCCTGGAAGCCTCAGAGCCAACAAAACAGTGCAGTTTATTCTCCTTACGGTGTTACATTTAGTTTAAACTATAAGAAATACAATTGTATGTGTCCTGACTTTCCAAAA
This sequence comes from Tricholaema leucomelas, assembly GCA_013400475.1. Lineage (NCBI taxonomy): Eukaryota > Metazoa > Chordata > Aves > Piciformes > Lybiidae > Tricholaema lacrymosa > Tricholaema leucomelas. The sequence continues at coordinate 42,109 of WAAF01006890.1, read as the reverse complement.
ATCCGTGTTCTGGTGAGTTTAGTCTACCAGGTGAGGGATCCACCCTAACCTAGGACAAGATGCAAGATGCTGTTCTACGAGCCAGTGCAAACAGTGCTGGGCAATGGCACCTCTGCCTGTGGCTGAGAGGATGCTGGCACTGAAATGGAGACAGGCACATTCAGAGAATCAACCAGGTTGGAAAAGACCTCCAAGATCATCCACTCCAACTTATCACCCAGCCCTATCCAGTCCACATAGTCCCTCCCCAGCTTTCTTGGAGCCCCCTTCAGATGCTGGAAGGCCACAAGAAGGTCTCCTCAGAGCCTTCTCCCCTCCAGACTCAACAACCCCAACTCTCTCATCTGCCCTCCCAAGAAACAAAACATTGAAAATTAAGAGGTTAAGAGGAAAATGTCCCAACCTGATTTTCACCAACCAAACACATTGAAAATATGTAGCTCTCCTCCAGGCTCCACAAGACATTAGAGCACCAAGCAAGGAGAATAAGCAAGAGCTGCAGACAGTGGCTTGCAGCCTTGGATCCAAATTTCTCCTTTGCACCAAGATTTAAATCAGAAGGTAAGCTCTTTTCTTCTTTATATCTGATCTACTGTCTTGCTTGGAGTTATGATTTCACCCAGCAAGATGAAAAAAGTCTCAGTCTGCATATTAGTTCCACATTTTATCTCAGTGCCCACCAGAAAAAGAAGTAGAAAAGGGGGAACGTTATGAAGTACTTAATTAGTTTTTCATAAAGAAGCTTCAGGAAGATTAAACATCTTCTGGCATGCCACTTGCTCTCCATATACTGCACTGCAATGTTGAACAGATGGTGGCACTTGGGACAGAGAGGCTATCTGGGTTATTTGGTATCTTTGCCAGACTTTTTATCCAGAAGAGAACTAAGATGTCAAAAAACCCACAGGAATAACATAAGCCTGAGGACAGTTTAACCAGCACAAGCAGGATAAAAAGAGTTACCTGATGGCCAGGATGGTGGCCAAAGTATTCCTTACTGCAGAACGTTCCAGATCATTAAAATCTACTTCTTTGATCAGACAATACATATAAGAAAAAACAAGCTGCCACAGCCAAACAGTAATGGGTGAAGAATTGCAGATGCTACACAGCTGCAACACTGCAGAGACACTGCCATCGTGGCTACCAGTATCAGCAGCCCCGTCCAGACTTCCAGTTTCCACTGTGTTAGGCATTGCACTTTCAAAGGCTCCATATGCAGGGAGAAAAAGCATCAGAAGAAAACGAGAGAGACCTAAAGTGATTTGCCTTCAGTTAAGCATCAATTGACAGACATCAATTTGCCACATCTGGAGTATTGTGTTCAGTTCTGGGCCCCTCAGTTCAAGAAGGACATAGAACTGCTTGAGAGAGTCCAGTGCAAAGCCACAAAAATGATTAAGAGAATGGAACATCTCTCTTACAAGGAGAGACTGAGGAAGCTGGGGCTCTTTAGCCTGGAGAAATGGAGACTGGGAGGTGACCTCATTCATGTTTACAAATATGTAAAGGGTGAGTGCCAGGAGGATTCAGCCAGGCTCGGCTCAGTGATGCCCAGTGACAGGACAAGGAGCAATGGGTGGAAGTTGAGGCATAAGAAGTTTCATTTAAACATGAGGAGGATTTTTTTCCCTGCGAGTGTAACAGAACACTGGAACAGGCTGCCCAAGGAGGTTGTGAAGTCTCCCTCCCCACCTGGACTCATACTTGTGTGATCTGGTATAGGTGATCCTGCTCTGGCAGGGGGGTTGGACTGGATGAGCTTTTGTTGTCCCTTCCAGCCCCTGACATGCGGTGATTCTGTGATCAGAATAGGGCCCAGGTCTCTGGTCTCCCAGAATACTGTCCTCTCCAGTCTGCCCTTCTGTTTTGTTGAAGTAGGCTGTTGAAGATTCCACCCCACCCCTTCCATATGTTTCTAAAATGGAATTAAATCAGTGAGTCAACAAGTAAATTTCTCCAGACTCCTGAAATGAAGAAGGACACTAAGTCCTTGCCAAGGGTCTAGCTGCCTACACAAGGATGGTGTACATAACTTGAGAACAAATTTTCACATTTCCTTTGAAACTGCAGAGCAGTAAGCTTGTGTTTCCTCCTGTCCCATCCCATTCCATCTCCCCCCTGTTCAGCACACCAAGTATATGCCCTCCTGGGGAAGAGGCACGTTGAAAATCCACCATTCAGCTTGCGTTTTTCATTTTCCTGCACAGAAAAGTTAGGAGGTTTAAATTAAGCTGACAGCCATGAAAAAAAAAAAACAACAACAAAACCCAACCTCTTGGAAATTTTAGCAGGATGTTTAAGTAAGCCAGGTAATACCACATCCAAAGGTTCTCATATTTTATTGGTGGTAAAAGTAGCACCCCACCATGGAAAGTCAAATGGTTGGAGAGATTTTTAGCCAGCTTACACTCCTGTCCCTCTCATCCAAGGAAAATACTTTGATAGGAAAAACAGCTACTACCATGAACTTCTGCAGCGTGCACTGCACCGAGAACAGTGAGTGAAAGGAACATCTTGGAAGCAAAATTGTACAGCTCTTCCTTTCCTCTTCATGCTTGCCTTGAAAGTGTAGAGGATCAGTTATGACTGTTCAGCCAGCAGGGAACAGCATGGCCCCAGAGCACTGAACTGCTGAGTTGTGAGTCCTTGCTCTTCTCTTCCATGGAAAGGGACTCTTCCATGGAAAGGGGATGGTTTTGCCACTGCCTTGCCAGGCCCCAAACTTGTCTGAGAGCTACTTTGTTTTTGGAGGGCTGTTAATTTTATCAGCAGGCACTGCAAAGAAGCTCGGTGGGTGATAATGGTCAGCACTAGCCCAGAGAGGGTAGGGAGATTTTGTTCTGCTTATTACCTGAGCTGGTTAGTAATGTTTCACTCTGTAAACAAACAAGACCTACTGCAGCAAGAAACATACACAGCATTTTGTTTGTCATATCCAGTCTCACCCAGATGTCTCAAGACTGCCATTTTAAAGAGCTGTGACACAAATCCTCTGCATCCTACATGGGAAAATTTGAAGGGTTAACATACAAAGAAAGATGAAAGTGAAACCTATAAACATTCCTGAAAACAAGGAAATGAATAGAAGCCTGACATCTGCTAGCAATTGTCACTCACTAATTCTGAGTTTGGCAGAAATGCCATTTCCAGCACTAGTTTTCTGTACTCACGCAGGCTTACTCCTCTCTGAAGCCAAGCAGCTCTCTCGTTTTGCTCAGCAGTGCTGTGTTCTGTGTGGCTCTGCCACACTTAGAATTTTTCTTTCCAGGTAAGAGACACTCCAGCCTCTGGTTCTACTTTTTGGCTTGCCTACAGCAGCAGTTGCTACAGGCTGCTACCATCTCATGTACCACCAGCTTGCTTCTGGCCCACTGCCACCTGTTGGTTTATAAATCAGCTCTGTGTGCCCACAGTTCTCATAGCACCTCCTGGCAGGCATTAGAACAGGCTGCCCAGAGCGATGGTGGAGTCACCCTTCCTGATGATGCTCAAGAAGTGTGTGGCTATGGCACTTCAGGACATGGTTTCATGCTACAGTGGCCTTAGGTTCACTGTTGGACTTGGTGATCTTAGAGAGGTCTTTTCCAACCAAAACAATTCTATCATTCTAGGTCAGTGTTTGCTTTAGGGGTAGCTCCCACCAACAGTTCCGGTCTGTGGCAGTCTCTGCCAGACACTTGGCACCATTCACCTTTGAGCTTGCTCCTGTCAGCCTCTAAACACCAGCCATGCCTGAGCACTGCAGCTCAGCAAGCCACTGAGGTCCAGAGAGAAAGACAGCAAAAGACATTGATCTTAAGCACCACACCTAGCCCTACCTTCTCAAAGAGATGAAGAGTCTGTTAAGATGACTAATAGATTCCACCAAGAGCTTAGCATAAGCTTAGGAAGTGCTTGAGCTGCAAGCTACTGGAGGGTGGGAGAGTATAGAGGGAAGCTATGTTTCTCCTGCCTTGTTCTCCTGCTGTGCTCTACTGTGATGTGTCACTGAGGGATTTTGGTGCAGGGAGAAGACAGAGCAAGCCCACAGGATGTAGCCCAGCTCCACGATGCTATTTAACAGCAAGTCCTCACAGAAAAGGCATATCAGATATTAAATGGACAAGAAGAGGCATGACCGTGAAACGGACAAGAAGAGTAATTGACTGGATGGACATGTGGTAAGACCCAGCAACTCTTCTGTTTTGCTCCAAGACCTTTGAACCTTCCCTGTTAGAAAGGCCAGCAGTAGATCAGGTGATGTCTTCCTCTCTGTTTGCAGTGCTTGTTACTTCCCATTTCTTACTCCAGCTTTGCTGTCTCAGGGCAGTTCTGGGGCTGGAATTGCAGTAAACAAACTTTATCCAGAGGGCTAAAACTCATCGGTGCTCTCTTGCCAAGCAGTCCATACCAGCTGCAGTTGTCCATCCTGTCTCGGCCGCCTGTTTTTGATACACTGCAGTGAGATAAAGAGCCATGCCTACTGCTGCTGGCCAGCACCAGATAAACAGATTACACTGTAACTCCCATCAGTTACTCAAACACAACTTACTTCTGCTGGGTGACTTTCATGATCTCTGAGTTTCCTCACTACCAACATTTGCAGTTATTTACTTGAACTTTTCATGTGTTCAGGCTGGCCAAAAGCTCTTCAAAGGCACTAAGCTGTCAGCTTCTTCAGGCAGATACCCAACAGGCCCACTCACACAGGTTTACAATGAGCAGTGAGAGTAGGGGGTGAGGCCTTTGACTCTGCACCTTCTCCTTTTTAACTACAGTTTGGCTTGCTTTTGCCAGAATCCTTTAGTAACGAGAATGTGTTATAGAATCATCATAGAATCATAGGATGGCTCAGATTGGAAGAGACCTCAGAGATCATCTGCTCCAAACCCCCTGGCATGGGTGGTGTCCTGGAGGTCCCGTGTACCCCAGAAATTTCCTCTCCCTCTGTGGTTTGAATGGGAGAGGAAAAAGGCGCGAACAGACCTGTTTCTCCCTCCCTGCCCTGCAGGCGTGAAGGGGGAAGCAGGGGGGACCCTTACGGCACGAGGAGTGCCCCGTGCCGGGCCCGCACTGCACTCGGCTGAGGATTGGCTGTGAGCTTTTCGCGCCTAGGCAGTGGTAACTCTGCTCTTTGTCTAGGAAAGGGTATAAATATCGAGGGGTTCCCACCTTGGGGTGTTCCCGCCTTGGGGTGCTCCTGCCGTGGAGTTCGCCCCTGCTTTGGATCGCGTTCCCGCCTTGGGGTGCTCCTGCCGTGGAGTTCGTCCCCGCTTTGGATCGCGTTCCCGCCTTGGTGTGCCTGCTTGGAGTTCTTCTCCCCCCACCTGGATAACTTCTACACGGAGCCTTTGACACTCCGAAGACAAGCCCTGAAGGACTTCACTTTAAGCGTCCTTATTGTGTGGCTTATCGCTTCTTAACGACCCTGAAGGTTGCTGAAAAGACCACGGGACAGACCTTTGAATCGCCCTTCTTTTCAAGCCAGCTGTCGTGAGTAGCCTAGGCTCAGCCTATTTTGATAGTGGGGAACGCTATATATATTTATTAGCACAAATCCTTTTCCAATTACTGACTTAAAATTAGTCAAGTTTACCTGTGGCATCCTATTGTGTAGATATTCTCAAACAACCAAAAAGAACCTGCTAATTAAATCTAAATTATCTTCTGTGTATAGTTTTGGGGGCGGGTTTTGGGAAAATAAAATAACTCTAGTTTTATAAATTCCTGACTCGGCCAAATTAATTCCTGCCTCCATAACAGGTGGGGACGCCTGTCAACTAGACCTGACTGCATGAGATCTCATCCAACCTAGCCTTGAATACTCCCAGGGAGGAGGCATCCACAACCTCTCTGAGCAGCCTAATAGTTAAGAACTTCTTCCTAAGATCCAGTCTAAACTTACTTTCCCCTCGTTTAAACCATTTCTCCTTGTCCTATTGCTAGACACCCTTATGAAAAGTCTCTCTCCAGCCTCCTTGTAGGATATCTTTTGGTGCTGGGAGACAACTATAAGGTCTGCCCAGAGTCTTCTCTTCTGCTGGAGAAACAAGCCCAGCTCCCTCAACCTGTCCTCTCAGCAGAGGTGTTCCAGACCTCTGATGTTCAAAATTAAAAGCAAAAGAAAAAATAATCAGTGAATCCTTCAAATAAATTAGAAGCACATCAAATGCAGTGCTGTCAGCTCTAAAGGTCAGGCTCTGGTTTCCTGAAAATTAGCTCAACAAATAGAACCTACCTACATAAATACAATTTCCTGTTGCCTGTCTTTGACTTTCAGGTGCAAAACCCCTTTCCGTCCTGTGTAGCTGACAACACAAAGGACAGTGGAAGAAATATCATAAATGCAAACTACCTAACAAATCAATCAGTGTTTTCCAGAAGGTGGTCTTCATGCCAAACAAATGAGTGAGTTACAGCCTGCAGACAGGACCACGTTAGGAAAGGCAAACATCAGCCCTCCAGTTTGCTAACCATCAGATGATCCTTTCAAAGCTGCTGACAGCCAGAATTATAAGCAGATCAAGATTTATAAGTACCCATGGGATTTTTCAAGCACACAAACAAACTCAATTCCCACAGAAGTCAGTAAGGAGGAAGCACTGAGTTGGGTTTTCAAAACACAGTGAGGGATTTACCTGCCATTTCCAAGTGCCTGTGTATCTTTCAAGCTTAAGTAAACTCTCTCGTGAACAGAGTTTTTCAGAAGTGACTTTGGGCTAACTGAACTGCATCTCACCTGCAGCACTACAGGAACTAATGTGTGATTTGCACCAGTCAGGATGTCAACACATCCCTTGAACCAGATCCTCAGCTAGTGCAAATCAGCAACCATCAGACCTTTCCAAGGGTAGCCTTTATATGCTTAAGTCTGAAAGAATAGAATCCAAAAGGCACACACTTTGGAATCCACATCCTAATAACATTTTTTTTTATGTCAGGTTTGAGGATCCATGTTCCTCTCAGTACCCATTGAAAGAGAAAGTAAAGACTAAAGTGCAAAAGAAGTGTGGCAGCAGGTGAAAAAAGGTGATTTTACTATGCTCTGGTGAGACTTCCTCTGTGTCCAGCTATGGGGTCCCTAGAAAAAAGAAATATAGATCTGCTGGAGTGGGTCCAGAGGAGGGACACCAAGATGATCATAGGGCTGGAGTACCTCTCCTACACAGACAGGCTGAAAGAATTTGGGCTGTTCAGCCTGGAGAAGAGAAGGTTCCAAGGAAATCTTACAGCTACCTTTCAGTATTGAAGGGGACCTACAGAAAGGCAGGGGAAGGGCTGTTTAGAAGGACTGGTGCTGATAGGATGAGGGGCAGTGGTTTTAAACTGGAGCAGGGCAGATTTAGGTTGGACATCAGGAAGAAGTTCTTTACACTGAGAACGATGAAATATTGGAACATGCTGCCCAGGGATGTGGTTGAGGCCCTGGAGACAAGATCAAGACTTGCTGTGGCCCTGGGCATCCTAATCTAGTTGGAGGTGTCCCTGCTGAGCTCAGGGTGTTTGGACAAGATGATCTTTGAGGATCCTTTCCAACTCAGTGCACTCTGTGACTATGTGTGCCTCTCAGTGTTCAGCTAGCAGCGGCTTCTGCTGCAAGTTTATCTTCAAGCCCAATACCTCCTAAGCACTTGGCAGCGAATTGATTTGTTATCTGGTGTGCGTTGTCCACACGGTTAGAAGAGCCTGTGAGCTCGTGTATTCCTGCACACAAAGAACATGAACACATGTCAAAAAAATCTTGCAAGCAGAAAACAGCAGGATACTACTCTGTGATGGATTTGACAGTTCCTTATAAGCATACTGCTGTGCATTTCTTAGCAGAAAGAGAGCATCTCGGCATCAGCACATACCCAAGTGTTCCCCACATGAGAGATGCCAGCAGCTGGCAAACACCTATGTAGAAATAAAGAAGAATTTTTCAGCAGATATATTTCTTCCTCTCCCACTCCCTAAACTGAGCTCCCTTAAGCCCTCCTTGTACAGCTACTACATACAACACAAATAAAACTTTCTAGGGGTCCGATCTAAAGACAGAAGTAAAAGGTCATCCTGAATGGAATCATAGAATGCTAGAAGGGACCTAAGACATTATCAAAAATGCAGGACCACTTAGGGCAGGCCATGCAGGAAAGAGTCAAGATGAGTTTTGAATCTCTTCAGAGAAAGGGACTCCACAACCTCTCTGGGTAGCCTGCTCCAGGGCTCCAGCAACCTCACAGTAAAAAAGTTTTTTCTCATGCTGACATAGAATTTCCTGTGATTGAGATTATGTCCATTGCCCCTCATCCTATCACTGAGTATCTCTCAAAAGAGACTGGCTCCATCTTCCTGACAGCCACCCTTCAGATATTTGTAGACATTGAGATCCCATCTCAGCCTTCTCTTCTCCAGACTAAACAGTCCCAGGTCTTTCAGTCTGAACTTGCTGCAGTTCCTTAACCATCCTCATAGCTCTCCCTTGAACTCTCTCCAGTTGCTCCCTGTCATTCTTGAACTGGGGAGTCCAGAACTGTACACAACATTCCAGATGTGGTCTCACTAAGGGTGAGTAGAAAAGTAGGGCTGAGTATGAAAAGCCCACTGTGGAGGCTTACACAGTGTCCAACACTGCTTCACACTGCAGCGACTTCATGTTCCTCTGGGCAGCACTGGCACAAGGCTCATGCACTCTCCACCTCACCCAGTCGAGACAATCCCTGGTTTTACAGAGGCTCAGTCCCTGCTCACAGGAATGGGAAATCTTTAGATCTAATAAAAGAAATGAGGTCTCTGGTACATTAGCACCCATGAGGATATACTGTGCCAGTTGCTAGACACATAATGAGGAGGAAAGAGAAAGCCTTCCCTGGAAGAATGTGTGATCCTTACAGAGCAACCAAACCAACACATCTAGGAAATGCTCAGCCTTCTGAACAGAAACACAGAAAGATCAAGTAGAAGTTGACCAAAATCACACAGGAAGGCTTATCAAATTCAGACCCAGGTTGTGAAGAACACTCATAACTGCACAAACCGAGTAAGTACTCTTACTGCTTGATGGAGCTGAAAATGCCCAAATATATTCACCTCAGATGCAGTCTCAATAGATACTGCTCTGTTTGCTCAGACAGGAGTCTTTCACTTACTCAGGTTAAAGTTTCAGTGCCAGCCTAGAAATTAAAGCGATTGTAGAACTAAGTAAATCAGGGAAATCACCACCATCACCCTGTTATCATCCTTGAAAAGTATTTTTGTAGAAAGGATGTTGCAGAACCCTGATTTAGCTTGCCACAGGAACACGGTCAAGGCCCCGCAGATCAGTGTGATCAAATGCCACATGGGCTCCAGACGATTCAAAGTGAATGATGTCAGACAGCTTTATTGATCATTTCAGCTCTCAATATATCCCTCAGGGCCACAAGGCACATGCCTACACATTAGCATAATTAGTCAAGGACAACCCACTCCATCTGCATAAACCACACCTTGCTTTCCTCATTAATGAGGTGTCCATTATCTATCCTTTCTGAGATAAGGTAGCCAGCAGCTGGTGGGAACCAAGGTCAGCATCCACCTGTTATTATCCTTCTTCACTTTGCATTCCCACAAAAGGATGATCTACCAAATACAGTAATTTAAGACAAATATCCTTTCTCCAGCCCAACTTCACCAACTGCTCCAAGTCCTCTTTGGTTATATGCAACAGGGGCCTGCCACTCCACTCAAAAACATCCCAACTCCTACTCTTTAACTGAGCCACAGGGAAGCCAAGTGTCCTGGAGAAGCTGAGGTGAGCATGTGTTCAGTCAGAATCCAGGACCCTTTTCAGCAACATTTCATTTTTAAGATCACACAGCTAACTACAACTTGTCCTTTTTGTAAGCCTGCCACCACTGCAAGGTTTTCAGTCAACGAGAACATGTGTGCATAATTTTTCCAGTGACTTCATGTCTGAATGAATCCATCATGAGACGTGGAAGAGTCATTAACCTTCACCCCAAGCGAGAGAGCGGCTTTGAGAGTGCCCACACACATTTGCGTCACTCCAGCTACGGTTCACTACCTTGAGTACTCTTTCCACCAGGCTGTTTGGTGCTGGCAAACACTGGACAAGTCTCCTTGGCTCCTCTACTTGTTAAACCAAAGGAACATTTTGTGTCACTGGTGTATTTCAGAACCCCAAAAATCACTCATGGGCTGTCTTTGGAAAAAAATCTCTTTCACACCAGGCCACAAGCCAGGACAGCACAGTAAGTAATCACAGAATGTTAGGTGTTGGAAGTGACCTCCAACCCCCCCTGCCAAAGCAGCGTCACCTAGAGCCGGTCACACAGGAATGTGTCCAGGTGGGTTTGTAAAGTTTCCAGAGAATGAGACTCCACAACCTCTCTGGGCAGCCTGTTCCAGGGCTGTGTCACCCTCACAGGGAAAAGAGTTTTTCCTTATGTTCACATGGAATCTCTTCTGCTCCAGCTTGCACCCATTGCCCCTTTTTTCTGTCACTGGACATTACTGAGCAGAGCCTGGCTCCGTCCTCCTGCCACTGCCCTTCACATCTTTATAAACATGAGTGAGGTCACCTCTCCATCTCCACTTCTCCAAGCTAAAGCCCCAGCTCACTCAGCCTTTCCTCACAAGGGAGATGTTCCACTGCCTTCAGCATCTTTGCAGCTCTGTCCTGGACTCTCTCAAGCAGTTCCCTGAGGTCCTTCTTGAACTAAGGGCCCCAAAACTGGACACAGTATTTCAGATATGGCCTCACCAGGGGCAGAGTAGAGGGGGAGGAGAACCTCGCTCAACCTACTAACCACAAGTAACCAAACTCTGGACTCCATAGAGCTTTTTAAAAAATCCAGAAAAGTGTTCTGAAGATGGCAAAGTGATTCCCCAAGGACTCCCTGAAAATAGAAAGTAGCTATGCTGCTCAGAAAGTGATTTGTGATAGAAGTCTCCTTCCTGCCAATACCTAACAGCTATATAGGCCTTACCCACATGGCACTGCTGCATCTTTCCAAAGGAGAATGTACAACCGAGAGACATTCTCATGAAGCCAAGTTGCATTTGTCCTTTTTTCCCACAGACCAAGCAAGTCTTGTTCCCATCCAACTGCAGCCAGAGATCTGTTCTGCATGGAGTGCAGATCCACCCAGACGCTCCCCAGCGCTTTCCCCCAAATGTCAATGGCATGCAAATGAATTCCACATTCAAATGAGCAGCTTGGTGAATGATGATGAAAATGTCCTGTTATTCCAGTTCTGTGACTCAAGAAAAGCCACAACAGGCTTACTACATGTAGGTTTTCTTTTATCTAAACTCTCTGTTAAACATTTAGTGGCCTGTTGCAGAGCAGTGTGCACATCTTAGATCGTGTCCTGGTCCGTGAGCTGAAATCCTGGGACTGTTTACTTTGGTGGCAGGTAAATGTAGCAAAATCCAGCCCCTGAAGGCAATAAGATGTTGTTGCATGGGTACTGAAGGGTCGATTGCTTCTGTGTAAAAAACCTGAATAAGCTTTGCATGAGTTTGTATCAAGGCAGTAAAACAAGAAATCATCCTCTCCCTTACTTGCCAAGCAGCTGAATACTCATAGTTCCAGTAACCTCCACAGCCTCCTCTTGCAAATCCACACTCAGAAGCCAGGGAAGACCTATCTCATGCTCTACACCTCTTTCCATGTCCTGCACCATGAAAGATCAGTCACAGTCCACATATAAAGAAATGCATACAAAAGCTTTCAATACTTTGTGATGTGTCACATAATAAACACTTCACTGGTTAGCTGCACTGAAAACTGAACCACTTGAGACACGATAAAAATCATTCAACTCTGGTGTTATCTTTTGACTACTTGATTAAGTCCTATCAATTAGCTATTATACCATGCATTTCAAAGAACAATTTGCAAGGGCAAGATCCTGTATTTCCATTGGAATTTGCAATCACAGAATCACAGAGGTTGGAAGGGACCTACAGAGTTCATAGAGTCCAACCCGCCCTGGCAAGGCAGCATCCCCTAGGGTAGTCCACGCAGGAATGCATCCAGACAGGTGCATAGTACAAGTATAGTAATTCTGAAATGCTGTTGTTACCCATTTAAAACAATCAACAGTTGCTAGGTTAGAGAGACTTCATTGTGTTGCTGCAGAAGCAGTGGCACAGACAATATTAAGGTGATCCCAAACAGTTGCAGCTGTCATAGACTTTGAGAACAACTCTACCTTGTATTTTAAGACATCTGTATGCAAAAGTCATGCTGAAGTCTTGCAGACCACTGGACTTCAGCTCACCCTCCTCAGGAAAATCAATAGAAAAGTCACAGCGTGTACATTGTGAGAACATGCAGATAAAAGTGTTGGTTCAAAAGGCAACAGGCTGATTTGTTTTTTTTTCATTAAGGTATCACAGAGCCAGCATGCACCTAAACAATACTCTACCAGAAAAAGCAAATATCCAGGCTGAGGAGTCCCAGAGATCACTGCCAGGCAGTTTCAGGACATGCAGGAATTTCATTTCAGAATAAATGAGTTTATGGATCTAGAAGCTTTTGCTTCCTTTACCCAAATCTTTTGTAAAAGTTAAAGGTTCATTTCAATCCAAGCACAAATCCACTGCAGCCACAGTATCTAGCCAGAGTTCCACCTCAAGGGCAGGCTTACTAAAAAATGTTTTGTAAAGACTGCCCCTTCCCTCTCAGCTCCTGTCACATAGGGCACATACTCCTAGGGTATTTTGTGGACACGCTACAGTGACAGTGCAGAGCTTTTTTGCACCTGCATCAACCAATGCAGTGATAATAATGGGGAAGCTTTCTGCTGGAAGGACCCCTGTGCTAGTGCCCCTGCCACAGCTACACAGATAGCCAGTTCCTTTCCTCCCCAAAGAGAGTGCTTGTCTGTATGCCTCATCAACAGACACATCTGCCTCAAGTCCACTGAGCAGGTGAGCACCCTCCTCTCCAAAAAGAACTGCCTAGCTGATATTCACAGTGGTTTGATCTTTTCATTCAAGAGTGAGACATCAACCATAATGGTCTCAGAGATGAGTCTGAATTATGCCAATATACCAGAGAGCGCTAAAGCATTTGAGCCCATATGGCACAGTGCAGAAACAAAGCCTCTCCCTTGGGTGTACATAGAGCCCTACTATGGACACAGTGCTGACGCTGCACATCCCTGAGGAAAACACTGCAGAGCAGGGATGGAAGCACTGCATGACCTTGGAAGAGCCTGGCATCCATAGGGAGCAGCACAGCAGGAGCACATCTCCCACAGAGCCCACAGCAGGGTATATTTGGAATTCTAAATACAACCTAATGTGAAGACACTATAATACTATGGCAAGGGGGGGTTAGAGATAGATGACCTTTAAGGTCCCTTCCAACTGAAGCAATCCTATAATTTCTTATTTACAGCTACCAGGAACTTGCTTGTATCTCTGAAATCTCATGGATCTGTTCTCTAATCAGCTTTGCAGAACAGAAGGTCTTTTCTACACTACTCAAAACATGAGTAGGAGAAAGGCAAACTAAAAGAGCTTTTTGATACAGGCTGCTGGCTAATCATTTTCCCATTAAATAAACTACACAAACAAAGCTTCATAGCAGGGATGTTTGTCAGGGAGCATTTATTGGCTCTTCAATGCTTTCCATCTGAAAGTTCTTTTATTGTTCCAAATCCTATCTTGACGCTAACTTTGTTACATTCAGATATAGAGTGGGCTCAAAGGAAATCTCAGTAGATACATGACAGAATCACAGAATATCAGGGGCTGGACAGGACCATGAAAGCTCATCCAGTTCAAGCTCCCTGCCAGAGCAGGATTACCTCTATCAGATCACACAAGAACACATCCATGTGGGTCTTGAATATCTCCAGAGAAGGAGACTCCACAACCCCCGCCTTGGCAGCCTGTTCCAGTGTTCTGTCACCCTCACAGGGAAAAAAAAAAGCCTTCCTCATGTTTCCATGTAATTCCCTATGCCTCAACTTCCACCCATTGCTCCTCGTCCTGTCATTGGGAATCACCCAGCAGAGTCTGGCTCCATCCTCTTGGCACTCACCCTTTACATATTTATAAACATGAACGAGGTCACCTCTCAGTTTCCTCCTCTCCATGCTAAAGAGTCCCAGCCCCTTCTCATAAGGAAGATGTTCCACTCCCTTAATCATTTTCATGGCTCTGAACTGGATGCTCTCAAGAAGTTCCCTGAGGTCATTCTTGACCTGAAGGGCCCAGAACTGGACACAATAATCCAAATGGGCTGCTGGAGAGCAGCCCTGAGGAAAAGGACCTGGGGATCTGGGTCGATGAAAAGATCAACAAGAGCCGGCAGTGTGCACATGCAGCCTAGACAGCCAACCCTGTGCTGGGCTGCATCAAGAGAAGTGTGGCCAGCAGGGCAAGGGAGGGGATTCTCCCCCTTTACTCTGCTCTCGTCAGACCCCACCTGGAGTACTGTGTGCAGTTCTGGAGCCCCCAACACAAGAAGGACATGGAACTGCTGGAGCGGGTCCAGAGGAGAGCCACGAAGATGATCAGAGGGCTGCAGCAGCTCTGCTATGAGGACAGGCTGAGAGAGTTGGGGCTCTTCAGCCTGGAGAAGAGAAGGCTTCGAGGAGACCTTATAGTGGCTTTCCAGTATCTGAAGGGAGCCTACAGGAAGGCTGGGGAGGGACTATTTACAAGGTCTAGTAATGTTAGGACGAGGGGGAATGGGTTTAAGCTGGAAGAGGGGAGATTCCGACTGGATGTTAGGAGGAAGTTCTTTACAGTGAGGGTGGTAAGACACTGGAACGGGTTGCCCAGGGAGGTTGTGGATGCTTCCTCCCTGGAGGCATTTAAAGCCAGGCTGGATGAGGCCTTGAGCAGCCTGCTCTAGTGGGAGGTGTCCCTGCCTATGGCAGGGGGTTGGAGCTGGATGATCCTCGAGGTCCCTTCTAACCTAAACCATTCTATGATTCTATGAAATGTGGTCTCACCAGGGCAGAGTAGAGGGGGAAGAGAACCTCTCTTGACCTACTAACCACAGCCTTTCTAATACACCCCAAAATGGCAGAATGGCCTTCTTGGCCACCAGAGCACATTGCAAAATAGTTTTAAAAAATTACAAAATCCACAAAAAATATCCAGGATCAAATAAATTTTAGTTCAGAGATGAGCCAGCAGTGACACATAGCTGTCATTGGTGCAGAAAGGTGCACTGTGCTCTCTAAAGTGTTAGCTATATGGTTGGGCTTACAGTTCTTCAGCCTGCTGTAGCAAAGGCTGCCAGGTGAGGTCCTTTCTGCTTACAGAGCTGACTGTGCCAGCATGCCAGATGATTCCTGTTCTATTAGCTCTGTACAGGGTTAACCTTCCAGGGGGGAGTGACCTTGAACCTGACCCTAGGTGGTCTTGACCCCTCCCCAGGGGTCTGAACACTACCAGGTGGTTCATGGTTTGCCCACTCCCCCTGCCTGTCTAAAGGTGTATAAAAGCAGGGGGAATTCCTGCTCTCACTCTCTGTGCTCCCTGCCTACCAACAGCACCACTCTGTTCTTGCTTCTCTTTGTTTTACCACGTGGCCATCACCATCACAATTCTGGTTGTATTTACACATTTTGTATGTGCTTCCCCTTCCCTATACCTTTGTAGCTTCCCTACCTCAGATACCTTTTAAATTTATTGTTAAGCTTTTCTTCTTTTTACCTTCCAAATCAGAGTGAGATTATTTGTTTGGGTGTGCTTACCTTTTCCTCTCTCTACATCTAATTTTCTTTCTTTTGGGAAAGAAGGGGGAAGAGGGAAGGGCACTCTAAAAAAAAATTGTTATTGGTTCTATCAAATATGTATTGGAGTCTCTAGGAATTTAAATTAATACTGTGACAAGCTCTGCTGAGGTTTCACTCAAGTTCTGTTTCCAACAAGTGTTAGCTAACTAAGAGATTTTAGTCCTTTTCATTCATGCTATTGCCTCTGTATCAGAGCAGCATGGGTACTCAGAGTGTTGCCATTCCAGAGTCTTCACCTTTTGCACAGAACTTCAAATAAAATCCCATTTTATTCTGCAAGTTTGCAGAGAGAGTTTGAAGAGGTTTTTCTGTTTCACATACCATGTCTTGTATCAAGAGGTCCGCACTTGCTTCAGTTCTTCCTGTTTTCTGCTTTCATTTTTCCAGCTATGCTCTTGGAATTGTCACCACAAAAGAGGAGTGAGAGAAAAAAGCATAACTAAGTGCTGAGCTCACTTCACCATATGTGAAATTGCAACTGGAAGCCAAAGCATTTCTTGTACCCTCTGATCTATGGCAGAAGATGACAGAAATGGAGGAACCAAGGAGTGAGCAGGTAGTGGGCCAATATGTGAGCACTGAAGGCCTACTCCAGCTGTCAGCAAAAGCTTTGGAAAGCCTGGATCAGGGCCTAAGCATTTTAAATCTGAAGCTGGAAAGGCTTTGCCAGAAGAAGAAGAATCTAGCTCATGCTGCAACAAAGTCAACTCTCTTTCAACACTAACAGTAGCCTTTTTTAATTGCTTCCAGGGAAAACTTCTTGAAACAATGATGTCTGCTGCTGATGGAGAAAGGCTGGAGTAAGCTGGGAATATTTACAATTACGGAGATACACATCTTTGCCTGTGTCTTCATCCATCAGATCCTACAGCAGGCTTAAAAATGACCATGGGCATTTCTAGGTGGCTTGGATGGCTCTCTTAATTTTGCAGGAAATAGAGCTTGGATATCCCTTCCAGGGCAGATTTCCCCAGCACTTTAGTCAGCAATACTTTTGGTACTGTTATTCTGTTTGAATAAGGGGCTAGACAACCAGAGAGCAGTGGCACCAACCAGCAAGTACACGTTCAGGCACGTGTTGGCAGGAGCCAGGCCTTACAGCACGCCTAGGAAAAGAGCTCACAGAAGCCCATGTGATGGACAAAAACTGATGCAGCTCTTCATCAAAAGAGCTCATGAGCTCTTCCTTTATGCTGTCAACTCTCTCTCTAGGTAGCACTGCTGCCATTTCAAAGGAGTTAAAAGAAGACCAAAAGAGTCAGTCAGCTTTTATTTTGTGTGTGCTGGGCTGAGGTTTTCAACATCTAAATGCCTTTTATTTTCTCATTCTCTCCCCAGAATTTTAGAGAACTCGTTCCCACCTGCCTCACCAGATCGCTTTTTTGTGTTGATCACAAACAGGTCAACACAAGGTCTGTGAATGAAACACAACTCACACTTCATGCCAGCAGTCACTTTCTGTTGGTCTAGTGAGGACGAGTTTGCTCTCAAGGTTTACACAGGGAACTAGAGGTAGGCAGCAAACAGAAGCCTCCATCCCTTTCCGGGGACTGCGGAGCCTGGCCTGGTCAGAACCAGTCACTCCATCACACTACCTATGTGCTGCTTACAAAAGTAAAAGGGCAGAATCTTTCCAAATGGGAAAATGAGAGCTGGGCTTCACTTTGGCAGAAAGACGTAACTGAAAACTCGGGGTTGCTGATGCCTGTCAGCACCAAGGATAACACTTGTTCCACACAGGATTTACGCTTTCACACTTTGTGTCAGCTTTCTGCACACTTGTTTTTCAGCAGGTTGTTCAGACATCAGAGAGCACCACCACTGCTAAGTGACAGAACTAGGTTATTCTGCAGGACAAAGCTCCTGCTCTCAAGTACCCCTGTGTCAAAACACGCTGCTCTTGAAGTAAAACATGAATTAATGACATGGCAACTCTCACTTTGAAAAGCTGTGTGGTAGTTTAGAGTTAACATTCTAAGAATCCTAAATGATAAACAAGAAATAAGAACCATTAACCTGTTAACTATGAGCCTATGTAATTTCCAGACTTCTCCCTACTGCACTGCGATAACGAACGCTGCCTGCTTAATTAAAAATAGTAACGAGTAACTATGACTCCACTTGGCTCAAAAGAATTAATTGCACTTATTTCTAGCAGCCCAGAAGTCACTGAGCTCACTTGTCCCATTTTCTGAGGTGCCAAGGTAGGACAGATCTGTCTCAGAACTCTAATAAATGACCTTACATTAATCATAGAATCATAGAATCATAGAATGGTTTAGGTTGGAAGGGACCTCAAGGATCATCCAGCTCCAACCCCCCGCCATAGGCAGGGACACCTCCCACTAGAGCAGGCTGCTCAAGGCCTCATCCAGCCTGGCCTTAAACACCTCCAGGGAGGAAGCATCCACAACCTCCCTGGGCAACC
>WAAF01006890.1:4366-23927 GCA_013400475.1 Tricholaema leucomelas | reverse complement strand
CTCTTGATGCAGCCCAGCACAGGGTTGCTGTCTGGGCTGCATGTGCACACTGCCGGCTCATGTTGAGCTTTTCATCAACGCAGACTCCCAGGTCCTTTTCCTCAGGGCTGCTCTCAGCCATTCATCACCCAGCCTGTATCTGTGCCTGGCATTGCACCGACCCAGGTGCAGGACCTTACACTTGGCCTTGTTAAACGTCATGAGGTTGGCCTGGGCCCACCTCTCCAGCCTGTCCAGGTCCCTCTGGATGGCATCCCTGCCCTCCAGCAAGTCAGCTGTGCCACACAGCTTGGTGTCATCTGCAAACTTGCTGAGGGTGCACTCAATTCCTCTGTCCATATCACTGATAAAGATGTTAAAGAGCACTGGTCCCAGCACTGACCCCTGAGGAACACCACTTGTCACCGGTCGCCAGGTAGACATTGTGCCATTGATCACCACCCTCTGCATGCGACCATCCAGCCAATTCCTTATCCAGTGATTGAACTGATCTCCAATTAAAATGGCCAAAACTATTATTCCAAGGCAGGTGCCTACTTGCTCTGGAGGATGCAGTGGTGGGAAGAATGCACTTGCAGCTGTGTGGATAAAAATGACAATCGATGTTCCTGTCTACTTTCTTAACTGATGTTAACTTTGCTTTTCTGTGACCACTACAGATTTAGCACCAAAGGAGTGCTGTTAAACACTTACAGACTTGGGTTTATTTGCAGACACTAAAAAGCATTATTTAAATCATAAAATCATAAATTGTTTTGGTTGGAAAAGAACTCCAAGATCATTGAATCCAACCATCAACCTAACACCACCATGGCCGTTAAACCATGTCCCAAAGTGCCATGTCCACTCATTTCTTGAACACCTCCAAGGACATGATTCCATGACTCCACCACATCTCTGGGCAGCCTGTTCCAAAGCCTGACCATTCTTTCAGGAAAGAAATACTTCCTAATGCTCAACCTAAACCTCCCTGGTACAATTTCAGGCCATTTTCTCTCATTGTACCACCTGGTACTTGTGAGAAGAGATGAATCCCCACCTCACTACAACCCCTGCAAAAGCCTGCAGAAATGAAAAAAAGCAGAAATATAGAGGAACTAGATTTGCTACTTTGGTTGCTCATTTTGTCCCCATTTAGAGAGAAGTCCAAAGCTTTTATTGATGGATACTGTTCCCAGATTGATTTATCAGGTACAGGAATCCCATTACTGTATCAGAGCACATACAAACTGTGAGACTGAATGCCTCTCTGAACGACCCAATGGGAAGCACCAAGTACAGCCTTTTGTTTAAGATGCCAAGATGTTACTGTGGTACAAACACTGGGGCAGATAAAGGCCTGGAGCAATAGGAAAAGGGGCAATGGCTTCAAACTAGAGAAGAGCAGATTTTAGCTGGATGTTAGGAACAAGTTCTTTACCATGTGGGTAGTGGAACACTGGAAGAGGTTGCCCAGGGAGGTGGTTGGGGCCTCCATTCATGGAGATAATTAAGGTGAGGCTCAACAGGGCTTTGGGCAATCTGATCTAGCTGAGGATGTCTCTGCTGACTGCAGAGGGGCTTGGACTGGATGACCTCGAGGTGAGGAGAAAGTTCTTCACTGAGAGAGTCATTGGACACTGGAATGGGCTGCCCAGGGAGGTGGTGGAGTCGCCGTCCCTGGAGCTGTTCAAGGCAAGATTGGACGTGGCACTTGGTGCCATGGTCTAGCCTTGAGCTCTGTGGTGAAGGGTTGGACTTGATGATCTGTGAGGTCTCTTCCAATCCTGATGATGCTATGATACTATGATGATACCTTTGGAAGTCACTTCCAACCCGGACCATTCCATGACTCTGTGATTCTAAGCATTCTTGACATTAGCTTCCTTCCTCCTTTGAATTCTTGTTTTAACTCAGTTTTCGCATTAACCCTGTCCTTTACCTGTATGGTTCACTGAAATAATAAAGGAGAAAGTGTTTTCTATGCTGTCTGTGGTAATGAAACATGTTGGCTTTGCTTGCTCTGAGATGTAGGCCTGTCACTGCTGGAAGAATTTACTGACGCATATCAACTGTTGGCGTAACTACAATCATGTTCTGTAAGTGTGTGACCCTGGGATCATACAAAGGCATCTAACTGTAACAGAGGGCTGTCTGTTGTACAGAAATAACAAAGTTCCACAAGCAAGAGGGAAACAGAAGTATTTCACATGAAGGGCTGCATAAAGGTCACTTTGATGATGTGCATTTTCAGTGCTGAAAATGCTAGGTACCGTTCAAACTGGAAACATACACCTCAAGCTTGGCTGAAAACTTGTCAGAGCCCTGCTGGCCGTCTGCCTGACTGAGGTGCTCTTGTTCTGATGGAACAAACAATCGTTCCCTTGAAGCACGAGGGTGAGGTTGTCATTCTACACTTACAAAACATTTTTCATTTACTTTCAGGTTTATAAAGACATCTTTGGGAAAGGTTTTCAGGTGTCAAACAAGAGTTTATGGATCTGATGCACATTTTACTGTCATTCTATTCTCAAGGCAAAGCTTAAAGAAGATGATGAAAAGCAGAAATATGTTTTCTCCTTTCTCATCTGCTAGGTGCTGTGCAAAGTTATCTTAGCACTTCAGTATCAACAAAGCCACATTCACATTTCAGTGCTTTCTTGCTTGGAATCATAGAACCATTTTGGTTTGAAAAGACCTGTAAGATCATCGAGTCCTGCCATTGACCTAAGACCACCATGGCCATTAAACCATGTGTTTTTGAACACCTCCAGGGAAGGTGTCTCCACCACCTTCCTGGACAGCCTGTTCCAATGTCTGACCACTCTCTTAGTAGTTTTCTCCTAATACAGAATCATAGAATCAGCCAGGTTGGAAGAGAGCTCCAAGATCATCCAGTCCAGCCCAGCACCCAGCCCTATCCAGTCAACTAGACCATAGCACTAAGTGCCCCATCCAGTCTTTTCTTGAACACCCCCAAGGTAACCTAACCCTTCTTTTGCACAAGGTGAGGCTATTTCCTGTTGTTGTATTGCTTGATAGTAGGGAGAAGAGAACAACACCCGTCTCTTTCCAGTCTCCTCTTCTCTAACACCTCCAGGGAGAGTGACTCCACCTCCTCCCAAGCACACACCTGCACACATACACAGCAAGTACTGGATGAAAATGAGAAGATGAACTTGTGTTATCCAAGATCAAGCAAAAATTCAGAGGGAGCAGAAACTGAACTCTGTGTCTTCTGGTTCAGGGTTGCAACTTCACAACCAGCTCAACTTTCAAGCCTTTGTGTTACATGTATGCCACAATCCAGACAAAGAAAACTTTCAATTGAGCTGTGATGACACAGCTAGCATTTCTTAATTATCACATCAAAAAGGAGAGAGAAAAATACAGCCCTAGTTTTCAGAACATACTTGAAACACTTCTGTCTGTAAAGAGAGATGAAAAGAAGGGTAAGAAAGACAACCTGCAAATAACAACGATATGGCAAGAGAACTAGGTGGCTTGACATGTACCTTTTTCATGCTTATTATTATAACAAAGAGAAAAGCAGATAATTGACAGAATTGTCCTTTTCACACCCATGCTGGGACCAGTGCAGCAAACCAGGATTCTGAAAGAAACTCCCGTGGGTGCACTGAAGCAGCTACTTGATACAGCTATTTTCTGTCTTCCTGAAGAAGCACAGAGGTGAATTACAAACAAAACCAACAATATTTCTGACAACCAAGAGAGCTTAAATTTTAAGGATTTTGAGAAAAATAAATACAGTCCTTTCAGGTACAAAGCAATTCAAAGCATTCAGTGGAAAAGGTCACCTGGGATAAATGCTACTGCCCCTTTCACGTGGAGCAAGAGGAAACAGTAGTATTTGTTTCCACTGGTGGGAAGGGAAACTTCAACAAGAAAGTATTAATGGGGAAATGAAAATCTTTTGGGGAAGTGGTACAAATTGGAGATGGAAATCAGTCAAGACTGAAACATGGTGGTGAGTTATTGAAGGTTCAATCACATGCACTAAGTGAGGCCACAGCTTTATGAAACAGTCTGCATCAACTAGCAGGCATTTCATCAACGGTTCTGACTTCTTCAGTCAGCTTAGGGATTTTTTGTTATCTTTCTCCATGTTTCCCGCTATTCTCCAGCAGCATTACATCCCCAAGAGGTGAGTCTAGCAAGGAGATGAAATCTCTGCTTGGTCATAATTCTTGGCATCACTGCAACTTGTACACACACTCACGCAATCAAGAGCTTTCTTTGTCACCATCTGCCTTCTCCCCACCCTCTTTCCTGGCTTCTGGTCTGCCTGCCAGTCTGTAACTCATGTTAGTTTGTGTTGATTAATAACCAAAAGAAAATTTGGAAGTTAGTTGCTTGTTGGCTGGCATAGCAGAAGAGTAATTTTTCATAGAATCACAGAATGGTTTGGGTTGGAAGGGGACTTAAAGGTCAGCTAGTTTCAGTCCCCTGCCCTAGGCAGGGACACCTTCCACTAGCCCAGCTTTCTCAAGGCCTCATCCAACCTAGCCTTGAACACCTCCAGTGAGGGGGCAACCACAACCTCCCTGGGCAACCTATTCCAGTGTCTCACCACCCTCACTGGGAAGGATTTCTTCCTAATCTCCAGGCTAAATCTGTCCTCCTCAAGCCCAGATCTATTTCCTCTCATCCTATCACAACAAGCCTTTGTAAAAAGTCCATCCCGAGCTCTGCTGTAGGTGTCCTTCAGGTACTGAAAGGCTGCTCTTAGGTCTCCTAGGAGCCTTCTCCTGGCTGAACAGCCCCAACTCTCTCACCCTGTCTCCACAGGGGAGGTTCTCCATCCCTCTGATTATCTTCATGGCCTCCTCTAGACCTGCTCCAACAGCTCAATGAAACTTTTTGTCATGAACTTTTCAAGTAATTGAACTGCTGTAGTAAAATCACTTACTCATGCCACTTTATCTATGCATAAATGATAATGAAGTTCTTTGCCATTTGTCCAGAGTTAAACTGGCCACAGCACTTTTAAGTCCTTTATGTTCCAGCATTGCCATTTCCTGAAGTTCCTCTACAAGATAAAAGGCACCAATACACGCTGTAAATATGCAGCCAACTTGAAGGACCTTTGGTGTGGAGAACTATATAATTAATATTATGTAATTAATAACAGATTGTTCTTGTACTTTTATTTCAGCAAACCACAGTGTTGTGGCCAGTTCATAAAGCTGCTTCAAGTTCTGTTCATGCTGCAAGACATTAAGCCACGAGGGCAAGAAAATACTCATCTAAGTTTAAGGTCAACAACATGCCACGTGAAATATATCCTAAAATGCATGTACTGTAAATGCACCACATGAAATATTCCAGGAAGCTTTGCTGGTTATGCTTGTTTAACTTACAGCAGTTGTTTTATAGATATTTCTAAACACATACTCACAAAAATAAGCTTATATCCCTGCCGGCATAAAGCCATTCAGATACTGCATGAGCCTCCTTCTCTGGCTTGATTGCTATCACATGAACTCTGCAAGAAATGAGGTCCTGTTTCTAATCAGTAAGGACATGAAAGTGTTTATGTAGAAGGAGAGTTTATTACGCTGAGTCCTGTTCAGAGCCAATGTGGTTTTGTCATGTGTATGTTAAAACTGACAGAGCCAAGTTTGGCTGCAGTCTGGTGGAGCATCTGCAAGTCATTTACCTACTTTGAAATGCTACAACGCTAAGTACATCCGGCTCTGTCACTTCTGATAGATACATCTGACAATGAACGAAGAGAAAGCATTCAGAAAGGAGTGAGACAATTTATGAATAGCAATCATGGAATAGACTGGATCTGGGGAGAGGCAGGAATAGAGAGAAGAGGATGAAGTCTAAAATATGCCTCCAAGGACTTGGCCAGAGTTTATTTTTTGCTGTCCTTTTGCTAAGGAAAATTCCTCCCACCATATGCTTACTGGTGATACGTTTCAGCTAAATGGTACAGGCAGAACTGTCTGCCCGTGGAAGTACATTCAGACGGATGGGAAGTGGAAAGGAGTCTGCTTATCATGCAGTCTCCATTGTAACTACCCAGGGGAAAGCTCATTTTGGGTAGAGATTCATTGCAGCACAGTTCTTGTCCACTCACAACCAAACTTCTGACTTGATTCTGAGCTAAGGGATTAATCTCTCTCACGTACTGCAAAGGACTCCTCAAATGTTGATTTTTATCACATGAATTAGCCTTACTAGCAGTCCCAAATCAACTTCTTCAGAGCAGGTATTGCTTAGAATTACCCAAGGGAGTCTTTTCTATCTGTTTTGCTTTGAAGTTAAGAGTCTCTCACTCTTGGTTTGGATGTCCTCTAAGGAGCAATAAAAATGTCTAAAGCTTGATCTGCATTCACACTCTCACAACACCCAACTCCAATGTATAGTCCTGGTGGTAAAATTGTAATTTAAGGTCTTTTGGAAGATGTTTAGACTGTTGGAGACCTCTAACTTGCTTTTCCCATTCATACAAGCCCTAAGAAGTGACTAACAGGAGGTGGTGTAAGTTAGGAGAAATGTGTTTGGACAAGCGGTCTGCATTACACATTTCTTGGCTATTGCTGTCAGATTCTTTATATTGTATTTCTTTTTATGAGCAGAAAAAAAATCTCTAAATCTTCAGTGCATATAAAAGCCAGTAACAAACCCCTTTGAAACACAGAAAACTGTCTATACTTGGAAGGGAAAACATTTACTTGGCAAGATACAAGTTACTCGTAACTTGCACGTCAACAAGGACTACAAGCTGATTCCTCACAAGAGTTTCTACTTAATCAGAAGTCATCAATATACATTTAGAGCTGGATTTACACAGCCTACTCTCTTCAGCTCAAAGCATTGCTCGTAACGTCCAGAGGAAAAACATCCTAGTTAAACACAGACAAACAGCCTATAGATGGGCACCAAATATGCCTTCACACCAGCCTCAGGCCTGCTGTCATTTGCAGTAGAAGAAGCAGGGATGAGAGGAAGCTAGTTAAAAACCCTGACTGGCTTGAGGATTATGTGAGCAAAAATAGCTGGAACTTCTGACCACAAAATCTCCTGCAATTACAGCCTGGAGGCCTGGCTATAAAGTCCCAGGACAGCCATGATGGATGAGCTGTACTGCCTTCATGCTTTTTATCAAGAGTCTGGAAAAAAAAAGGCATCCTATTCATTTATCTGCTCTCTCATCTCATTAGTGGTCATATCTCACTGGGCACTGAATGCCACAGGTAAGTGTGAGCATATGTACAGTTTTTGGACTGCTCCTTAGAGGAGGTCTAAATCTATCTGGGAACTGAAATGCTACTGAGGAAAAAAAAGTACCTATGAAAGGGGAAAAAAAGGCAAAACTGATGTCAATAAAGAAGGTTGAACCTACTCAGATGAGGAAGGATATGTGACCAAGTTATGTCCTCCTTCTCATTCTGTATATTAAAAAACTGATCAATAACAAGCAGCAAACCACAGCTATGCAGCTCAGATCACGTCCAGATAGGAGCAAGACTTTTCTGAACTACTCTTTGATGCACATCAAAGAATCATCCCAATTATACCCAACTTATTCATACCATGACCCACAAACATCTGTGCTTCCATGAAGGTGCACAAATATATCTTTCTTTGGTACTATTGTCAAGATGCAGCAAGCAGTGAGAAGGTGCCTTCAAAGCACTGTTTATGCTCAAGTTAGGTACCTGTAAGACCTGGAAAAATCTCTTGTTAGTATTACTGGGGGAAAAAAAAGGCACAACTATTTCAGCAAGAGACTCCTCTAAGGTTAGATGAAGCTTAAGGCAATGCCAGCAACTACACACAATTATGCAGATCAGATGACAAGTTCCAGCTCAATACTCTAAAGCCATCCTCTCAGTATCCTGAATGTCTCTGAGACCAAGATAATTAGAGTCATAGATTGCTAGGGGTTGGAAGGGACCTCCAGAGATTGAGTCCAACCCCCCTGCAAAGCAGGACCACTAAGGACAGGTCAAAAAGGAACCCACATCCAGGTGGGTTTGGAATCTTTCCAGAGAAGGAGGCTTCACAATCTCTCTGGGCAGCTTATTCCAGGGCTCTGGCACCCTCACAGTAAAAAATCTTTCTCTGTTGTCGAAATGGAATTTCCTGTGATTGAGTTTATGTCCATTGCCCCTCATCCTATCACTGAAAAGAGTCTGGCTACATCCTCCTGATAGCTGCTCTTCAGATATTTGCAGACGTTGAGGTCCCATCTCAGCCTTCTCTCCTCCAGACTAAACAGCCCTGGGGCTCTCAGTCTTAACTTGTAAGAGAGTTGCTGCAGTCCCTTATAATCATTCTCCATTGAACTCTCCCAGTTCTGGAAGCACATTTGCCAAATGACTCTGCACAATTTTAGCACCAACACTCTCCAGTGCTCTCCAGCATGACTGGAAGCAGTCATCAGGCTTCCTGCAACTAACACAACCATGTCAGCCAGCCTGCCTAACTTGCACCAATGTTTAGAGTACAGGTAGTGCAAAGAGAATGGTGAGAACTCTACCCAGAACTTGGACTTTCTCCTTTACAGCCCACCTCCATAATGTGATTCCACCATCAGCCTGGAGCTCCTGTTACTAGTTCGTATTTTAAGTGCTTATAACAGAGATCAGAACGGAAAAATTCCCTGTAGGGAGAATGACTATTTTAAGGACTGGAAGAAATCTGCAATAGAATAAAGCATGCCCTGGAGTTTTGAAAAAACTCTCAGAGCTTGAAAGAAAACAGGTACTCCCCAGCTGTCACTGCTCTTCTGGCCAGGGATTCTCTGGAAAGATGCAGCATTCCGATTTGTGAGTCTGATTCAATGCTAAATGGGCTTCTGTCCAAAATCATGTATTAAAGAACTTCCTTGATGCAAATGATTTGGAAGTAGACTCTCTCCACTGACCATATTTGTTATTTGGGTTATTCACCATTTCCAAAAGTAATGAAATGTTATTGACAGAAGGGGCAGAGAGGCAGCTTTGAAGCATGCTTCTGCACAAGAGCAAATTTACTTTTTCATTTGCGGCTCTTCACATTCTGCTAGCAGAGCGTGGAACTGGGCTCAGTTCTCTGTTACGCAGTCAGGATTAAATCAATCAGTCACTGATGTGAACCTGAAAACCTCAGAAAATGATTTTGAAAGTGCTTTACCCAGCTGCAGTTTTTAGTGCATTACAGGACGTGGCATCAGAAGCAGAGCAGAGTTCCGCTGGAAGCTTTGAGTACTCTGCTTCAGACAGAGCCTCTCACACCTCCCTCTCCCTGTTTTGGCTTCAATATATTTCCTGGATGATCACTCAACACATATAACTGATCTCAGCTACCATCTACCAAGCACTGAAAGAATTGAGCTAGTTGGTATTCATAGATCACTATATATATCTGACCATTTCAAAGGCACTGCTTGCTGAACAGTTACAGAAAACATATCCTGAAGAGTTACCTGTGGCATTTACATACATAGGTATGCACAGGCTGGGGGAGAAGTGGCTTAAGAACAGCCTTGAGGACAAGGACTTGGGGGTGTCAGTTGCTGAAAAACTCAACGTGAGCCACAGTGGTTGCTGGCAGATCAGAAGGCAGCTCTGTGTTGGGCTGCATCAAAAGCAGTGAGAGCAGCTGGACAAGGGAGGTGATTCTGCTCCTCTGCTCTGCTCTGTTCTCATGAGACCCCATCTGCAATACTGTGTTCAGTCTTGGTGTTGCTAAAACAAGAATGACATTGTACTGCTGGAATGGGTCCAGAGAAGGTCACAGAGAGGATCAGAGGGCTGGAGATCATCCCCTATGGGGACAGGCTGAGAGAGTTGGGGCTGTTCAGCCTGGGGAAAAGAAGGCTCCGGGCAGACCTTAGAGCAGCCTTTCACTACCTGAAAGGGGCCTAAAAGAAAGCTGAGGAGGGACTTTTTACGAGGGCTTGTAGTGATAAGATGAGAGGGAATGAATTGAAGCTTGAGTAGGGCAGATTCAGACTGGAGATAAGGAAGAAATTCTTTACAGTGAGGGTGGTGAGACACTGGAACAGGTTGCTCATGGAGGTGTTCAAGGCCAGGTTGGATGAGCATTAAGCAAGCTGATCCAGTGGAAGGTGACCCTGGCCATGGCAACAGGGCTGGAACTAGATGATGTTTAAGGTCCCTTCCAACTCAAATCATTCTTTGATTCTATGACTTTCAAGCTAATGCAGCATTTACAAAAATGAACCAATGAAACCAAGACCCTCACACAGTTACCAACACAGCACTCAAGTGCTGAAAACTGCATCACAACTCTCAATATAACAACTTCTTACAAAAACAAACCAAACCAAAACAGACCCACCAAAAAAAAAATACCCCAGGTATCAGTATAGGCTGGGGACTGACCTGTTGGAAGGCAGTGAAGGGGAAAAGGATCTGGGGGGTACTAGTGGATGGGAGGTTGACCATGAGCCAGCAATGTGGTCTTGTGGCCAATAAAGCCAGTGCCATTCCGGAGTGTATTAAAAGGGCTGTGGCTAGTAGGTCGACAGAGGTTCTCCTATCCCTCTACTTTGCTCTGGTGAGGCCACATCTGGAGTTCTGTGTCCAGTTCTGGGCTCCTCAGTTCAAGAAGGACATAGAACTGCTTGAGAGAGTCCAGCACAGAGCCACAAAGATGGTTAAGGGAATGGAACATCTCTCTTATGAGGAGAGACTGAGAGAGCTGGGGCTGTGCTGCTTGGAGAAGAGGAAACTGAGAGGTGACCTCAGCAATGTTTATAAACATGTAAAGAGTGAGTGCCAAGAGGATGGAGCCAGGCCCTGCTGGGGGATTCCCAATGACAGGACAAGGGGCAATGGGTGGAAGCTGAGGCACAGGAAGTTCTATGGAAACATAAGGAGGATTTTTTTCCCTGTGAGGGTGACAGAACACTGGAACAGGCTGCCTGGGAGGGTTGTGGAGTCCTCTTCTCTGAAGATATTCAAGATCTGCCTGGGCACGTTCCTGTGTGTTCTGGTACAGGTGATCCTGCTCTGGCAGGAGGGTTGGACTGGATGAGCTTTTGAGGTCCCTTCCAGCCCCTGACATTCTGTGATCCTGTAATACATCTACTGAGATTTCCAAGAGCACATAGCCAGGTTTGGCACTTAAAATTATGTGAGAAAAGATTGGATTTTAGGTGCCTCCCCTATTCAAGCACATCTGAAAATTTTGGTAAGCAAATTTCAGCTACATTCATTGACCAAGTACAGTGTAAGGTCCAATTGCTGGTCTCACAGCTAAGTGAAGAAGAAGTGAGTATTTACACATGTTTCTGTCCCAAGGAGGTAGCAGCAGACCATCACACTGTTTTCCAGTGTGGGCCAGGCCTGTTAAGCTTGAGGCTCTTGAGGGGAGGGAAAAAGCCAAGCGACGACCCAATATGAGCTAGCATCAAGGCTATTCCCCTTTACTGAGAGAGCATCAGGGTTCAAGTGACAGAGGACTAATTTTCTGGTCTCAGTGAGAAAAGGTGAGCATATCCAACACGTAGTGTGGTACATCCAAAGATTGGTATTTGCATATTCCCCCCACCTGTGGTATCTTTCATGCCTTCTGGTTACGGTGAGTAAAAGGCGACATGTTCAGTGTGCAACACGGTGCTATTAATCTGCATATTCCTCCCCACTTGTGGTTACTGCTAGAGCTGAGATTCCCTCCTATCCTGGACACAGTCCCAGGGAGCTGCTTATCAGAAAGCTCAAGGCCACATTCCTTTGAGCTTCTTCATACACAGTTCTGTGACTTACTGCATTCCCAATACTCAGACCTTACATCCAAGGCTTGATTGTACAAGCTTCTAGGGGCTTGTACCCCCTTTCCTTCAGCCGGTTCCCAACAGGCCCTGAGCACATACTCTATGGTGCAGAGAAACCTTTTCTGCTGCTCTTCATCGATTTTCACAGCATGCAACACAAACAGAGGTCATACTGAAGAATAAACACATCCCAGGCAACCCACACTGTTGAGAGAAGGTTCCTAAAAACACAAGCACCCTAGGAGGGAAAAAACCAACTAAAATTAAAGAAGTCAATCCACAAAATCCAGTGTAATATACACCCAAAAGTCTGGTATTTATCCTAGGAACCTAGTCTCACAGAGCTCAAAGATGTGATCAGAACATCCTTTCAGGAAGTGGTCTTGGCAAACAGACAGCTCCTGGTGACTTCACAAAGTTTACCTTGCCTGAGCTCTGCCCGTAAGAATGATCTATGTTTGTAGCAGACCGAGTAAGAACGAGCTACATATTTGTAGCAATGTAGCTTTAAATGACATTAATTTAACCTATCAAGGGCCAAAACTGAAAGCAAAAAGAAGGAATTCTGGTCTGAAACATCTGGTTTCTCCCGCTCTGAAGTCTAGACCTGCAACTCAACTAACATTGCACTGAGTAAGTTTGCACCTCAGTTTTTTTCAAGAGATAAGTAGCAGATATGCAATGCAGTGAGAGTGACTCTTCTCATACACCTGATGCCTTTAACATTGCTTCCTCTGTAGCAACCAAGATAGAGGTAAACACTCTTATCAGAACCATGGATCAAAAAACACATCAGCAATAGTTAGATCTCTTTGAAGGTCCCAAACTCCTCATGATGCAGATGGCATCACACCTGCAGCTAAGTAGCTCTGCCCCATGCTCAGAACCACTTGCTAAACCAGAACCGCTCTTCAGACTCTGAATGGTAGTGGCCAGAAGAGAGCTTAGCTTCTCAGTGGTGCTTACACTGTTCAGACAAGCAGTGCCCAGCAAGGGAGTTAGAGCTTCATAAACTACCTGCTTTCATATTGAACAGGTGAAGGAGTGCTTGAAGAAACAGGACAGTGTTTACGTTAGTAAGGTAGCTGGGTGAATATAACACTCTCTATCTTCTTATAAAACACAGAAGGAAAAAACAAACAAACCAAGCACAAGAAAACAGAGCCCATTCTTGAAGATAACATCACATGATTTTCTATTTTTAAAGAAACACATTGATAGAGATATAAAATACACACACAGAGGCACAAGAAACTTGTGTGTTTGTACCTTTAAGCCTCTCTTTGAGTTTTGTTTGCACCTCTAAACCCTTCTCTGGGTTTTACAATGGAAGACAGCTTCCTTGTTCTGAGCACATTTCCTCTGAATGGCATGAGGCAGGGCTCCTCAGTGCTCGAGAAGGTTCCCTTTACAGAGTGCTGAACAATTACTTTGGAAGCGGCTGGGCTGATAATAGCTTACGTATGGCATCACAGAAAAGGAGTCTATTTTAAGTGTCCTTTTTCTCTGAGAAAGGATTTTAAAGAGGCACCATATGCTCCAAACTTGCTGGTAACATGCTGAGCCTCCTCTCAAATCCTGCCTCTGGAACTGCTCCCTGGCTTGTGATGGGAACATTCAAGTCAACCATCACCTGGCCCAGACACTCAGAGTGGTGGAAGCACATTCAGTTGCCTACACTTAGGAGGGTTTGGGAACAGGGCAGGGCTGCTGTGTATCATGCAAATGTCAGGCATACAGCCCCAGCACAATGAAATGTTTTTCTTCCACGGAAACCTATAGAAGGTGAAAAGACACTGGTGCACCATTTGAGCCCACTCTCCTCCCTGGCGTGTGAGGTTTCACACTTCAATACGTTACAAGGAAATATGACTTGTACATTTCAAAACGTGTCTTTAAGTATTTGACCAAATACCACAGAAAGTGCATGAAACCTTCTTATCAAGATGAGTCTTCAGGTCTTTCTCAGTTTTCATCAAGTTCTAATCCCAAACCACAATGTTAAAGGCATCTCTGTACTGACATATGTTGGCTTTCAGATAAGAAGTTCACATTTCTTACCACAATCACGGATTCCAGGAATTATTCTTTCAGCAAATAATAGGCAGGAAGGACATGGTGACCTTGGAACGTTTCAACCTGCGTTAAGAGCTGTCTGCCAACTTAAATTTTGCCCATGATTTCTACAATTGCACAGCATTTCCTTTTCTAAACAGCTGCACTGCTAACGTTATTCACAGGAGGGTGAAAGAATCCCTATCAACTTGAAGTGATAACAAACATTTCCCAGATCAAAGCAAGATAATCTTTATCAAATTTTGTAAACAGAAAAGTTGTATTGGCCTGTAGCCAGTTATCAGCTATGGCAAGTGACTTGGAACAAAACAAACAACACACAGAAGGTTCTCTTTCTGCTTATGAATTCTGCCTGAATTAAGTGTGTTTTCTATAAATACATTATCAACAGGATTCATGGGCAAACCTCTTGGTTCATGGTAGCAAGACCACTAATGACTATCTGTCATATATGATGGGTCACTTGATAAAGCAAATAATAGTGTTTCTGTTTTCTGGGCATCTACAACATCATGTAATGGAAGCAACACAAAGGATTGCAAAGTGGCTGGGGTGGAAAGGGAACAACAAAACAGTTAACTTTATTTCAACATAGCCCAGGTTCTTAATTTTCACATCCTGATCAGCAGGGATATGTGTACAAGAGTTACACTTCACAGCCTTACTCAACTTACATTTTTCCTGTGTATGCTGATGAGAAAATACTACAAAAACAGTTAAGTCAGAGGAGGGCAATAAGGATAATCAAAGGGCTGGAGCATCTCTGTTATGAGGATAAGCTGAGGCAGCTGGGTTTGTTCAGCCTGGAGAAGAGAAGGCTCTGGAGAGACCTAATAACTGCCTTCCAATAGCTTGAAGGGAGCCTACAGGAAAGCTGAGAAGGAACTTTTCATAAGGATGTTTGGTGACAGGACAAGAGGGAAGGGTTTTAAGCTGAGGGAGAGTAGGTTTAGACTGGATCTTGGGAAGAAGTTCTTCAGTACAAGAGTGGTGAGACTCAGGAATGGCTTGCCCAGAGTGGTTATGGATGCCCCTTCCCCAAAGGTGTCTAAGGCCAGGTTGGATGAGACTTTGCACAACAAAGTCTAGTTGAGAGGTGTCCCTGCCCATGGCAGGTAGGTTGAAGTGTCCAAGGCCAGATTGGATGAGACTTTGCACAACAAAGTCTAATTGAGAGGTGTCCCTGCCCATGGCAGGTAGGTTGAAGTGTCCAAGGCCAGGCTGGATGAGACTTTGCACAACAAAGTCTAGTTGAGAGGTGTCCCTGCCCATGGCAGGTAGGTTGAAGCAGATAATCTTTGAGGTCTCTTCCAATTAAGCCATTCTATGATTCATCTGCTTCACTTACCCCTCAAGGCTTTTGATGATCGAATGATGATCAAATATCAGAGGCTCATAAGATGTTTCTTCACTGTGATGGAAAGAGATGGTGGTTATCAAAACAGCAGACTACGTGACCTATTTCTGGTAAAACCACTTCAGTGCTTGCACACCTCTTCCTAGCATACCCATGAATTAACTACAGGATAGTTCCATAGTGCTGTTGCCTTCTGCACAATTCATATGTGGGTTTTATTAAGGAAGTTAACTTCACTGAGCAATGAGCTCACAATGCAAGTAAATAAACAGAGCACATTTGCCTTGGATAGTTCATTTTGCTAGCATCACTGTTCACATCTATAACTGGAGATAATTGTGCTCCTCAGTCTTAAAAGTGATGGGTATCTGCACAGCATTCATAGCAAGAGAGGTACTGGGAATAACAAAAGCATGTTTAGAAAGGGTGGCAGAAGGATAAACTTCAACTTTACATCATAAGCCTATATGATTAATTACAACATTACAAAGAGCAACTACCTCAGTGTCCCTCTGACCTGTACTGTCATTTCAGAAAATCAGATTGCACTGGAAGGGACACTCAAAGGTCATCTTTTCCAATAGTCCTGCAGTTAGCAGGGACACCTCCGACTAGATCAGGATGCACAGGGCCACACTGAGTCTGATCTTGAGTGTCTCCAGGGACAAGGCCTCAATCACATCCCTGGGCAGCCTGTTCCATTATTCACCACTCTTATTGTAAAGAACTTCCTCCTTATGTCCAACCTAAATCTGCCCTTCTCCATTTTCAAACCAGCACCCTTCATCCTATCATTACAAGCCCTTCTAAACAGTCCTTCCTCAACATTCCCGTAGGTCTCTTTCAGATATTGAAATAAGGTCTGCACAGAGCATTCTCTTCTCCATGCTGAACAGCTCAAATTCTTTCAGCCTTTCAGAGGCATTTTACATTGTGATATTTTTCTCACCCTTGTGAGGACTCATCCTTGCCCCTCAGTAAAACTGCCCCGTTCCCTTCTGAGCAAGAATGCAAGCAGAATCTTTTCGACATGTGGCACAAAGGTGTTTTGTAGATTCAGGGAATATCAAAGAGCCCACCCACGAACTCCTTTTGCCTGATACTCAGAGCTCAGAAAGCAATGTTTACTAGAAAGACAATTCATTTCCCTGGAAGAAAACAGGGAGTGGATACATGCTACTGCCAGTAAGTATTTCATGCTCTTCATAAACAGTCCACTCAAGTTAGTGCATGCAGACTAGCAGAATGTAACTGCAGTCTTAAGAAAAAAAACATGTGCTTTCCACACAGAAGTAAGCAAAACTTGACAAATCTGTCTTCTAAGATTCTCTTTCTTCCTCAGCCTCAGCTAAGGCAGCCTAATTACAGAGGGTCATTTTGGAGAACCATGTGAAAATGCCTGCTTCAACTGATGCTGCATTGTTCCTTGCAGCATTTGGAAGCAGCTCCCTTTTCAATGAGCTATGTTCATTACATCCTGTGCTTCATTTCTTTGTCCAGGAAAGGTTCCCTAACCCAAGCCTCTTTGTCTTAAACAGTTGTTCCATTCCTTGTCTCTGCTGCTTCACCATATGAAATACAATCCCTTCAGGGAGGAGTGACACACCATGTCTCTTCTGACCTCCATTATTACACACTAAAGAAGCCCAACTCTTAGAAGACAGAAGGGAGGGTGGATCTTGCGTAGCCTGAAACTTTGCATCTCAGAACCTAGGACTGCAACTGACTGATAGCTTCAAACCGACACATCCATCCACTGTTCCTCTGCAACATCCTTTCCATGTGCATCTTAAATAGATAATCATAAAATTGGTGTCCAGAAAAAAATGTAGGAAAGAGAAAAAAAAAAAAGAGTTTAACTGTTTTGTTTGGTTGTTTTTGTTTTGTTTTAAAGGAAGAATAAGACAGTGAGGTGGCTGGGTCCAAGATGGATGGGGCCCTGAGCAGCTGGGTCCAGTGGAAGGTGTCTCTGCCCACGCCAGGGATGTTGAAACTATTACTATCTTTAGGGTCCCCTCCAACCCAAACTGCTCTGCGATTCTACTTTCCTTCTCTAGGGTTTCAGGAGCCGTGAATGAGAAGCCTGTGTCAGAGCTTATAAATAAGAAGAAGCTTTAAGGGAAGCTAACTAATAGAGTAGACAACTTGCAGGGGAATGGGAGCCATTTCTTCTGTTTTGGCAAGTAGTGCAACACATGAGTGGATTGCTGAACCAAAATCCTCTATATGTTGCACTGTAATTCAAGTTCTGCCTCTTTACATCAATGTCCAGCACATGCTTCCCCCAACACTATCCTGATTGCCAGAAGGTCTGACTCTGTCCCTCTGCATATCTCAGAGGAGTGCTACAAAGCAAAGAGCATTATAGTGTAGAAAAATAAGACACTGATACTTAGGTCTTAAAATCAATGATAAAACAGGAAGCCTTGGTCTGGTACACAGGTCAGGGAAGTATCTGAAGCACAAACCCTGGGCAGTTTGATTTACAGAGAGGGCTGGCTCAGAGAGCTCTGTTGCTCTGATGAGAAAGGCATACAGATGCTCTGGGCAGCCAGGCTGACCCTACATAACATCACTGAGGCTGTTTTACTGCTTCAGAAAGGTGCTAGGGTAGAACAGGTCTGGTCTCATGCAAAAGTGGGCTGTGGACTGCACTCAAAGACAGGAAAGTCAGCACTCCTGACAGGTGATGAAACAGCATGCACCATAAGGCTCAAGAATGTGTTCCAAGTATCTCTTAGTTAAACCTATCAAACTGGGAAACTGAGGCTCAGAGTTATAAAATGAATCTAGAACTGGAATGATAAGGCCAGCCATGTGACAGGCACTCTGGTCACAGTTATCATGGACCTATGGAATCATTCTGATTGGAAAAGACCTCTCAGATCACCAAGCCCAACCATCAACCTAACATCACAGCCATTAAAAACCATGTTCCCTAATGCCATGTCTACATGGTTTTAGAACACCATCACTATGGGGACTCCACTACCTCTCTGGGCAGCATGTCCCAATGCCTGACCAGTTTTCCAGAAAGGAATTGTTCCTAATATCCTCTGGCATAATTTCAAGCCATTTCCTCTCATTGTATCACCTGATACCAGAGGA
This sequence comes from Tricholaema leucomelas, assembly GCA_013400475.1. Classification (NCBI taxonomy): domain Eukaryota; kingdom Metazoa; phylum Chordata; class Aves; order Piciformes; family Lybiidae; genus Tricholaema lacrymosa; species Tricholaema leucomelas. Next base: position 5,646 of record WAAF01006890.1, on the reverse strand, counting down.
AAGAGACTAACTTCCACCTCACTCCAGCCTCCTTTCAGGGAGTTGTAGAGAGCAATGAGCCTCCTTTTCTCCAAACTAAACAACCCCAGTTCCCTCGACAACTTATCATCTTATTCTCTAGACCCTTCATCGGCTTTGCTGCCCTAAATTCCTTGCACCTGAGAAGTAAGCATGAGGGAGGTGAGCAAAATGCAAGCAATACTTTAAAGACAGGAGATGACATACTCACACATGCCTTCTGACCCCCCTGAAGTGTTTATGAGTTATGCCACACGGGGACTTCCTTTGGTGTCTTGCATTTAAAAAGGTGCCCAAAGATGCCCACACACAGCTCTGCAGTGCATGGTTTAACAATCCTGCCAGACCCACACCAGGGCAATGTTAGTCACCAAGTAGCTTGGATGGTTTGCTTGCCTGGGAAGACAAAATAAAATGGGGACAATTACAAATCCACAGCTCTCCTCAATTCTCTTCCCAGGGACATTATTCCTCCAGTCACAAAGTGACTTTTCTTCCACATTTACTTGGTGTTGCTCTCATCTGCCTTGGTGGAAATCACCACTAAGTGTCTCAGTTATTGAAACAACTGATATTAACCGTGCTGAATTTAAAGCCCCTAAATGCACACAAAGTTTCTTATTTATGGTCTTTAATCTGCATTTAGGTTCAGACATTCACTTATCCACTGAAAATACACTCTGGACAATTTCTAGGGAGAAGAGGATGGAGAAAGTGAGGAAAATACTGAAGGCAAAACTCCAAACCATAGCTGTTTTACAAACTAAGAGGCATAAGAGATAAATCTAAGTTAAGCTGCCATAGCAGACTGCAGGACTAACACGCAAGTGTTTCATGAATACCAGGGAACCTCGAATGAGAAAAGATACGAGAATAAAATATGACTCAATAAAATAATTCATGCTGAAAAGACAGGATTTTAATTATGTACAACTTCAGCCCTGTGAATATGGGGCAGGAATCATTTCAGCATTGAGGGTTTGGATGGCAGAAGTTACAATTTATTCAGTGATTTATTTAATGGAACTTTATGTTGGATACAGCACTCAAACAAAAACTCAACCAAACAAAAAACCACCACCACACAAAACAACCCAAAGACCACATCTCTAGATGTGACTTTTGTCAATAATCAGGACTTCCATCTCAAGAACAGCTGAAGTGACAATGTCAAGCCACCTCCCTCAGAGACCTGCACATACAGATTGTTGTGGAGTCAGTCAAGGCACATCAGAATAGAATAGAATAGAATAGAATAGAAT
>WAAF01006889.1:120814-185283 GCA_013400475.1 Tricholaema leucomelas | reverse complement strand
ATTATGACTATTAATTTCTGTAGGAATATTATTTTTAAATTATTAATATTAAAAAAATAAGGAAAATTCCCTGAGGTTCTTTGGACTCCTGCCAAGTAATTTGGATGAGAGTCCAGCCACTTAAACACCTTCATGTGCTTGATGTCTGACAGACATTTAAGAAGAAAGGGTCCCTCCTTACGTTGTTTACAGTATGAGGGAAAAAAACCCAAGTGAATTCACTTCCATTCTCTTTACCCAGTTAGTCCTTCAATTCACCACTCAACAGGTGGAGCATGCAGTTAATTTGGGAGAACAGAAGAACAAAGAGAGAAGCAAGCTTCCAAGTCACCTTATGTCTGAACATTTTTAATCTAATCTTCTCTGGAATGATATATTAATAATAATAATGTTTTTAATATAGAAAATTCACAACAGGTCCATAAGCGGATACTAAAAGGGTGGGCAGGATGTGGCTGCAAACATGTGGCCTAGTTCAGTGACTGGATGTTGCATGAAGGGAATAGACTGCAGAAAATAAGCATGTTATCACCATGAAAACAGCAACAGAATGAGGGGACACAGTCTCAAGTTGTGCCAAGGGAGGTACAGGATGGACGTTAGGAGGAAGTTCTTGCCAGAGAGAGTGATTGGCATTGGAATGGGCTGCCCAGGGAGGTGGTGGAGTTGCGATCAATGAGGTGTTGAAGAAAAGCCTGGATGAAGCACTTAGTGCCATGGTCTAGTTGATTGGACAGGGCTGGATGATAGGTTGCACTGGATGATCTTGGAGGTCTCTTCCAACATGGTTGATTCTATGATTTTTGGTCTACAGGAAGCAATTGCACAGAACTAAACAGTTTAAACAATCAGAACTTGGGAAACAGTAACACAAGAACAGGAACAATTCTAACTATGCCTATGGAGTCTTGGCATTCACTCCAGCAGATGTACTCATGGCTTTTTTGGTCCCTGACTAAGTCTCCTGTATCAAAGACACTTTCAACCTCATGATGTGATCCCAGAGTAGTATATAAAATATTTCAGGCAGAGGGAAGAAAATGCTGCTAAGCCACTAGTGTTAGCTGCAACAGGAGCCTGCCTTTAATGAGCTGCAAATGAGGAGAGGCAGGATGGCTCCGTGCAGACAAAGGAAGGCAAGGTGGCAGGAAGGCAAGGTGGCAGGAAGGCCAGGTGGCAGAAAGGCAGGATGTAGAAAGGCAAAAGTAGAAAGGCCTGCTTTCTAAGTCATCCTGCTTTATATACTTGACTTTGAGATCAAACTGGCCAATAGGCACCAGCACCGTTGTTCTGGCCAATGCATTCACAGCTTCGTGCCTCCTTTGGCCACGCAGGCACGGTGAGGGCAGCACAAGACACCTGATGCGACCTGCTTAAGCCCCCTGGCCCTCAAGGCTTTGCTGGGACCTTACCCTTATTGTTTGCTCACCTACGCACTCCCGGATCTCGCTCGACAGGATTAGGAGAGCCATGGCTGAACCTGCCCGGCAGGATTTATGCCCTCCCAGGACACAGGTTAGGCCTCAGAAATTAAGCGAAGAGCAAAAGCACAAATCTGGTAAGTAAAAAAGTTATTGTAGGTGATTTCATGGACTCAACGCTAGAGCTCGCTTTGGGCTCACGTCCTGCCTGGGCCTTTGTACATCTTCGGATAGATCAGTCTGTGACAATTAGTAAAATCAAGAGCTGTAGGCAAGGAGGATGAAGTGGCCAGCACTGTTGTGGTTTGAGGGGTTCCAGGTTATCCCAGACTCCCTAAAAAACCTACAAAGACCAAGGTCTGTCTCAGGGGATGAACTGGTCACCTCTGGGTATCCTAATTGTGCTATTTAATCTCATAATCCTGCAAACACTTTGAAAGTAAGCAGCAAGGTCAATTCGTTATCTTTTCTCCCTGCCTGTCAGCTCTCCAGGGATCTTATACGGGCAACTAAGTAACTGTGTAGGAGTAGCCTGTAGGCCAGTGGTGAATTTTGGCCTGCTTGGGCCTAATGGGAGACAGTTGAGGTGGGAGAAAATGAGCACTGGGGATTTGAAAGTGTTTTAGTTTGCTTGGGGGGAAGGTTTTTTGGGGAGTTTGTTTTAGTTTGCTTGGGGGGAAGGTTTTTTGGGGAGTTCTCATGTATCCTGTGTCCGTATTAGATGCTAAGGGTTCGTGTAGGCCGCATCTTTTGCTCCACACGTGTGGAGCGAAACACCTCTCTGTGTTCATCTCCAATTCAGCAATGTTATTACTTTACTGCCCTTAGAAAAGGAGTAAGGTAAAACAATCTCTGCCTGCTGCTCTCTAAAACAGAAACCTATGACAAGCACTGACATCATTCCACTACCACAACTCTTATAAAGGGGGAAGAATATTGTGTCCCAGTGGAAAATGCTACAGCACAACTGTGTGAGTGTTCATTACAGCTGTACTTCACTATAGAATTTGCCTGATTATTGCAATCCCTTTTAAGATGTCTGGAATAGCCAAGGTGACTCCATCTTTTCTGCTTTGTGGCTAAGAAGTGATTTTGAAGTTTCTAGAACAAGCAGGAAGGAAATGATTTTTATTTTAGGCCTGTGGATCAGCCCAACCAAAAAAGCATTTGTTTTTCTAGTCATCAGTAAAGCAAGAGGTGGGGTTTCAATGAAAGTTTAAGTTTGTGCCTTGGGTTTGAGGTTTTTTTTTTTTTTTTGCTCTTTCACAGATCCTTTTCTTATGTTGATCTCTTAATACCTGACAAAATAACTTGTAATACCAGTGTTGATAATAGAACAGGGAAGGTAGTGTTCAGATTTCAAGATTTACAATTATTTGATTGTAAAACTGTGCTAGTTTGAAGCTAGCTAGAATGTTTTGGTGAGAAGAATTAGATCATAGGCTGAGAAATGAAAAAAATGGTGAGGTCTACTTCGCTCACAGTCTTGCTGAGATGTGTAAAGAAGAAAAGCAAAACAAAAGATAAGGTCGCTTTGCTCTGCACTTTGTGCTGGGCTGTTCTCTCAGCTCTTTGCCTGCTGGGGAGCTCGTGGCTGCTGGATGAACTCCATCTTGCTTTTGAACCTCACCCTCCATTTGCTTTGGCTGATTTCACCTTTGTTTCCTAATCCCTCTGGCCGAGCCTCCATTCTTCCTTAGGACTGGGGTAAGGTTGAGAGGGGTAGGGGGAAGGTGAGAGGGTGGTTGAGAGCCCCTCTTGGAGACTTAGGTTTCTGGGAGGGGAGTTGTGTCTGTATTGCCTTTTACCTTGTATATTTCTGTATCTAACTGTATATACTGTAAATATCTGCTTGTAAATTGTGCCAGCTGTAAATATAAGCTTCATTCATTTTTTTCCAGAGCCGACTGAGTCTACTCTGGGTGATTTCTAAAAGTGTGGGGGGGAGGAGGATACCCAAACCATCTCAAAAACACTACAATTAATTGATTGTAAAACACTCTTCTCTTTGCTCTTAAAAAGCTCTCTCTTCTTCCTTTGAGTTTGTGATGGTTTGAGTGTTCTCAGCTCCCCCCCCCCCTCCTCCCAACTTTAGAAATCAGCCAGACTAGACTCAGCTGGCTCTGGAAATACAAATGAAGTTTATTATTTACACCTTAGCAGAATATACAAGCAGATATTTACAGTATATACAGTTATAAACAGAAATATACAAGATAAAAGATAATACAGAAACACAGCAGCCCTCACAGAAACCTGAGTCCCCAGGAGGGGCTCTCAACCACCCCTTCAACTTCCCCCTACCCCTCTAAACCATACCCCAGTCCCAAGGAAAAACGGAGGTTCAGCCAGGGGGTTAGGAAGCAAAGTGGATTAGAAAAGAAAATGGAGGGTGAGGTTAGAGAGTAAGATGCAGCTCAGCCAGTTGCCTAGCAGGAGTAGAAATGCTGAGTGTGTTATCTATGTTTTGCTTTTTATTCTTATACATCTCAGCAAGCCTATGAGGGAAGTAGACATCACCACTGTTTTCCTTTCACAGCCTGTAATCTAATTCTTCTCACCAAAACATTCTAGCTAGCTTCAAACTAGCAAAGAGTTTTATTTTATCAACTTTAAATTTCATCAGCCTAACATTCTATGATTCTATGTACTTTTATGACTAGAATAAAAAAAGTAAGAACAAAAACCAAAATGTACAGGGAGCTTATTAACTTCTTCTAAACTCTTGAAGATGCTAATCTATGTTATAGATTATATATCCTGCCCAAGATAAACAAACAAGCAAAGCATATCCAAAATGTTTTATAGGATTTGCATAATGAGAAATTTTTTTTCTTGTTATCCAGTCATAAGATCATAAAAGTGGTATAAAAATAGAAATACTATTTACTAGAGAATGTTGCTGATGTTCTGGTTTGTAAGTGTGTGTTTCACAATAGAGGCCAAGGTGGGTGAAAGATGAAGTTTTTGGGTCATTCGATTTGATGAGCTTGTTGTCTCCAGCCTCCCATGTTTGTGGCATTACTCAATACTGTAAAAATTATATACTGCCCAGTTCTTTAGAATCAGCTTTAATTTTTCAGAATTATAGAATCAGCCAGGTTGGGAAAGACCTCCAAGATCATCCAGTCCAACCTAGCACCCAGCCCTAGCCAATCAACTAGACCATGGCACTAAGTGCCTCAGCCAGGCATTTCTTCAACATCTCCTGGGCAGCCCATTCCAATGCCAATCACTCTCTCTGGCAAGAACCTCCTCCTAACATCCAGCCTAGACCTCCCCTGACACAACTTGAGACAACATCCCCTTGTTCTGTTGCTGGTTGCCTGGGAGAAGAGACCAACCCCCACCTGGCTACAGCCTTCCAGGGAGCTGGGGGTGTTTAGCCTCAAGAAGAGGAGGCTCAGGGGTGATCTCATTGCTGTCTATAACTATCTGAAGGAAGGCCACCCCTGGAGGTGTTCAAGAAAAGACTGAATGAGGCATTTAGTGCCGTGATTCAGTTGATTGGACAGGGATGGGTGATAGGTTGGACTGGATGATCTTGGAAGTCTCTTCCAACCTGATTGATTCTATGAAATTAGTTATACCTAAGTTATTTGCTTAGTCTAGGGCTACTGTGTATTAGATGAAATATGATTTCCAGTTATGGAATACAGACTAAATGACTGAATAAATTTTTATTAACTGCATTTTGGCAGGATTTTACTGTAGCCATGTTCCACTTCTAGGGTATGGTGATTAAAAAGTCTGGGTTATGAGATTGGCAGTAACTCACAGGGAAAGTTTCCATAGCTTCAGTTCAATTATCTATTTAAAAAAATAGAAATTCTAAGTTTTTCCATGGTTGTTGTATTGGAAGAGACCTCCAAGGTCATCCAGTTCAACCTAGCACCCAGCCCTATGCAATCAACTAGACCATGGCACTGAATGTCCCATCCAGTTTGGCAAGCATGAAGTGCTGAATTATCTGTTATATTTTCAATCATCCAAACTTTTTTTTTTTCAATGATCAGTTTGAGAACTATTCCGTTAAGTGATCCTGCAGCAATTGTTTAAAGCTCTTTGTTGTAAACATAAACCTTATTAGAGACCACAATTAATAATTGATCTTCGCTTGTGAAGGAATTATTTGAGAATATGTTTTATGAATTATCTTAATATGATTAAGAGTTGTGTGAAAGACTCTTAAAGTTCTCACTTTGGTCTTCCAGATTAAATTATCTGCTGTTTTAATATTTACCACACCTATACTAGTAGATAGATGCATTGCTCATAGCTAGCCTGGAAGTATGTTCGACTTGACTCAATTCTAGTTTGAATTTCCCAGAGACTCAAATATAGTTAATAGAACCAATAACAATGTATAGGATGCCTTTCCATCTCCCCCCGCTTTTTTTCAAAGGAAAGGAATTGTGCCTCAAGTTGTGCTGGGGAAAGTCTAGGTTGGATGTTAGGAGGAAGTTCTTCCCAGAGAGAGTGATTTGCCATTGGAATGGGCTGTCCAGAGAGGTGGTAGAATCGCCGTCCCTGGAAGTGTTGAAGAAAAGCCTGGCTGAGGCACTTAGTGCCATGGTCTAGTTGGTTGGCCAGGGCTGGGTGATAGGTTTGACTGGATGATCTTGGAGGTCTCTTTCAACCTGGTTGATTCTATGATATATATGAGTAGTGATGATTTCTATGATTCTATCAATTAGATGTAGAAAGGAAGATATAAACCACACCCAAATAAATAGTCTCACTTTGATTTGGAAGTTAAAAGACAAACCTTTAACAATAAATAAAAGGTATTTGAGGTAGGGGAGTTACACAGAGGTATAGGGAAGGGAAAAAACAAGATACAGTATATATATATGTACACCCAGATTGATGGCAATGGGTTTGTCCACCTCGTGCACTGATGGCCACATGGTAAAACAAAGAGCAGCAGGAACAGGAAGGTGATGCTGGCAGGCAGGCAGCCAGGACAAGGGAGAACAATCAGGGAGTTCCTCTGTTTTTATAGGGTGCTAGACAGGAAGTGGTAGTGGGCTAAACACTAGACCTGGAGTAAAGTTCAGACCCACACCCGGGGAGGAGTCAGGAGGACCTGGGGTCAGGGTCAAAACCACTCCCTCAGGAGAATTAACCTTTTACGTTGCTGTAACAAGGTTATCCCCAGCTCTTCATTAGAGAACGAGGGATAATGGGTTTAAACTGGCAGAGCGGAGATTCAGACTAGATGTTAGGAGGAAGTTCTTTCCAGTGAGGGTGGTGAGACACTGGAACAGGTTGCCCAGGAAGGTTGTGGATGCTTCCTCCCTGGAGGTGTTGAGGGCCAGGTTGGATGAGACCTTGAGTTACCTGCTCTAGTGGGAGGTGTCCCTGCCTACAGTGGGGGTTTGGAGCTGGATGATCCTTGAGGTCCCTTCCAACCTAAACCATTCTATAATTCTAATCAGGAAGGCAAGTGGCAAAGTTAGATTTAGTGTTTTGCCTGGGCAGTGCAGCTATGCAAAATTTGTATTTCTGCATTCCACCACTCCTACCATTTTCTGCTGACCTGATGGTTTTATTTTTGCTTCAAGAAATAAAACAAAAAGTGGAGGTAAAGGTGATTACTTTGCATCAGTCCTCCAGACCAGCTTCTGTTGGCATTATTCGAGTTTTCATCTACTGAGCAGCCCCATTTCCCTTTTTCCCTATACTCACCTAGTTTGATTGGTATTGAATATGCATTCAGCGGTCACAGCCTGGCTGTTTTAGCACTCAGAATGAGACTTGGCAACTTTTGCGCATTACCTAAGTCTAACATCCATGCTAAACTCACAATTAGCATGGCACAGACCATCTATGAAATTTTGAGTGCTAGTTGGCAGCAAGATGGCCAAAAATTGGCTCATGTTTCTTATCTTTGACACACAGAATAACACAGTGATTACAGAAAAAGTGTGTTATATTTAGAGAAGGAATGAGGGATTATTTTTGTGTTTGAAGCCTCAAAATCATAACAGCAGGTCTTATCCCAGTGGAAGAGCAGTCTCAGAACAGATGGACTACAGCAGTGCTCTGATATGTCTTGGACAGTAAGTGGAACAGATTTCAAAGATGCAAAGACAAGGCTGAATAAAGAGGTGTTTGAGCCGTGAAGATAAAAGGATAGTGTTATTCACAAGTAAAATACTTACATATTTAGACTTTACATTTACATAGAAACTCTACTGGTTCTATTCCACCTACCTTTTTTTTTTTTTTTTTTTTTTTTTTTACAGAAAAGGTAGGAAAAAAACCCCGAAAAATAGGTAACAGTATTTAGAGTTCTACATAAAAAAAGATGTTTTTTCTTTTTATACAAATGTATAGAAACTTTCAGAGTAACCTAAAAAATCATCGTCCTTGTCAGCAGTTCATGTGCAGTTCCTGTCCAGAGGACCATTGTCAATGATAAGAAAATTATGAGTATGATAAAATCCACCCCAAAAAAATCAGTCTTATGCCATGAACTTGTATCAAGCCTGTCCACACCAGACAGAGACTTTCTATGAGATTTCTTTTTTCCTAGATGTGGGTCTTTTAGTACAGTATTAATGCACTTCTGTGTTTTATGACTTACTGAAAGATGCATGACAGGGTGTGGGATCAGTATTATAGATTTGCCTGTGCATTCTATACAATAGATATAGAGAGTGATTTGCCATTGGAATGGGCCGCTCTGGGAGGTGGTGGAGTCGCCGTCCCTGGAGGTGTTGAAGAAAAGCCTGGATGAGGCACTTAGTGCCATGGTCCAGTTGACTGGCTAGGGCTGGCTGCTAGGCTGGACTGGATGATCTTGGAGGTCCCTTCCAACCTGGTTGATTCTGTGGCTTTTTTAAAGAGAAGATTCAAGTGGAACTATTTAACAGAACAAGGGTATACAGTCTCAAGATGTGCCAGTGGGAGGTATAGGCTTGATATAAGGGGGAAGTTCTTCACAGAGACAGTGATTTGCCATTGGAATGGGCTGCCCAGGGAGGTGGTGGAGTCATTGTCCCTGGAATTGGTCAAGAAAAGACTGGCTGAGGCACTTAGTGCCGTGGTCTAGTTGATTGGATAGGGCTGGACTGGATGGATAGGTTGGACTGGATGAATAGGTTGAATAGGTTGGACTGGATGATCTTGGAGGACTCTTCCAACCTGATTTATGCTATGATTTTATGATTCTATGATTCTATCTGCTCTTTATCAATGACACTTAGGCTATGACTGCCATTTGAGGACAAATCCAAATAAAAGCATGCAAGTCCCTCTCAGCTGTAACATATATGATAAATCATTTCATCAGGATTCATGCTGAATATTTTTGATTCCTCAGTAATTTCTTCTGATTTAGTGGATAAAAAAAGGATATTGTCTACCTAGGCTTTAGCACAGCATTTCACAGAATCGCAGAATGTCAGGGGCTGCAAGGGGTCTTGAAAGATCGTATAGTCCAACTTGCATGCCAGAGCAGGAGCACCTATACCAGATCACACAGGAATGTTTCCCACAACATTCTCCTGGACAAACTGGCTATTCATGAGTCTCTTCTCTCAGGCAACCAGTGACAGAACAAGAAGACAGAGTCTCAAACTGCACCAGGGGAGGTTTAGGTTGGATGTTAGGAAGAAATTCTTCACAGAAAGTGTGATTGACCATTGGAATGAGTGGTGGAATCCCTGTCCCTGGAAGTGTTTGAAAAGAGACTGGATATGGCACTTGGTGCCATGATTTAATTGATTAGGTGGTTTATTGATTGGAGTTGATGATCTTAAAGGTCTTTTCCAACCTGGTTGATTCTGTGATTGTGTGGTTCAGTGAATGTTTTGCTTTTGAAGCATATTGTTAGTTCTTCAATTCATGTGTGTCATCTTTGATGAGAAGGAATATGACAGAACATGTGATATTAGGTGATGTAGCAGAGTATAGTGAAGTCTTAGTTTCTTTAACAATTGGCATTTCCATTTTTTTCTGCAAGCCTTCTTGGCTCATATGTCTTCATGGGGGTTGGTCTCTTCTCTCAGACAACCAGCAACAGAACAAGGGGATACAGTCTCAAGTTATGTCAGGTGACATCTAGGCTGGATGTTAGGAGGAAGTTCTTCCCAGAGACTGATTTGCCATTGGAATGGGCTGCCCAGGGAGGTGGTGGAATTGTCATCCCTGAAGGTGTTGAAGAAAAGGCTGGCTGAGGCACTTATTTCCATGCTTTTGTTGACTGGATAGGGCTGGGTGCTAGGTTGGACTGGATGATCTTGGAGGTCTCTTCCAACCTGGTTTATGCTATGATTCTATGTGACCTCCACAATTTGGAGTGCAACAAACGTTTGTCTTCACTTCTCTGGTTTGGAAGACAGTAATTGGCTGTTAACAGCTGAAGGTTGCTAGTGCATCCTTGACTAACAGACAGTTTCAGAAAGAAATTTCTTACTGAAATGAGTACTTTGACCTGTAGGAATTAGATTCCTGTTGTTTATTCAGTCCACTGAGCCCTGGATGTCTTCCCTAGTCCCTGCAAGACTAATTCATAAACTGATGGACTCTTCTTCCCACCCCACTGTGGTCCAGTTTATTCCAAGTGTGCCTGCCATACATCAACAAAGTGAAGGCTGCTATGAGCCTCACTGATCGAAAACAAAATCCTTTGCAGTAGAAGCGCAGAGGATTAATCCATCCAATTAATCTCAGCTGCAGACTGAGTCACTCAGCAAAGTGAATAGAAATACCCCCTTGTCACAAAAATCATAGGCAAAATACCATTGTGTCAAGAGTTAATATCTGCCTCCTGTACGCCATCTCTGCCTGACTACCAGGTGATAGATTTGAAGGATCAAATGACAAAGATTTTGAACTACAGCTTCTCTTTGTATAAGTCTCCCTACCAGTCTCTTTAATCTCGCCTAACCTCTACAGCCTGTCCTGTTGGTCTCCCACATAGCTGTTTGTTCCACAATTAATCTTTATTAATCTTTTTTTTTTTTTTTTTTTTGCTCAGCTATTGAAATTAACTGAAACTCAAACTTATATATCCCTTGCATTTCTAAGTCCTGAAATCCCAGTTTCCTATCTAATTGTTACTGCTTCTGGCATGCCCTAGACAAGTTCTGTAATTATCTGATACATTTTTAATTAAAAAAAATCTCTACCCTCTGGTAATACTTTTTTTTCAAGAATAGTAACCTAAGGCAAACTTGAATTAGATAACACAGAGGTACTTTACTGCCTATATTGTTTATATTTAATGAAAAAAAAAAAAAAAGAGCAAGAGAACATTTCCTTCAATTTCTCTGAAGCAATCACAATCTCCTGTCTCTTGTACTGAAGAGATGCAGAATTTAGGTCAAGTACATCAGGCAGTAAACAGGGCTTTGCAAATAATCACATGAAATATCTACTTTGAGATGCTTGAACGTGTCCAGAGAAGGGCAATGAGGCTGGTGAGGGGCCTTGAGCACAAGCCCTACGGGGAGAGGCTGCTGGGATTGTTTAGCCTGGAGAAGAGGAGGCTCAGGGGAGACCTACAACTACCTGAGGGGTGGTTGTAGCCAGGAGGAGGTTGGTCTCTTCTCTCAGGTGGCCAGCACCAGAACAAGAGGACACAGCCTCAAGCTACGCCAGGGGAAATTTAGGCTTGAGGTGAGGAGAAAGTTCTTCACTGAGAGAGTCATTGGCTACTGGAATGGGCTGCCCAGGGAGGTGGTGGAGTCGCCATCCCTGGAGCTGTTCAAGGCAGGATTGGACGTGGCACTTGGTGCCATGGTCTAGCCTTGAGCTCTGTGCTAATGGGTTGGACTTGATGATCTGTGAGGTCTCTTCCAACCTTGGTGATACTGTGACTGTGATACTGCACATAGCCCTTAGTGGTCACATTACACAGAATCACAGAATTTTCAGGGTTGGAAACTCCAGGAGATCATTGATGTTCTTAGCTACGAGAGCACCTCCCTGGCTGATGGTGACCTTGTGTGGCCGTTTGAGCTACATTTCTAGCTCAGACATAGGGGAGAGGTGAACATTCTAGGGATAGGCCACATAATGGCTGCAGTGGATAAGTTAATATCATTTCATTGGAGCATCAAGATCTTTATATCTAGAAGCATAGCTTGTACCTTCCCCTTGCTGCTTCTGCTGCTTCAGCTGCTTTTGCTGCTATTTCCCTCCGCTGCTGTTTTGGCTGCTGCTGCTTTTGCCGCTTTGCCACCACTTGACCCCTTCCACATTTTCCTTAAGGTTACTCTATTTCTCTAGTAGTTTATTTCTCCTTATACTGTTATATTTAAACTATAAGAAATACAATTTAATTTTTCCCTGACTTGTCCAAAAAAATCCATGTTGTGGTGAGTTTATTCTACTGGGAGAAGGATCCACCCTAACCTGGGACACTTTGTCACCAGCACTCCCAGGTCCTTCAGCTTACAGTGAAGCCATCACTTTTGATTGTTATCAGCAGCCCCCAGTGCATACAAGCTACACACAGAGGGTAATTAGTTCTGTGATCCAGTTATGAACTACATAGCAGACATTCAGGAAAACCCAGCACTTGATCAACATTAGGAGATTCTCCAGGGCCTACCTCTTTACAAGAAAGCTTCTCTTAGAAGTGTGGCATGATTCTGATTCTCTGGTTTAGCCACCAGCAAAAAAAAAAAAAAAAAAAAAAAAAAAAAAAAGAAATAGGAAAACAAAAAAAATTGTGAAACTTTCAAATGTGAAAGCACGCCCTGAGCAGATTTCTTATCACTGTGATGGAAATGTGCCAGCCATTCTGTAAAATCCATCATGAATATTAAAACCATTATCAGTGTTATGTGACAGGAGCTCCGATATGACTTGATGGGTAGCAATATAAAACATAAGATAGGTCATTATGGTTAAGGCAAGAGATGATAATCTTTAATGGAGGTACAGAAATTACTGGTAGGGTTATAATGTCAGCCTGAATTCTCAGGAAGGACACTACATATCCATTACTTTACTCCTGCTACCTTTTTTTTTACCTCTCTGTGTTTGGATTCACTGAAGGTCTTTTTACTGAACTCCATTTCTTTCAGAAAGACATGTCTGATGAGACCTTCCTTCATCACTTATGTTAACAATGGTAGCCTGCTGAAGTGTTAGGCCAGGTCTCCCTCAAGGTCACCCTTTATTATCTCCATATACCTTCTAGGTTAATATTAAATTGTTTCAAAACCTGCCGAGTTGCACTCAACTTCCTAAGCGGTGAAGCGTGGACTCCCTCTAGCCTCTCTCTTGTTTTCTGCAGCAGAAATGCTTTGATTCAGCTTCTCTGAATTCTCAGATCCTCCTTGGTTCATTTTCCAGCTTTGCACTATGCTAGCTTAAGGTAGCCTCCTGTGAGAAGTGGGTTTCCAGGTCAAAACACAGCTTTTGCTGGCAATCAAAAGTGGAAGAATTTCTAGAAAAAACACCATCTTTTACAGCCTTATGCTTTTTTGGAGTTACTCCCTCAAGGCCTGGATCTGCCCAACTTGAGAGCACTAACTGTGGCATACTAGCAGCAGGGGCAGCCCAACATCCCATCCTTTGTGACTGCTGAAGGCATTACTCCAGCTGAGTATCTCTAAACAGCTGAGCCTTTTGGTTAGGAGATGTGCTACACCACCTCAATTGTAAGCTCAATTAGCTTATAAAAGTACCAGAACGGCACCCATGGCTGCCTGGGGTCAGAGGCTTTTGGCTTGTGCAAAGTGCTGCCAAGGAAGATAGAGTGAAATTGACATTTTTGTCTCACTCTCCTTGTGTAAGAATAGGTTTCCACAAGTGGGGAAAGACACACAGAGGCGTACAGCTCTTTACGTTGTAGCCAGGTAGGGCTCAGTCTTTTCTCCCAGGCAACCAGCAACAGAACAAGGGGACACAGTCTCAAGTTGTGCCAGGGGAGGTATAAGCTAGATGTTAGGAGGAAGTTCTTGACAGAGAGAGAGACTGGCATTGGAATGGGCTGCCCAGGGAGGTGGTGGAGTAGCCATCCCTGGAGGTGTTCAAGCAAAGCCTGGCTGAGGCACTTAGTTCCATTGTCTAGTTGATTGGATAGGGCTGGATGAGCTTGGAAGTCTCTTCCAACCTGGATGATTCTATGATTCTCTGATTCTCATTGCTATCTACAACTACCCGAAGGGAGTTTTAGCCAGGTGGGAGTCTGTCTCTTCTCCCAGGCAACCAGCAACAGGAAAGAAATTGTGCCTTAGAGCAAGTGATGAGGCAGCTTACCTCCCACCTCCAGGGAATGGAGTTACTGTACCTGAAAGTGTTCAAAAAATGTGTAGACGTGGTGCTTTGACACATGGTCATGGTGGTGTTAGGTCAACCACTGGACTCAATGACCTTAGAGTTCTTTTCCAACTGAAAAATGTCTATGATTCTATGACAATGCTGGTGCAGCAGTGTGCACTGTGATAAACTGTAACCTCTATGTCTGTCGGAATGGTGCCTCAGACAAGCGAAGCAGCTAGCTAGCTGAGAGCTGAACATCAGGAGCATCTCAGAGCTAGAGCAAAACATAGGCAATTTCTGGTGCCAAATTTAATTTGAAGTGCTACAGCATTCACAAGACTAAGCAACCACATGAGGTGCCCTGGGACAGCAAGGAATCCTTCGGGCCTTACCTAGGAAAATATAATTTAGGGATGCTGCCTATTTGCATTCAGTTCTGGTATCACAAATACATGCAGAGGTCATTCAAAATGCAGTTTTAACTGGGGACACACAATGTTCCATGCCTGAGTGCTTGAGGGTGAGCTATAAGGGTGCTCAGTTCATATCTTTAAACTTTGCAGAGTGTCAGCCCTTGAACTAAACAGGAGAGATGCATTTAGTGCCTAACATGTAACCAGGCCCCTTATTTAGATACTTAAATTCAAATTGAGAGATTTAATTTCAGGACTCTGCCTCAAACATTTTTGTAATGTCCAAACCCAGCTGCTAACCATGGTTTTAAAACCTGTATTTCATTTTTTCAGGAGCTCCAAATGTGCAGGCATTTGGTTCTGAAACTGTTGTCTGTGCAAATTTAAAAATACAGCCCATGTCAGGTTGCTTATGCAACATCTGATGCCTGTGTTGCTATGGTTAGTAGATGCTTTGGGTGAAGGCTGTGGTACCTAGTCACATATGGTATTCTCACAGAGCTGTGCCCAGGAATTACATCTTAAAATACAAATTCAAGTGAATATAGCCTGGCTGTACCAGAAACTGAATCATAGAGTCATTGAATCACAGAATCATTGAATCATAGAATCACAGAATCATAGAATTGTTTCAGCTGGAAAAGACCTCTAAAAGCTTGGACTGAATTGCGTTTCATGGAATCATAGAATGTGTCAGGGTTGGAAGGGACCACAGAGATCATCTAATTCCAACTCCTCTGCCATGGCCAGGGACACCCAAGCCTAGATCAGGCTGGCCACAGTCTCATCCAGCCTGGCCTTCAACACCTCCAGCAATGGGGCCTCAGCCAACTCTCCAGGCAACCCATTCCAGGCTCTCACCACTCTCATGCTCAACAACTTCCTCCTCACGTCCAGTCTGAATCTCCCCACCTCCAGCTTTGCTCCATTCCCCCTAGTCCTGTCACTACCTGATAACCTAACAAGTCCCTCCCCAGCTTTTTTATAGGCCCCTTTCAGATACTGGAAGGCCACAAGAAGGTCACCTGGGAGCCTCATCTTCTCCAGACTGAAGAGGAGGCTCCCAGCTGCCTTTTTTCATCCCAGGAGAAATGCACAATTGACAATTTAATTAAAAAAATTCACAATGCACAATTAACAATTTAACTATGTAGCACCATCTCCTACTCCTGCTTTTGGTAACAAAGGGCAAAGCTAAATGACAAATAGAACAAAGCAAATGAATGTATCAAGATGATGTGAAGATATTATAACACAGTGTATATATTTTACAAGGTGATACAAAAGAGAGTTGTGGTAGGCATCTTTAAATTTGGAGCTGTGTATAAGTTAATGGTGTGGCAAAGAAACTGCGTGGTTCAGAAAGAAAAGCAAGATGTTCTGGGCTCCTCAATTCAAGAGAGATGTTGAGATACTGGAACGTGTCCAGAGGAGGGTGACAAAGCTGGTGAGGGGCCTGGAACACAGCCCTGTGAGGAGAGGCTGAGGGAGCTGGGGGTGTGCAGCCTGGAGAAGAGAAGGCTCAGGGGAGACCTCATTGCTGTCTACAACCACTTGAAGGGAGACTGTAGCCAGGTGGGTTTGGCCTCTTCTGCCAGGCAACCAGCAACAGAACAAGGGGACACAGTCTCAAGTTGTGGCAGGGGAGGTCTGGGATGAACGTTAGGAGGAAGTTGTTGCCAGAGACAGTGATTGGCATTGGAATGGGCTGCCCAGGGAGGTGGTGGAGTCGCTGTCCTTGCAGGTGTTCAAGAAAAGCCTGACTGAGGCACTTAATGTCACGGTCTAGTTGACCGGCTAGGTGCTAGGTTGGACTGGATGATGTTGGAGGTCTCTTCCAACTTGATTGATTCTATGTTCATAGAACATATGTATGCCATTTTTGTGGGTGAAGCTTATTTGTGTTTATTCTATGTTTTCTTTGTTCTCTGCAAAAGTCTTATGGGCATAAACTGAATTAAGGATCCAATTTTTCCCAAAATGTAAGTGCTTAAACGTTGCCTTCCTTGAATGTCCTTTCCTGTAAGCAGTGCATGTGCATATTCTTTTAAAAACTCTTTTTTTCCCCTAGATAGAAAAAAAAAATTAAATCAATAAATTAATTAAAAAGAATATGGTTAAGTTGTGAAAAATACCTCCCGAGATGAAGCTAATAAATCATTGTCCTTCCGACTTAGCACATTGCAACTGAGAAAAACAAAATTATTAATGATCTTTTTCTGCAAAAGCTGCAGAAGGGCAAATATTGAACAATAATGCAGTATATAATTAAAACTTTAGCTACAAAGAACCCTGTAGCAGCAATGGTTGGGGAACTCTGCTCTGTGTGAAACTCTTAGCACAATTAAAATCACATTAGTTTTATAAAATGTCACCGGTAGTAGTTCTGCATAGTAATTTCAGAAACAGCATAAAAGTTCAGTGTGGAAATTCCATCCACACCGAGGATATGAGATGTGCATCTTGTTCCCATGTTAGAAACGTGCCAGAAAGACAATCCTCTCTTAGATATCTTCCTCAGTTTAATCGAAGTAGCATTAGCTCAGCAAGAAGCAAAAGCACTAGAAAACATACCGTACAGAATCACAGAGCGACAGAATCACAGAATTAACCAGGTTGGAAAAGACCTCTAAGGTCTTCAAGTCCCACCTATCATCTAACCTTTCTAATTAACTAAACTATGGCACTAAGTGACTCATCCAGCCTCCTTTTAAATACCTCCAGGGATGGTGATTCCACCACCTCCCCAGGTAGTCCATTCTAATGCAAATCACTCTTGCTGTGAAGAACTTCTTTCTAATATGCAGCCTAAACCTGCTCTGGTGCAGTTTGAGACTGTGTCCCCTCCTTCTGTCGCTGGTTGCCTGGCAGAAGTGATCAACTCTTGCCTAGCTACAACCTCCTTTCAGGTAGTTGTAGAGAGCAATAAGGTCTCCCCCGAGCCTCCTCTTCTCTAGGCTGAACAACACCAGCTCCCTCAGCTGCTCCTCGTAGGGCTGTGCTCCAGCTCCCTCACCAACCTTGTTGTCCTTCTCTGCACATATTCAAGCATCTCAACATCCTTCTTTAATTGAGGAGCCCAAAACTGGACACAGTACTCAAAGTGTGGTCAAACCAGCACTGAGGTCTCTTGGAGGTCTCTTCCAACCTGGTTGATTCTATGATTCTGTACTCCTAGTCCTGTCAGCATTGCTTGATACATGAGAAGAGTGGCTTTGATGTACACGTGATCAAATCTTAGGCATTTAGTGAATCACTGTAGCATAGAATTTTGAAGTTAATTTAGTGATGAACATGTAAAATTTATTCATCAGGGCAGATTATTAATTTTCATGGCAGCAATATAAAAGTTACAGCAAATGGACCTAAATCTGCTAGAGGAGATACTTTCTGTTCCTGTTAGAACATTGGGAGCTATTTACTTACAGATGTGAGAAGAGTGGTTGAGAGAGCTAGGGTTGTTTAGACTGGAGAAGGCTGAGGACTTTATCGCTGTCTACAATGATCTGAAAGGAGGTTGTGGCCAGGTGGAGTTCAGTCTCTTCTCCCAGGCAACCAGCAGTAGAACAAGGGGACACAGCCTCAAGTTGTGCCAGGGGAGGTCTAGGCTGGATGTTAGGAGGAAGTTGTTGCCAGAGAGAGTGATTGGCATTGGAATGGGCTGCCCAGGGAGGTGGTGGAGTCACTGTCCCTGGACACATTTAGAAAGAGACTGGATGTGGTACTTGGTGCTATGGTCTAGTTGACTGGATAGGGCTGGGTGCTAGGTTGGGCTGGACACACTTGCTGAGAAACAGTATTAGCCAAGGAAGACTGCAGTTCTAATCTATGTCTAGTACTGCATTATGCTTTGTAGTACGCATATAACTGCAAGAGATATGAATTGAAAGAGGGGGTGTGCAGCAGAGCTGAGAATCAGTCTGCCATTGAAATGATGCTGGTTGCAAAAAGTGCAGAACATGAGCTGTTCTGCACGAGTGAGTGGGAGGAGGAGGTATCATACAGCAGGCTGGGAACAGTCAGACTACAGCTGAACCATTTGATTATTAACAAACAAGCTGGTGAAAACTTAACAGAATCTGGCTTTTCTTTCATTTGCTTTTTGATATTTTTTTTTTAAATCAGATGAAGCTGAAAGTGTGCTCTAGTAAAGGCTTCTTAAGGGATTGTCTGCACATAGCCAGAAGAACGCTCAAATTCCCTCTAGTGCTTCTGATGGTTACTTAGGCGTATGTAAAACCATTATTAAGTTTGAACTGTCTTTGTTACACATGAAATGTTCTGATCTTATTTATGTCAGTATCACAATCTTGTTAAATTGGTTATTGTAAATCAAGCCCAGGTTTCAGAATTTTCCCTCTATTGGGTGCATTTTTTTCCTTTTCCCAAACTATTATCTTATCTCTAATTTCTTCAGGCTTCTTTTTGTTATGCCTTTGACTATGAATATTTATAACAGCTGCTAAAAGTTCATTATATGTGTGTCTTAAATGTCATTTCTGGGTCTAATTAACAAAAGGAATCAATATGACTAAAGTCAGTACCAAGCCAGGTTTACTTCACTAATTTTCCCCCAAGATTTGCCACATTGCCTCTCATCTTTGCAAGAGATGTGAATGGAAATTACTTATTTAGATTATACACTGTAGTCCTCACTTTTCAAGGTGTGTCAACATGAAACTCTATGTGAGTTTACTAAAGTTAAATGTTAGTTGCTCTCAGCATAACTGAGATGCTAAGGCTAGGTGAAATCCTGGTTTTAGTCCACTGGAAAAGAACAAAAAAAGTCTGTTTCATGACAGAAATACTAAAATTAGACAATATGAATGTCCTTGAGACAGCCCAACACTTAAGACACTGTCAATGTGCCAGTGCATATCATAGAATCAACCAGGTTGGAAGAGACCTCCAAGATCATCCAGTCCAACCTAGCACCCAGCCCTAGCCAGTCAACTAGACCATAGCACTAAGTGCCTCAGCCAGGCTTTTTTTTTGAACACCTCCAGGAATGGTGACTCCACTGCCTCCCAGAGCAGCCCATTCCAATGCCAATCACTCTCTCTGGCAACAACTTCCCCCTAACATCCAGCCTAGAGCTCCCCCAGCACAACTTGAGACTGTGTCCCCTTGTTCTGTTGCTGGTTGCCTGGGAGAAAAGTTTAAAGTGCTGGAAGTACAAAGCAGTGGATATGAACTATAGAATCATAGAATTACTCAGGGTTGGAAGGGACCACAAGGATCATCTAGTTCCAACTCTCCTGCCTTGGGCAGGGACACCCTACCCTAGGGTTCCTAGGTCAGGAAAGTCTTCCAGAGAAGTCTGGAAGATGGAAAGTGAGAGCAGAAGAGAGGAATAAATGAAAAGGATTCTGAAAAAGCACATAGTAGAGGCAATAAGTGTAGCAAGGAGCAAGATAGTGTCTCCTCATAAAACCCCTGTAACAGCATTCTGCATCTCCAATAGACTGCCATTTGCCACTCCTTTAAAAAGGCCATGTGCCCCCATCAGAGGTTGCTCAGAAAAGTCCATACAGTTTTTTCCAGCAGCATAAAGCAGCAGTTGGCTGCTTTGTACACTCTGTCACACCAAGCATTTATTGTGATGTCTCTCTCCCTGAGAGAAGACACTCATGTCACAGAGTTGTGACATCTGAGCTTGGTTTCCTACTTTCACAGAGACAGCCCAAGGTACTAATTAATGTTCCTGTTACATTTATTTCTTCTTCTATCACTTCCTTTCTGTCTTCCCTTTGTTATTCCTTGTGTTTTGTTTGCTGCACATAATGGCAGTAGTAGGAGAGCTCACCAAAGTGAGAGGGACCCCTCACCACTTTTGTCTCTTCTGTGAAGCCATAAAGTCCTGTCTTGGTGCTCAGTGCCATCTTTGAAGCTGTCGATGTCAGAGCTGCTCAGAGAACCTTCTTTTAAGGTCAGCCCTGAGGAGGACATTAAAAATTAAGCTCCAGAGCCTGAATATAATATGACATTCTGCAAGAGGAGACAGTCTGGAGCACAGCATTAGAGAGATGAGCTCATTACCACTGAAGATGTTAAATCCAAACGGCTTTTATATGACACATAGCTTTATTTCTAGACAAAAAAAGGGCAAAAAATATTAGGAGTGGGAAATGAAGGTGGAAGACAGGACAGACTAGGTAGCTAGCTCTATGGAACAGCAATGTGCTCTTGTGGCCAAGAATGGCAGTGACATTCTGGAGTGCATCAAGAAAAGTGTGTCCAGCAGGCCAAGGGAGGTCCTTCTTTCCCTGTGCTCTGCCCTGGTGAGACCACACCTAGAGTACTATGTCCAGTTTTGGGCTCCTCAATTCAAGAGAAACAGGGACCTGCTGGAAAGAGGCCAGTGGAAAGCCACAAGGATGATCTGGGGCCTTGAGCACCTCCCCTTATGAAGAGAGACTGAGACCTGGGGGTGTTTAGTCTGGAGAAGAGAAGGCTAAGAGGAGATTTATTCAATGTGTACATATATCTGAGGGGTGGGTGTCAAGTGGGTGGGACCAATCTCTTTTCAGTGGTCTGCAGCAATAAGACAAGGAGCAATGGCTACAATTTTGAACATAGAAGGTTTCACCTCAACATGAGGAGAAATTCTTTCCAGTGATGGTAACAGAGCACTGGAACAGGCTGCCCAGAGAGGTTGTGGAGTCTCCTTCTCAGGAGGCTTTCAAAACTCACCTGGATGCATTCCTGTGCAAACTACCCTAGATGTTTCTGCTTTGGCAGGGGGATTGGACTCAATGATCTCTGGAGGTCCCTTCCAGCCTCTAAGGTTCTGTAATTCTGTGAAGTTGGTGGAATAGCTAGCAGCTAAAGAGTTGGCCTGGGTGATCTTAAAAGGTCCCTTCCAACGAATGACTGAGTGTGCTATCTTGACAACATCAAACAACTATGGAATAATTCCTTCCTTTTATAAAGTACTGCCTTTTATTTTCTCCTGGCTTTTTATTCTTAAGATGTTAAATGGCTTCTTTTAATTATTTATTACATTGTCATACAAGTAAACCTTCTGGATGCCTCTTGCAGAAGCACAGAGTATTATTTTTCCCCCCTTTAATCTTCATTAGTTTTGGAAATACCACCGAAAGGAAGAGAAATATTTCAGAATGCATTCAGATAAAACATTAAGTAAAATAAGAGTGATGCATTGAAAACAAGCACAATTAATACTGCAGAGATCTAAATGAAAACTCAGGTGATGGCTTATTTAGTACATTTAGTAGAAGGGTTTAAAGAGGTCTTATTTCAATGTATTGGCTGCTTATTACACACCCTCTTTCTTCTGTTCCACTTGAGATCCCAGGTTTTCATGTAAAACAGGATGAATAACTGAATCTTCAATTTTGCTGGCCAACAAAAACAAAGTAAATGATGATTTAAGAGGAATAAAACCCTTCATGTGAACTGAAACATATCAAACCTCCTCAGTGTTGATTTACATTTTAGCTTGACAGCTAAAATACATAATTTTCAAAACAAAAGCCAACAGTCTTTATTCTGCAGTCTTTTAAAACTTCCTTAATTTCTCTAGATTTTCTTGGGACAAAGCTTGGCCTGATTTGACCCTTAAGATCTCATCTCTGCATACAAATGTGAGACATATAGCAGCAGAGGTACAGGGTTTTTAGAAGTGCCAGGAAAGTAGCCCACCAAAGAGTGTGACTGAGGTACAGCATTATTTGGTAGCAATATCTCAGCAGAGAATCATAGAATCGACCAGGTTGGAAGAGACCTCCAAGATCATCCAGTCCAACCTAGCACCCAGCCCTGGCCAATCAACTAGACCATGGCACTAAGTGCCTCAGCCAGGCTTTTCTTGAACACCTCCAGGGATAGTGACTCCACCACCTCACTGGGCAGCCCATTCCAATGCCAATCACTCTCTCTATGAAGAACATCCAGCCTAGACCTCCCCCGGCACAACTTGAGACTGTGTCCCCTTGTTCTGTTGCTGCTTGTCTGGCAGAAGAGACCCCCACACAGAATAGGGTACACAGTCTCAGATTTTACTCCTCTTTTGCAGCTTCGCAGAGTTACCGATGCTTGATACTCACATCTAAGGGAGCTGGAGATGAAAGGGGGAAAAAACCCAGAGGACCCAGCAATCCTAGAAATAGCCAAGTCAGGTATTTTCAGAAATAGCATGCTTCGCTCATGGCAAGGCAAATTAACCCATGCAAAACTTCACACTATCAGCTTGTTTACAGTTTCCAGATTATCATGTCCAAAGTCCAACCTCTCAGTTAGAAGGCTTTAATTTATGAAAATTAATTCTGACATCCTAAGAAACTTGAGGGCTTTGGAAAGCTTTGCTGAAAGACTAAAAAAAATGTTGGAAAATAAAAGGCAAAAAAAAAGCACAGAATGTGGTAGTACTGCTTGAGTCATACTAATCTGGACAATCACAGGTGAAGCCACTCTAAACAAATACACATAATTCTTTTTCATTACTTAACGTGAACTTTACATGATATATTGTAGAATCATAGAATCAGTCAGGGTTGGAAGGGACCACAAGGATCATCCAGTTCCAACCCCCTGCCATGGGCAGGAACACCCTTCTCTAGATCAGGCTGCCTACAGCCTCATGCAGCCTGGCCTTAAACAGCTCCAGGAATGGGGCCTCCACCACCTCCCTGGGAAACCCATTCCAGGCTCTCACCACTCTCATGCTGAACAACTTCCTCCTCACATCCAGTCTGAATCTCCCCACTTCCACTTTTGCTCCATTCCCCCTAGTCCTGTCACTCCATGATAGCCTAGAAAGTCCCTCCCCAGCTTTTTTGTAGGCCACTTTCAGATACTGGAAGGCCACAATAAGGTCACCTCACAGCCTCCTCTTCTCCAGACTCAACAGTCCCAACTCTTTCAGTCTGTCCTCATAGCAGAGCTGCTCCAACCCTCTCATCATCCTCGTGGCCCTTCTCTGGACACGCTCCAGCATCTCCACATCCTTCTTGTAATGGGGGCTCCAGAACTGGATGCATTTTTCCTGTGTTCATCTTATGACTCACAGGCATAAAACTAGTCACTTCACTTTGGCCAGGTTGTTAGTCATGCAAGTGCTATAAGAGGTGCAAGAAATGTCAGTCTAAATTAGGAAACTTTAGGAAATCCACCCAATGTATAATCCAAAAATATTTAAATGAAGTTGCAGCACTGTCAGATGCCTCAGCCACCAGTGCATTCATGATACCTTAGAAATTGCTATTTTGATGACATTGTGGAACTTCATTGCTCATTTCATGTTTTCCAGTCACTATTGCTTGAGGCAGGTTGCTTATCTCAGCTATGAGTGGGAAATTCTCTTCACTTTTGAAAGCTCTTTGAGGTTTGATTTCTTTCCTTTAGTCCTGCAAGTTGTAGTTTGTCCTAGTTTTGCTTGTTTTGTTTAGGTGAAGGTTTTTTTTTTGTGGAGCAGATGTTTTGTTTTTTATTTCTTTCCACTGAAATGGTCTATTCCACTTCGAAGTATATATAATAAACACGATATCCAGGTGTGATCATTACAAAATCACCATGCACATCACTCCCTAAAGCAGTCAAAATGTGGCCACTAACCACTGGAGTAGAGGAGGCTCAGGGTGACCTCACTGCTGTCTACAACTACCTGATGGAGGCTGTAGCCAGGTAGGGGTTGGTCTCTTCTGCCAGACAACCAGCAACTAGACAAGGGGATGCAGTCTCAAGTTGTGTTGGGGAAGGTATAGTCTGGATGATAGGAGGGAGTTCTTGACACAGAGTGATTGCCGTTGGAATGGGCTGCCCAGGGAAGTGGTGGAGTCACCATCCCTGGAGGTGTTCAAGAAAAGCCTGGCTGAGGCATTTAGTGCCATGGTCTAGTTGATTGGCTAGGGCTGGGTGCTAGGTTGGACTGGCTGATCTTGGGAGATCTCTTCCACCCTGGTTCTTTGATTCTGTGATTCTATGATTCATCAAGTTAGCAGATATCACAGTGCAGGGACATGCTCAAGGACAGGGCTGCCATCCACAGGGGCCTGGACTGGATGATCTGGGAAGTCTCTTCCAACGGGGTTGCTTCTATGATTCTATGATTCCTGTACTTCATACATGAGCTCATCTGGTGTGGAAACTTGGGACACCTACCACTGCTAGTTGATGCTCTTCTCAAAAGTGAAAATCTCTCTGGCTTTCTCTGATAGAAGACCAACGAGTTCAGTGCTTTCCTGTCACAAGAAACCATTTTGAATAACCTTAACCATAAATTCACCTAAGCTTCTTGTTCTCAGAGGAGAGATCTTTCTATCTTGTAGTTGAGAAACCATTATTGCCAACAGCTGATTCTTTGATAGTTGTTTTTAATTCCATTATAAGTAAAATAGTTCTTAAGAAACCAGGCTATGATACTACTACTGTGATTAACTACTGTGAATGATATATCTAATAAAAAATGGGGGGTCCTCATAATGGTGCTGCAAAAATTATACCCTTTTTGCAAGGAAAACAAATACTGCAAGGCATGGAGGGAAGAATTCTGTGGCAGAACTGAAATTTTAAAACCTGAAAAGTTTTATTCCTCCTTTGCCATCGATTTCAATAGCATTGAATGCTATTCATGATGACATGCTATATTTGATGACTAAGTCATCAAGTGACACAATAAAATTGTAACTAATCTCTCAGAGAGATCACTTATTAATGAGTATACAGTTAAAAATATCTTCTTACATATGGCAGGGTGGAGTCTCCACCACTGTAGCTTCCTCTCTGCTCTTGAAGAGGCTCCTGAGAGTTGCATACCCACAGCATCTAAGGAGACATGGATAAAAGACTGCAGTGATGTGAAGGACGAGGAGCGATATGGAGTTGGATGGAAAGCATCTGTGAGTGGCCTGGTGGGCTGACAGAGACACAGAGAGTTAGAAAGAGACTAAAACTGCCATGAGAAGAGATGAGGCTTCACTGTTGTTTTTTTTTTTGCCTGTCTCACAGAGAAAGAATATGTAAAGAAGGAATTTATTTTTCCCTCATTCAATGGGAGGAGGAGCATCAAGAAAATAATATCCAAAAGCAGACGAAGGAGTTTGCTGCTTCTTGCCTTAGCAGATGTATAAATACACTCTCACTTGAATATTTAGTACTAATGGTCTTCCCCCCTTCCTTGCTTTCCATATCTCATAACATCCCAATTCCCAGCTCAAAACCAGAGCCATGTGATTTTAAAGTGACAGGAGATCCAAAGGCATCCTGGTCTGTATCAGGAACAGTGTGGCCAGTAGGACAAGGGAGGTTATTCTTCTCCTGCACCTAGCACTGGTCAGGCCACACCTTGAGTACTGTGTCCAGTTCTGAGCACTGTGTCCAGTTCTGGGCCCCTCAGTTCAAGAGAGATGTTGAGATACTGGAATGTGTCCAGAGAAAGGCAATGAAGCTGGTTAGAGGCCTGGAACACAGCCATGTGAGGAGAGGCTGAGGGAGCTGGGGCTGTTTAGCCTGGAGAAGAGGAGGCTCAGGGGAGACCTCATTGCTGTCTACAACTCCCCGAAGGGAGGTTGTAGCCAGGTGGTGGTTGGTCTTTTCTGCCAAGCAACCGGCAACAGAAGAAGGTGACGCAGTCTCAAGTTGTGGCAGGGGAGGTCTAGGCTGGATATTAGGAGGAAGTTGTTGCCAGAGAGAGTGATTAGCATTGGAATGCGCTGCCCAGGGAGGTGGTGGAGTCGTGGTCCCTGGAGGTGTTCAAGAAAACACCTGGAGGTGGATGAGGCACTTAGTGCTGTGGTCTGGTTGATTGTCTAGGGCTGGGTGCTAGGTTGGACTGGCTGATCTTGGAGGTTTCTTCCAACCTGGATGATTCTATGAGTCTATGAGACATATTGCTGATAAATAATTTGGGCCACTGTTAAAAGTAAATTACCTGCTATGGGCTTCATATCTTTTAGAAATATGTCACCTGCTTTGATACAAAATCTAATTCTCAAAAAGCTTTTCAGCACACAATCTACATTATTAAGGCAAGTGCTAGGCATCAGATTCTTTTTTACAAGACAAGAAAACCCTGCTAAACCTTTTCAATTCATTAGAAAAATAAAATAGAGGTCTCTTCCAGTTCTTGCTTGTGAGTTAAAATTCCACAAAACCAGAGAAAGGTTATAAATCATTTTGAGTGTTATTATTTGTTTGAAAATATTGTGCTTGATTCCAATAAAATTTATTATGGTTTGAGTCAAATAATACCAGGAGATTTATTGCAGATAATACTAGTGTGACAAAAAGTAGAAACAGATCTTGCTGTCTAGGAGGCATTTTTGAGAGAGAGAGCACATAGGAGGAGGTCTCAGGATTTGCCTTTCCACCTAAGTAAAGCTTTTCCTGTTTTTTATGAGTATTGAATAGGCTCTGTGGATGTATTTATTTTTTCAAAGAAAAGGTTTTTAACTGAAATAAATTTCAGAAGGGGTCTGAATGTGACCTGAACATGAATCTTACTTCAGTTCAGTGAGTAATTTTGAACAAAAAGTAAATCCATTGAGAGCTGAAACATTTTGGTTTTGAGGCTATCAATTTTGTTGTGCAATGTTGGTCTCTATATCATGAGAAACAGAATAACTGCTCTGTATTTATTATGTCTGCAAAACTAAAGGAAATAAGAGACTGTTGGTGATTATTGATTATAAACCTTAGCCCAGGTTTAGGATCTAGGCCTGAGAACTTTAGAATCACAGAACCATAAAATCATAGAATAGTTTGGGCTGGAAGGGACATTAATTGTGGCCTTTCAATGCATAGAGGGGACTTACAGGAAAGATGAGGACATACTTTCTAGCAGGGCCTGCAGCAACAGGATAAGGGATAATAGTTTTGAACTGAAAGAGGATAGGTTTGGACTAGAGACATAGCTGAAGAGTTTTACTCTGAGAGTAGTGAAACACTGTCACGGGTTGCCCAAAGGATGGTAGGTACTCCATCCCTAGAAACTTTCAAGATCAGGTTGGATAGGGCTCAAAGCAACCTGATCTGGTTAAAGAAGTCCCCGATCACTGCAGAGAAGGTGGACTAGATGGTCTTTAAAGAAGCCATGGCTCTACTTATCTAATGAGTGATTTCCTCTCTTTCTACCTTTACATTGTATATTCTATTATAACAGATGTCTCTTGTACAATCATTGTCATTATTTGTGCTATTTACCAGCTAATCTTTGGGTAGCTGCAAGGAAAAAATGTTGTAAGATTCTGGTTCTACACTTTGGCCACAACAACCCCAATCAGCGCTACAGGCTGGGGACAGAGTGGCTAGAGAGCAACCAGGAAGAAAGGGACCTGGGGGTGCTGGTAGATAGTAGCAGAACATGAGCCAGCAGTGTGCCCAGGTGGCCAGCACAGCCGATGGCATCCTGGCCTGGATCAGGAACAGTCTGGCCAGTAGGACAAGGGAGGTTATTCTTCCCCTGTCCTCAGTACTGATGAGGCCACACCTTGAGTCCTGTGTCCAGTTCTGGACTCCTCAATTCAAGAGAGATGTTGAGATACTGGAACATGTCCAGAAAAGGCCAATAAAGCTGGTGAGAGGCCTGGAACACAGCCCTGTGAGGAGAGGCTGAGGGAGCTGGGGCTGTTTAGCCTGGAGAAGAGGAATCTGAGGGGTGACTTCATTGCTGTCTACAACTCCCTGAAGGGAGGCTGTAGCCAGGTGGGGGTTGATCTCTTCTCTTAGGCAACCAGCAACAGAAAGGGACACAGTCTTAAGTTGTGCCATGGGAGGTCTGGGATGGACGTTAGGAGGAAGTTCTTGCCAGAGAGAGTGATTGGCATTGGAATGGGCTGCCCAGGGAGGTGATGGAGTTGCTGTCCCTGGAGGTGTTCAAGAAAAGCCTGGCTGAGGCACTTAGTGCCATGGTCTAGTTGCTTGGCCAAGGATGGGTGCTAGATTGGACTGGATGATCTTGGAGGTCTCTTCCAACCTGACTGATTCTATGAATCTGCAGGAACCTTTAGCTGATGCTTTACAGGTTTCCCGCAGTGCTGTGGGAAAGCTCAGCAAATGCCATCTAGTGGCAAATGAATTCAAGATGCTAAGCTTTTCAGTAGCTCTTGCTCTAGCTGTCATGTGGGAAAGCTGGGGACATGAAATAGTAATAACCCAAATATTGGTATTTTCAGCAAGCAACTGGATAAGAATAAAAAGCCTGATCTAATTATACTTCACCCATGAGTGGCATGGAGACCTGAACTGTATTCCATTTTCATCTGTCTCTAATAGTTCCCACTTTGACTTCATCTCTATGATTCTCATACATTGCAAGAGTCAGCATAAAACCCCATACTTTGCTTCAGATTCATTTCAGAAGTACTATAAAGCAGAGGAAGTTTGGACCCTTTGAAATCTTTGCAGTTGTTGTACACTGA
This sequence comes from Tricholaema leucomelas, assembly GCA_013400475.1. Lineage (NCBI taxonomy): Eukaryota > Metazoa > Chordata > Aves > Piciformes > Lybiidae > Tricholaema lacrymosa > Tricholaema leucomelas. The sequence continues at coordinate 156,843 of WAAF01006889.1, read as the reverse complement.
ATTTTTCAACTGTTTCCTTTTTTTCAACTGCTCTGTCTGATCTGGATGAGGCACTTAGTGCCATGGTCTAGTTGATTGGCCAGGGCTGGGTGCTAGGTTGGACTGGATGATCTTGGAGGTCTCTTCCAACCTGGTTGGTTCTATGATTCTGTGATCTCAGCAGGACAGCACTAGGAGTGCCAACGCTCACTCCAAGAACACAACTTTCATTTAGAAAATGCCTAGTGCTGCCCTTTGAAAGGCTTTGGCTTCATTAACAAAATAAAACTCTGACCTAATTGCCAAGCAGGATCTCCCCTGGGCTTGTCTGTTCCTCAATTTCCTCCCTGTGGACTACTGCCAGCCAACTGTCTGCAAATTCCCATATGTCCAGAGAAGCAATGAATCTTGGTGGATTAGTAAACTCATGCTAGCATGATCAAGATTTGGTATAGAAATGGAGTGGCACAGAGATGTCCTGTTGTCTCTTGTCCCACTTTTTGCCCAGGTGAACCTCAACATACTTCTCCAGGTGTTCAGTCCATTCCAAGACCATGTCCTTTCCAATCCTGTGCCAAGTGTGCTGTTAGACCGGAGATTTACGGAGTGCCCAGGCAGAATTCCCTGTGTGGTTTTGTTATTGTTGTGATTGAAGGCAGGATACCAGCAACAGAACAAGGGGACTCAGTCTCAAGTTATGCCAGGGGAGGTATAAGCTTGATATTAGGATGAAGTTCTTCAGAGATAAAGTGATTTGCCATTGGAATGGACTGCCCAGGGAGGTGGTGGAGTTGCTGGCCCTGGAGGTGTTCAGGTCTGGATGAGGCACTTAGTGCCATGGTCTGCAGGGCTGGGTGCTAAGTTGGACTGGATGACCTTGGAGGTCTCTTCCAACCTGGCTGATTTTATTCTAGATGTTAGCTGTCTAAAGGATAAATATCTAAGTCATTCTGTAGTCAGTGGAGATATATAGAAAGAACAAAAAGGTATCTCAGAAAGATACTTATATTTAAAATAGGTATCCAAGTTAGGTGGGGGAATTGCCCTCTGGAGGAGCCCCTCTTCATTGATTTTGGAGGAGCTAAAGGTATGCATAAGAAGCCTGAGACTGTCCTTTGGACCAGAGCCCTACAAGTGTGGAAGAGCTTACAGCCACACTGTTAAGCTCTACTGTTCTGCAGTCCAGTGAGGATGCATCTAAACTGCCTACTGAGAACTTGGTCCATGATATCTACTGAACCATGCATAGGGATTATCTGGGACAGTGTTCATTAATATGGGTCAAAACTTTGCTAGAAATGTACACAGTGTAACATCACAACTGACTTTTAGCACCCACCAAGAACTGGTAGTGCTGTTAAATGTGCTTGTGTAGATGTATTCAATGTAACTTGGAGTAAACACTGATACAGAAGCTAATTTAAATGTGGTTAATTTTACCGTTAGCATTTGTCATATACAACATTCTCAGTCTATTCAGCAGATGTCTTCAAACTGAAATACCTTTCCTAAATAATCAGTACTTGCAGAAGCTGCCCAGTGCAAAGATTTCTTCCAAGCATTGTCTTCTATTTGCTTCCAGCAAGGTTTTAGAATAGAATTTGTTGGGATTCTGCCAATGCTGTACAAGAAGCACACTTGATAGTAGGGATGACAAGGATCATGTCAGCAATCCCATGAAATAATTAATAATAAACCATCTCAGGTAGAAATAAACCTATCCAGCCAGATCTTGGTATTTCTGGAAATGAATTAATTTACTTCACTCTTCTTCTAGACATGAATGTTGCTCCATCACCAAGCAAGGAATCTCTAACATTCATTTTTGGAGTCTGCATAATTGAAAAGTCCAAACACACATTCTTATATCATGCCTAAAGGCATGGAGTAACTTGAAAGATGGAGTTGCCCTGTACTGCAGTCCCATGTCTCTTCTCTATCAGCATTAAAACCTTTTTGTTTCTGTTCAGAGTTAATATCTTTTAAAAATTAATTGTACAACTTGTTGTCAGCTTGATAGTCCTGCATTAAAATCTTAATAGTGTAAGTAATGCATTGCTAGAAACATCATGGATGGATCAGCAAGGAAGAAAGTGAAAAACCTGAGGCTCATGACGATGAAAGCATTAGATCTCCTCTTTTAATAAGTCTTCTAGACAAACTGCTACCTTTCTAAAGAAAGTTCAATTAAAAACATACATTTTGTTTAGAAAGAGATTGAATCTGCACTTATATATTTAACAATGGGTGGAAGTTTGTTGTAATTGTTATTATTTGTGTCCAGTTCTGGGCCACTCAATTTAAGAAGGATGTTGAGGTGCTTGAACGTGTCCAGAGAAGGACAACAAGGTTGGTGAAGGGGCTGGAGCACAGCCCTACGAGGAGAGGCTGAGAGACCTGGCGTTGTTCAGCCTGGAGAACAGGAGGCTCAGGGCAGACCTCATTGCTCTCTACAACTACCTGAAAGGAGGTTGTAGCCAGGAGGGGATTGGTCTTTTACGCCAGGCAACCAGTGAAAGAACCAGAGGACGTAGCTTGAAGCTGCACCAAGGCAGGTTTAGGCTGGATGTTAGGAAGAAGTTCTTCACACAAAGAGTGATTGGCATTGGAATGGACTGTCCAGGGAGGTGGTGGGTTCACCATCCCTGGAGGTGTTGAAGAAAAGGCTGGATGAGGAACTCAGTGCCATGGTTTAGTTAATTTAGAAGATGTTAGGTGATAGGTTGGACTCAGTGATCTCAAAGCTCTTTTTCAGTGTGATGATTTGGGAGTTACTCGCCCCCCACACACTTCAGAAGATCACCCAGACTAGACTCAAACATCTGGAAGTTAAAGAATGATGCTCTATTTACAGCTTAGCACAATATACAGGCATATATACACAAATATATACAGTTATGTACATGTTAAAAGTAATACAGAAACACAATACCCCTCCCAGAAATTGATAATCAGAGTCCCCGGAAGAGCTCCTGATCAAATTCATCCTTCCCCCTCCCTCTTCCACTCCCTTCAGAAATAAGCAGATCAACCCACATATATCTCACGTGATAAATCTGGAGATCTGAGGTGAGATGTCAAAAAAAGATGACAATGAGGTTAGAGGAAAAAGGCTTAGATTGGATTAGAGTTAAGGCAGAGGCAGCCACAGGGACCAGACTGCCAGGAAGAAGGCACAGCCAGAAGTGAGAGCTGAGCAGTGTATGAGAAGTATCTATATTTTGACTAGCTGTGTTTCTCAGCAGAAGAATGGGTGATATGTTGTTTTCTTTTTTCTCACAGCTAAGGATTTAATTTATCTCAGTAAAATACTCCAACTAGTCTCGAACCAGCACATTCAACCTGGTTAATTCTGTGATTCTGTGAAACACAGCGGCACGTAAATGGAGCTGTTCTTTCACGTCATTCAGGTTACTAGCATCCAGGGGTGGTGCCTGGCTCTGGGTCGTGTGGCCTTTAAACGTCCTTGTTACAGGAAAAAATTAGGTTAGGAATCATTATAGATGCTCTCCATTTGACCCAACAGAATATAGGAGAGTTGACAAATGTCTAGATTATAACTTAAAACTGGAAAGTTGTTGTTACTTTGTGCCATTTTTACCATTCACACTTTCAAGTTGAGAGATGCATTTTCTCATTTTCAATCTTTCAGTGAATAAGTTTTTATTAGTGAAAAAACAGCCTTCAGTGAAATAAACTGAGAAAAGTTAAGCCTTTCAGTTTTGGATTGGTTGTTTTTTGTTGTTTGGGGTTTTTTTTCCTACTACAGCTTCTGATTATAGGACTATAAAAGTTCAGCAAAAAAATAGCAACTGCTATTTACCTCAGACAAACCATGAGGTTAATCTGTGGTTAGTCTTCAAAAAGCAAGCACACTTAAACATATTTGCTCATTTATGTTTCTCCTAATGGGGCAATTAGCATCTGCTTCTGCCAAGCACTGATCACTTCCTTCAAAAAAGAGAAGTATCCTTACCTCTTTCTGACTCTAATGGAGGCTGAGTGCTCTAAAACACACTATCAGCATCTGGCCCTTGGAGATTAATGGCACTATGCAAAGAGTATTACTAAACAATATACAGCACAGAAGGCATTTTGGAACGCTGCAGAAATAGAGTCCCATTTTGAGACTCTCATTACTGTCATATAAAACAGATGGGAAAGATATGAAAGTTTAAGATGATAGTAAAAAAAATTACTATTCCTGTGCCAGCTTCTGAGAAAGTTTGTAAGAGATTGACAGGAACTAGATATAAAAAAAGGAAAGAATAAATTGTCAAGCATTGCAACAGAGAAGACTGCATCGAAAGAGATAGCCAGGATAATGATCTAAGAAACAGCATGCTCTGGAAATGTCAGAAAAAAAGGGGGGGGAAAGTGTTTTAGTGCTGCTTTCATAGAAAATTGAAGGGAAGGGATTTAAGTTAAATGCAAAATAAGGATCCAAAACAAGACAGCAAACATTTGGCATTCATTAACTTTGTCCACTGCAAAACTGGTGTCACTGAGGTCTTAAATGATAAAATCCTGTCCTCGTGTATGTTGACTTTTTTTACAGTTTTGGACTCCAGGAAGTGGAAAGATATAGAAATGGTAGTCCTTAAATAAATGGTGTCATGTGGGAAATTTGGTTGTATGATATTAAGCTTTTTGTCTCCACTTATTTTCTGTGTGAGTGCAGAGGGATGATAATACAACTAATTAATGTGTATATGTAATAGTATGTGACTAAGTCTTTTAAAATTAACATATTAGTGCACATCTTTTGTCCCTTCCTTATGTCCTCCACCTCAGCAGATAAACTAATGTCAACTACTAATGTAGCTACTGCTGTCTATAACTACCTGAAGGGAGGCTGTAGCTAGGTGGGGGTTGGTCTCTTCTGCCAGGCAACCAGCAACAGAACAAGGGGACACAGTCTCAAGTTGTGCCGGGGGGGAGGTATAGGCTGGATGTCAGGAGGAAGTTCTTGCCAGAGAGAGTGATTGGCATTGGAATGGACTGCCCAGGGAGGTGGTGGAGTTGCCGTCTCTGGAAGTGTTGAAGAAAAGCCTGGATGAGGCACTTAGTGCCATGGTCTAGTTGACTGGATAGGGCTGGGTGCTAGGTTGGACTGGATAATCTTGGAGGTCTCTTCCAATCTGGTTGGTTCTATGATTGTACTTCTGTTCAGATAGACAGGTTTAAAGTGGTTTGATTTTTTTTTTCCCTTTTTAATCAATAGACTCAAGTTTTGAAATGCAAGAATTTTCCCTTCTTGACGTGGTTCTGTTTCAATGTCTAAGTGAATCAGTGTCTACTTGCACATCTCTCATTTTCCTGAAGGCAGTTGATCCGAGTTTCAAAATTCTTTTGCAATTAAAGCTTGGGAGAACTTTTACCTGTGCACTGCTATATGAAAACTGATAATGAAGAAAAATTCACCCAAACTGTGTGAAAGTCTGAGTTTAGTTTTGCAACGCGAGTAGCACAGGAAGTTAAAGCCTTTGAACATTTTAAACCATTATAACAAATTCAGCTGCTGTAGACTGTGGAAGATGACAACCTGCTTCCACAGGACTGCTGCCCCTCATGAGCTGTGCTTACTCTTTCCTTTGACCTTTAATGTTGACAGTAATGGAGGCAAACGACAGCAGATGATACCAGATGAAGCAGCGGTCAAGTCAGTTTGTCAAACATTCTTCTTTTCACAGCTCTAAATGCAGATTTAATGGGTTTATCAGAGCAGATGGAAAGAGGAGTGAAAGAGGAATAGATGGGAGAGCAGGCTAAGGGTCAGCAATCTCCAAGTAGAAATGTTTGCGAGGGAGGAATATAATGGTTATAAGCAGTAGATTATGCAAGGAAGGAGAAAGCATAACTCAAACCCACTTCTCCTCTTGGTAACATTGTCTATGATACTTGACTTTTTTTTTTTTGCCTACTTTCACTTGTTGCACATTAGGAATGCCTGGAAAAACTCCAAAACAGACCCTTTCCTATGGATTTAGGAAGCAAATTGTGTTTAAAAAGATAAGAAGTACTAAGATGAGATTAGAAGGGATGTTGTACATTTTGGATAAAGCTTGTTAAATATATTGGAGAATCTTGTTAAAGCAACTAAAGCTGCACAAACAAGAGTCTTTTTTAATTCAACCTTGAATCATAGAATCATAGAGTGAACCAGGCTGGAAGAGACCTCCAACATCATCCAGTCCAACCTAGCACCCAGCCCTAGACAATCAAATAGACCATGGCACTAAGTACCCCATCTAGTCTTTTCTTGAACCCCTCCAGGGACAGAAACTCCACCACCTCCCTGGGCAGCCCATTCCAATGCCAATCACTCTGTCTGGCAACAAGTTCCTCCTAACATCTAGCCCAGAGCTCCCCCACCACAACTTGAGACTCTATCCCCTTGTTCTGTTGCTGGTTGCCTGGCAGAAGAGACCAACCTCCACCTGGCTACAGCCTCCCTTCAGGTAGTGGTAGACTTCAGGTAGTTGTAGTTGAAAACTATACAGATGGATTTTGTTAGCAAAAAAAAAAAAAACACCTCATGAAAGAACCAGGTTAAATATTGGGCTTTTCAACATGTGTGCTCAGCTGGAGGGAAATGCAGTGACAGTTGTTCATTAATTTCCAGATTATAAGTTATAAGGGTTTTTTTTCATTTTAGAGCTTGGAAGTTAGGATCCAAATAGTTTGACAATTCTTTCCATGTTAATGATGTTTTTGGCATTAGAGCTACAGAAATCAGCAGCTGCCTTATAAGCTCTAAATTAGTCATGTTAAAAATTTTTCGTTTCCACTTAGCTCATAGGCTATATTGAGACATTGCTGTGGCACAAGTAGACATTAGCAAAACCAGCTTTGGTGGTTTGCCATTCCAGCCATGAGATCTGTGCTCTCTGTTGACAGACATCTCATGCATTTCAGAATTGATATAGTTAAAGTGCCATTTAACATGATAACCCAGGTGTGAGTGAACTGCTGCTGTCATCATATTAGTGAGTTCTCTTTGTTGCTTAGAAAGTTAGCGTGCCCTGTACATTTTCCTCCTGGGTCAAATCCAGCTAAATCTATAGTTCATTTGACTCNCAGCCTCTCCTCATAGTGTTTGTGTTCCAGGCCTTTCACCAGCTTTATCTCTCAGACAACCAGCAACAGAAGAAGGGAACAGAGTCTCAAGTTGTGCTGGGGGAGCTCTGGGCTGGATGTTAGGAGGAAGTTGTTGCCAGAGAGAGTGATTAGCATTGGAATGGACTGCCCAGGGAGGTGATAGAGTTTCCATCTTCGGAGGTGTTCAAGAAAAGCCTGGCTGAGGCACTTAGTGCCATGGTCTAGTTGATTGTCCGGGGCTGGATGCTAGGTTGGACTGGATCATCTTGGAGGTCTTTTCCAACCTGGCTGATTTTATGATTCTATGATTTATTTTGTACCTAAAACTATAGGTCTCTGCTTATGCAGTTACTTAATGTCAGAGTATAGGATGCAGTGGAATATATAGCAGTGAACACATTTGCTGCCCTACAAAAATACATGTTCTGAGAAAAATGGTAAAAAGTGAGCACACAAGGGGGGCTGGGAATATCTACTGAGCTTCATGGCATTTTCAGCAGTGACAATCTCACCACAACAAGTGCTATGGAAATTGCAAAGGAGTGGAAAAAAAACAATGTTCAGCATCATGCTGAGATTGAAGAATTCAATTCTGAATTTGACTTCCAAACCTCTTGTTCTTCATTTTTGTTCAGAAACCTTTCTTTGAAGCAAATTGCTGTTTGCCTTTTTATCAAATGGTGCCAAAATCTCAGCGAGGGGACTGATCCATTGGGGTAATACCACTGATGTCCCTGAAAGAACTACTTGCAGCCAAGAGAAAAATTTCAAAGGCTTTGAATTATTCATCTTTGCTGCTTCTATGTAAAAAGAAAGAAAGTAGAACAAGAATCTACTTCTGAGTCATGAACATGGCCCTTGTGGCCAAGAAGCCCAATGGGGTCTTGGGATGTATTAAAAGGAGTGTGTCCAGCAGCTCAAGGGAGGTTCTCCTTCCCCTCTACTCTGCCCTGGTGAGACTTCCTCTTGAATACTTCATTCAGTATTGGGGTCTCCAGTATAAGAGGGACAGGGATCTGCTGGAGATGGTCCAGCAGAGGGCTATGAGGACGATGAGGGGATTGGAGGGCATGAGGAGAGGCTGAGGGATCTGAGGCTTTTTAGTCTGGAGAAGAGAAGACTGAGAGGAGATTTAATCAATGTTTATAAACACCTGAGGGCTAGTCAGGAGGAGGGGGACAGGCTCTACTCACTTGCTCCCTGGGATAGGACAAGGAGCAATGGCTGTAAGTTGCAGCACAAGAGGTTCCACCTCAACACAAAGAGGAACTTCTTTACTGTAAGAGTCCCAGAGCACTGGAACAAGTTCCTCAGAGAGGTTGTGGGGTCTCCTTCTCTGGAGACTTTCAAGGCCTGTCTGGATGCATTCCTCTGTGATCTGTGCTAGATTGTGTGGTCCTGCTGTGGCAGAGGGGTTGGACTCCTTGGGTCTCTTCCAACCCCTAATATCCTGTGATCCTGTGAACATCTGTCTTTGTAACTTTGGTGTCAAAAGTGCCTTTGCCTTCTTTTGCTTGCTTGTAATTTATTTGTTGAGGAATTTCCAGTAACTTCTGCCTGCAAGACTGCTTTTGTACCCTCTTTTATCACATTTCTCTATTTTAATTTAAATGTTACCCATTCTGATTCTTCAGTATCTTCATTTCTCCTGGTGACAGTCTGTTTCTTTTCTTTTCTTGGGTTATGCTGACTTGTCCCATTATCTGTTTACTGTTCTTAAACCAATGAGTAGACTGTAAAAATGGTGTCAATGACATCTTCTACAGAAGTGAGCAGACAAAGGCACCCTCTGTGATTCTGACACCTTGATTATGAAGGGACAATGATAGCTCTCTTCCAGCACTCCATGCCAGGCATTTCCCCTCTATAGTTCCAGCACATCAAGTCCAAAAACACTAACAGAATAGATACTTACGGCGTTGCTTTCTTTGCAATCACAAACATTGTGTCAAAAAATACACTGGATTTTCTTTCTCTGGTTAACATTTTTAACATTTTTAGTTATAATCTTTTTTTTTTCTTTTCTTTTTCTTGATTTTCCTGTTTTTTATTGGAAAGACATTGCAATAGGCCTGCACTTCCCCAGAAATTAAAATAAACTGCAGAATATGGAATGAGTGTTTTATGGAAATTAGGAAGCATTGTTTCATGACAGTGCTGCAGGCTAGGGACAGAGTGGCTGGAGAGCAGCCAGGAAGAAAAAGACCTGGGGATACTGATAGATAGTAGCTAACACGAGGCAGCAGTGTGCCCAGGTGGCCAAGAGAGCCAATGGCAACCTGGCCTAGGTCAGGAACAGTGTGGCCAGTAGGACAAGGGAGGCTATTCTTCCCCTGTACTCAGCACTGGTCAGGCCACACCTTGAGTGCTGTGTCCAGTTCTGGATTCCTCAATTCAAGAGAGATGTTGAGATACTGGAATGTGTTCAGAGAAGTGTGATGAAGCTGGTGAGAGGCTTGGAACACAGCCCTTTGAGGAGAGGCTGAGGGAGCTGGGGGTGTTTAGTCTGGAGAAGAGGAGGCTCAGGGGAGACCTCATTGCTGTCTACAACTACCTGAAGGGAGGCTGTAGCCAGGTGGGGGTTGGTCTCTTCTGCCATGCAACCAGCAACAGAACAAGGGAACTCAGTCTCAAGTTGTGCTGGGGGAGCTCTGGGCTGGATGTTAGGAGGAAGCTCCTGCCAGAGAAAGTGATTGGCATTGGAATGGGCTGCCCAGGGAGGTGGTGGAGTCACTGTCCCTGGAGGTGTTCAAGAAAAGACTGTCTGAGGCACTTAATGCCATGGTCTGGTTGTTTCGCTGGGGCTGGGTGCTAGGTTGGACTGGCTGATCTTGGAGGTCTCTTCCAACCTGGTTGATTCTATGGTTCTATGACATTTTTTTCCAGCACAATGTCTGGATGCTTGTGTATCAATTCTAAGTTCTATATATGTTATCTTCCCGGTAACTCAACAAAGGATGTTTTTGTGACAAGGTGTTAGTTGCTGAATCAAGAATTAGTAGTTGCCTTGGTAGCAATAATCATGGTCTAGCTATATTTATACAAACAGAATGTAAGATCAGCCAATAATTATTTTTAATGCATTCTTTTTTTAAGATTAAAATAACCCCTGGCATGTCTGTGAAAATTTAATAACCTTGAGTGGGAAGGTCGTGGAATAGAATCATAGAATCAACCAGGTTGGAAGAGACCTCCAAGATCATCCAGTCCAGCCTATTGCCCAGCCCTACACAATGAACTAGACCATGGCACTAAGTGCCTCAGCCAGTTTTGTTTGGCTTTTTTTTTTTTTTTAGCATAGTTTTAGCATAGCTTGGAAGTTTTCAGTGTCCTTAAAATCATGTCTTAGGAAACATAGTGAAAATGGTTTCCCTGATGAAAAAAAAACCAAACACAGCAACCAAACAGCCAAAACGTACTAAAGGGAAATGCAAAACAGAGAATTTAAAGCTGAATTTATACAGAATATATAGAATAAAGGACAAGAAATAAACAGAAGATATAAAACTACTGTTGGTAAAGGAGGTTACAATATCTGTGACTTGAAATTGGAAGCAATGGGAGGCAAAATATGTATAGATGGATTTCTCCTTTACACACTGGCAATTGTAACAAAGGTAGATATCCTAGTTAGGATATTTAGATGCGAGTTTCAGAAAAGGACTTCAAAAGCACTGTGGGCAGTGTTTCCAAAATGACGTTCTGAGATCAATACAGTGACTAGAAAAGGTGGTGTGACTCCTGGGTACATTAAAGAAAAAAAAAAAAAACCAACAAAATAAGAAATAAGAAATCCAATCTAGCATTTTATGTAGCACTGATAAAATAGATGCTAGAATTTTGTCCCAGTCTCTATTTTAAGGCAAATGTGGAAGTAAAGAAAGGCATAAAAAAGAAGAGAATGATCCAAAACCAGGCTGAAGCGCCTCAGTCGGTTCCACTCCCTGGAAATCACCTTAGTGGAGGTAATTTAATTACAGGGCTTGGCTTCTTATATCAAGAGAAAAGATAAAGGTGTTTTCCAGCTCACTGGGAAAGAGTTAAAATTACCAATAAGCTGAAAGCAGAAGTTATATAAAACAGAACCACTTAGCAGTGAGGCTAGGTGTTGGAGCACCTTATCAGCTTCCTGATCATTCTCTTATTTGCTTCAATTACTTGCAGTCAATAGCTATAATTAAACCTTTATAAATAGAATCAACCAGTTTGGAAGACACCTCTAAGACCATCCAGTCCTACCTGTCACCCAGCCCTGTCCAATCAACTAGACCATGGCACTAAGTGCCTCAGCCAGGCTTTTCTTGAACACCTCCAGGGACAGTGACTCCACCACCTCCCTGGGCAGCTCATTCCAATGGCAAATCACTCTCCGTAAAGAGCTTCCTCCTAACGTATATATATATATGTGTGTGTGTGTGTATATATATATCCTCTGCTGTGAGGACAGACTAGAAGAGCTAGGGCTGTTCAGCCTGGAGAAGAGAAGGCTTTGAGGAGACCTTATAGTAGCCTTCCAGTATCTGAAAGGGGCCTACAAGAAGGCTGGGGAGGGACCTATTTACAAGATCTTGTAGTTACAGGATGAGGAGTAGTGGGTTTTAACTTGAAGAGGGGAGATTCAAACTAGATGATAGGAAAGTGTTCTTTACAGTGAGAGTGGTGAAACACTGGAATAGGTTGCCCAGTGAGGTTGTGGATGCTCCCTCCCTGGAGGTGCTCAAGGCCAGGTCAGATGAGGCCTTAAGAGACCTAATCTAAATCTATTTTTTTCTTATTTGAAGCCATTAGCCCTTGTCCTATCACTACACACCTTTGTGAAAAAAATCCCTCTCCAGCTGTCCTGGAGTCCCCTTCAAATATGAAAGGCTGTAATCAGGTGGGGGGCTGGTCTCTTCTCCCAGGCAACCAGCAACAGAACAAGGGGACACAGACTCAAGTTGTGCTGGGGGAAGTATAGGCTGGATGTTAGGAGGAAGTTGTTGCCAGAGAGAGTGATTGGCATTGGAATGGGCTGCCCAGGGAGGTGGTGGAGTCACCGTCCCTGCAGGTGTTCAAGAAAAGCCTGGATGAGACACTTAGTGCCATGGTCTAGTTGATTGGCCAGGGCTGGGTGCTGGGTTGGACTGGCTGATCTTGGAGTTCTCTTCCAAACTGGTTGATTCTGTGGATGCCTTGATGCTTGTGTATATATTCTAGCTTCCAAATATGTTAACTTCCCAGTAACTCAACAAAGGATGTTTTTGTAACAAGTGGTTAGTTGGACTGGATAATCTTGGAGGTCTCTTCCAACCTGGTTGATTCTCTAAGATCTTTTCCAACCTGGTGAATTCTGTGAACAGCCCAGAGCTTCAAGGGGATATTCAGAATTCTCTGCTTTAAATTCTTGGCTGATGCATCTTAGCCACCTGATGGGGATTAAATTTATCATGGGACATTGGGACAGTCATGAATTTTCAACAAGCTGGATTAGAAGGAACAGGGAGATTTTGTTGAGTTTTTGGTTTAGCTTGGGACATGGATCATTTCTCACCTAATGAATTCCCTGTTATTGTTGAAGCCCAAGGTAACACCTTGTTCTCTTCTATTCTCTGCCCATGGCACTTAATAATTTAGTTTTTCATGAGCTGAAATGATGTAGTTTAGCTTAGATTACTGGGCTCGGTACAAAGTAAATGGATGGGAATTAATGTCCTCTGTTATAGACCTCGGTCTGTGTCCTTCTGCTATTAAACATACAACTTTGCCTGGGCAAATTAATTTGGCTTGATAAGTGAAAAATGGAGGAAATTTCAGAACATTAATGAGGAGTTTTCCTGCAAAGTAAAAGCTGTGCCTGTTTGGTTTCTTTCTATTCTGTCACTAACTCAGTTTGAAATCAAAAGTTTAGGTAAAAGTTGCCTGTGTACTTTCATGTTTTCCATGTAGTTATATGTACTCAAAGCTGTAGGTTCAGAATATATAATGCAATAATTAAACCAATAGAGTTAGAATTTGGAAATCATTTTAGGCATAATTTGGAGAATTACCAGCTTCTCCTGGGTCACAGAATCACAGAATGTTAGAGGTTGCAAGAGACCTCCAGAGATCATTGAGTCCAACCTCCCTGCCAATGCAGGATCCCTTAGGGTAGTTCACACAGGAATTCATTCAGGTAGGTTTTGAAAGTCTCCACAGAAGGAGACTCCACAACCTCTCTGGGCAGCCTGTTTCAGTGCTCTGTTACCCTCACTGTAAAGAAGTTTCTCCTCATATTGAGGTGAAACCTTCTATGTTCCAGTTTGTATCCATTGTTCCTTGTCTCATTTGCTTTGCACCACCAAAATGTGATTGGTCTCAGCCACTTGACACCCACCCCTCAGATATTTGTACACATTGATGAGATCTCCTCTCAGCCTTCTCTTCTCCAGACTAAACAGCCCCAGATTTGGGGCTGGTGCTCAAGTCCCTTAATCATCCTCATGGATCTCTGTTGGACTCTCTACAGCAGGTTCCTGTCTCTCTTGAACTCGGGAGCCCAAAACTGTACACAGTATTCCAGGTGTGGTCTCACCAGGGCAGAGTAGAGGGGGAGAAGAACCTCCCTAGTCAGTCAGTTAATTTTCAGTATGGCCATCACATATAGTGAGACAAGACTAAGTTTTCTCATAGCTGCTTTCTCTGTATTCAGTTTTACCAGGGAAGTCCTTTCATAGTTTGGTGTTAACTATGCTGACTATGGCTACCCATAAAAAAAACCTTTATAGAAAGGATCCTTGATCCCCAGGCTTGATGATACATAGTGCTTTGGTGAAATATAGTGCCTGACTCCTCTAAAGCAGATAGGTCAGACAGACAATGTGCACTCGGACATCTTCTGGACCTGATGCATCTTCCTTGTGAACCTTGACCAATTTCACCTGTTTCCATAGGTTTTTCAATGCAGAGTACTGGAGCACAGAGTGTTGCAGTCCAGCAGTTTGTTACATTGCAGAAAGCTGAGCTTGTATGTGATGTGGCCTGGCACGTGGGATGAGCTTGGGGACACTTCCTGAGGACATAATGCTGGAGGCCTGGTCTGAGGTGTTCTCAGCAAAAACTTGATTTTCAGCTCAAGGAAATTTCCATGTGATGACATAGGACAATATAAAAATAATAGCCCAAGTGCAGCAAATGAGCAGAGGAATTAAGGTATTTGATAATAGAGAAGCAGAGAGTGTTGATAGTTTCCCCCTGCTCAGATGCAGAGGACGTGTAGCTGGGGAAGCAGCAACATTCAGAGATTTCTCAGGTCACATTCTGGGTTCTATTTTTCTTTCATAGATAAAAATATAAACATTATGTAAGAAACTTGATGGTGTGCAGAAGAGCTTGACCCTCATAAACTTAATGACTATCAGAATCAGTCAGGGTTGGGAGGGACCACAAAGATCATCTAGTTCCAACACTCCTGCCATGGGCAGTGACATTTTATCCGAGATCAGGCTGGCCTTAAACACCTCCAGGCATGGGGCCTCAACCACCTCCCTGGGCAACCCATTCCAGGCTCTCACCACCTCATGCTGAACAACTTCCTCCTCACGTCCAGTCTGAATCTCCCCACCTCCAGCTTCGCTCCATTCCCCCTAGTCCTGTCATGCCCTGAGAGCCTAAAAAGTCCCTCCCCAGCGTTTTTTTGTAGGTCCCCTTCAGATTCTGGAAGGCTACAAGGTCACCTTGGAGCCTTCTCTTCTCCAGACTGAACATCCTCAACTCTTTCAGTCTGTCCTCATAGCAGAGCTGCTCTCTCTGAGCATCCTCGTGGCCCTCCTCTGGACACGCTCCAGCACATCCACATCCCTCTTGTAATAGGGGCTCCAGAACTGGATGCAGTACTCCAGGCGGGGTCTCAGCAGCGTGGAGTAGAGGGGGAGAATCACCTCCCTCCACCTGCTGGCCACACTTCTGATGCAGCTCAGGATCTGATGGGCCTTCTGGGCTGCAAGTGCACACTGCTGGCTCATGTTGAGCTTCTTTTCCGCCAGCACACTGAAGTCCCTCTCCTCAGGGCTGCTCTCCAGCCAGTCACTGCTCAGCCTGGATTTGTGCTTGGGATTGCCTCAACCTCAGTTCACGAATGTGATCTTGATCCTATGTCAAGATGGACTACAGTCAAATGCCTTCATCCACCACTGCTCCCATTCTGAATTAAGAATGCTAGTCCAGTTTGGGAACTTATTCCAATCTCTATTCACTGCTTGTTTGGCAATTTGAATGAAAACCTAGCTCAAATATAACGGATAACATGTTTTGGAAGGGAAAGGTTGGAGTTCAAACAGGGTTGTATTATTTTGTTAGAAAACAGTTTTGCATAACATTTAGATAAACAGTTCCATTTTAGGACTAACTGAAGCAAGTAGTACAGCACAACTCTAGTGTCATAAATAAAAATGACAGTATTTGTTCTTAGCAGACATAATTTGAACTACAAGAGGATGAGATTATTTTTGTTAGCATTACCAATGTTTTAAGTTCCATTCCCAGAGCACACATATAGGAGATATTCATAAGGTATAGTGAAAGTTAATGAAATTTAAGCCTCTTGTGATAATTTGATCTGTCTCAATAGTGACAAATGGATTGAAATGTACTTAAGTAGAGAGCTTCTATCTTCAAGGGACTGAGAATGAAGTGTGGGAGGTACAGGAGCTCATGGGCTGTTGTAGAAAGAAAAAACACACAGAGGAAGAATTTGAGTAAAGAACATTTGTTCTGTGTCGCGTTGGAAATATTTGTTTGAATAATAAATCACTCTCTGCAGAAATGACTTAAAAGACACTTGGGCAGGGCTGGACCTGCAGTAGATTTTAAGTAACTGAGCACAACACTGAACTCTCTAAGTCAGCTCCATGGCTCCCTGATCCTAAACACACTGAAGAGCTGCAGAGACCTGTGTTTTAGTCCATAACATAGGTGACTCTGGTAAAAGGACCTTGGTGTTTCTTTGCCATCTCTTTCACCCCTTTGTCCTCTTCCTTCCTGAAATAGATGTTTGGGCTGGCTTGGTTTTTTGAATTTGGAGAATTAGATGGTAGAAAGTCACAGTTAAATGGTAGAAACTCACAACAACTCAGTTGTTTGAGCTGGGCAGTGGAGAGGAGAAATGCATGTAAAGTTTCCCATTCCTACAGAGCATAGTGTCACTGCTCTACTAGAGAGGCACAGCCTCAGCTACTCTGCTGGAGCTAAACTGTGACAATTTTGAACCCCAGAAACAGACAACAGAATCTTCAGCGCCTCTTTATTTCACACCCATGTTACTGGAACATACTCCAGAAGCCAAGTTAATTCCCTGTGTCAAGAGGGGTGAAAAACCAAATGACCTGGAGAAAGAGACATTGAACCTCACTCAGTAGGACAAATAGAGTATTTCTGAGTAGATAAATGCACATTCAAGTTCAGCTCATAATCACTAACCTTTGCATTAGTTAAATCACAAAAAAAGGTTTCCAACAGCACCCAGCCCAAGACCAAAACTCAAACCAAACTGGGAGATTGATCAGAGGCACCTTGTCTCCATAGGCTCATACACCCCACATCTATCCAAGGCAGCTTGGTTACCTGAAGGAATGCCTCAGAGGAGTACCAGTCTCTGTCGCAGGCAGTATGAAATAAGTAGGTGGGCTTAGTGCAGCATCTAGTGGACAAATGTCCACATCACAAAAAACCCCTTCTATTTCTGGCTGTCTACTGCAGGAACAATCAGCAAAGGACCAACAGACTGTGGAGAAAAGCAAAACCCATTTTAGATGCAAAAAAGGAGATACATTTCCTAACGAGGCACAGAGCCTAGAGTAAGAAACTCATCCTGATATTACCCATTTAATAAATGTGAAATAGAAGTGGAAATACGGAATGTGAGACGACTAGATTGAGGGAAACCAAAATGAATTAAAGCACTGTTTATACTCATGAATGACATCAGAAGCAGGAAGTCTTCAGTTAAATTGTGGTTTTAAAAGTTTTGTTCTCATTTTTCTCAATGACTGCTCAAATGGTTTTAATGTGGTGATGTGCAGATAGAAACGGTTTTTACACACACGCAAAGCCCTCTCTATTTGCTAGGGAGTAGGATGCATTTTGAAGGATGTGTGATACCTGTGTGTTCATTGAATCAGATATAACATTTAGAATCAGGGGGGACCTCACTGCTGTCTACAACTACCTGAAGGGAGGCTGTAGCCAGGTGGGGGTTGGTCTCTTCTGCCAGGCAACCAGCAACAGAACAAGGGGACACAGTCTCAAGTTGTGCCATGGGAGGTCTAGGTTAGATGTTAGGAAGAAGTTCTTGCCAGAGAGAGTGATTGGCATTGGAATGGGCTGCCCAGGGAGGTGGTGGAGACGTCGTCCCTGGAAGTGTTCAAAAAAAGACTGCATGAAGCACTTAGTGCCATGGTCTAGTTGTTTGGCTAGGGCTGGGTGCTAGGTTGGACTGGCTGATCTTGGAGTTCTCTTCCAACCTGATTGATTCTATGATTCTCTGTTTGGGGGGAGTTTACTTATTTATTTACATTAATTCTGAGTTTCAGTTGTTGCTAAGTTAATTAGAGAGATAATGGATGATGTATGAAAATCTGGTATGTTGGTGCCTGACAAAGAAAACAGGCAATCAGCAGGATTTTCAAAACCAATAAGCAGCCACCAACACACCAGATTTTCAATACATCATCCATCATCTCTCTAGCTAACTTAGCAACAACAAAAACTCAGAATTAATGTAAATAAATAAATATATTTTCTGATATTCCTAATAACATAAATGTATCTGAACTAAATCAGAATTTGGAGTCTAGTCTTAGTAGGTGCTTTTCAAAATCTCACATATTTAATCATTGTAAAGAACTGGCCATATGTTATCATGGGAAGAGAGTGGCTGGAGAGCAGGCAGGAAGAAAGAGACCTGGGGTTACTGGTAGATAGCAGCTGAACATGAGGCAGCAGTGTACTCAGGTGGCCAAGAGAGCCAATGGCATCCTAGCCTGGGTCAGAAGCAGTGTGGCCAGTAGGACAAGGGAGGTTATTCTTTCCCTGTACTCAGTGCTAGTGAGGCCACACCTTGAGTGCTGTGTCTAGTTCTGGGCTCCTCAACTCAAGAGAGATCTTGATATACTGGAACGTGTCCAGAGAAGGGTGACAAAGCTGGTGAGGGGCCTGGAGCACAGCCCTATGAGGAGAGCCTGAGGGAGCTGGGGGTGTGCAGCCTGGAGGAGAGGAGGCTCAGGGGTGACCTCATTGCTGTCTACAACTACCTGAAGGGAGGCTGTAGCCAGGTGGGGGTTGGTCTCTTCTCTCAGGCAACCAGCAACAGAAGAAGGGGACACAGTCTCAGGTTGTTCCAGGGGAGATCTAGGCTGGATGTTAGGAGGAAGTTCTTGATGGAGAGAGTGATTGGCATTGGAATGCATTGCCCAGGGAGGTGGTGGAGTCACCATTCCTGAAGGTGTTGAAGAAAAGCCTGGATGAGTCACTTAGTGCCATGGTCTGGTTGTTTGGATAGGGCTGGGTGCTAGGTTGGACTGGCTGATCTTGGAGGTCTCTGCCAATCGGGTTGATTCTATGATAGATCTCATATTCTTCTATCTGGCTTTTATTTATAAATTGGAATCTGAGAATAGCGTGGCTGCTAATTCATTTCTGAATCTTTTCAGTCAATTAATTCACAAGAGGAAAATATTCCCACTGACTCTGATAATAAATAGAATCTAGAAGAAATGAAGGCAAATGTATATTTACACAACAAAACCAGAAAACACTGCCCTTTGGAAAACATGTAAATATTTGCATTCTGTCTTTTGTACAAACTACAATACAGGATAATGGAGCATATTGACAAAGTCTGAGCTGCCCTAAAAAGCAGCAATCCCTCAGCTTTGTCTGTGTCATGATGGAAAAAAAGGTAGCACTCCTCAACTCCTTAAAATGTGGAGAAAAATGACTTTTGCAATTCACTTTGTTATTTTTCTTCTCACCTTTAATACTTTTAGCAATTTATGCTAGGCTTACCATAAGTCATCACTGTGTGGACTTTACTAATCTTGTTTTTTAAAGGAAATGTATATTTCATTTCAATCTCAACAGAATTGACTTTTAAAAGTTGTAGGGCTTATTAAAAAAAAAAAAAAAGTTCAACAGCCCTACTGAGCAGTGCACCAAAGTCCTCTTTACTCAATGTTTTGCCTCTTGTGTTTGCTTATCAGGCTCCCACCGTCCTCACCAACTGCCCCCCAGCGTACCTGCTGGATAGGACTGTGACTTAAGGAGCTGGGGATGGTTAGTTTGAAAAAGAGGGGGCTGAGGGGAGAATCATAGAATCAATCAGGTTAGAAGAGACATCCAAAATCATCCACTCCAACCTGTCACCAAGCCCTAGCCAATCAACTAGACCATGTCACCAAGTGCCTCATCCAGTCTTCTCTTGAACACCCCCATGGACAGTGACTCCACCACCTCCCTGGGCAGCCCATTCCCATGGCAAATCACTCTTTTTGGCAAGAACTTCCTCTTAACATCCAGCCTAGACCTCCCCTGGCACACCTTGAGACTGTGTCCCCTTGTTCTATTGCTGGTTTCCTGGAAGAAGAGTGCAGCCCCCACCTGGCTGCAACCTCCTTTTAGTTAGTTGTAGACAGCAATGAGGTCAACCCTGAGCCTCCTCTTCTCAAGGCTAAACACCCCCAGCTCCCTCAGCCTCTCCTCACAGGGCTGTGTTCCAGGCCTCTCACGAGCTTCATTGCCCTAATATGAGGCCATGTGGACATAAGGTCCCCTCTCCCTTCCAGTATAAATGTAATGTGTCCACACCAAAATGTGGCAATATATTCCATTGTGCAAGATAGAAGTAAGAAGCCTCTACAGAAACATCTAATACCAGGAATGGTTAGTTGATAAGAATAATATTTCTATGTGAGAAGCCTCTACAGAAACATCTAATACCAGAAACAGTTAGTTGATAAGAATAATGTTCCTCTGGAAGAAGCATCTACAGAAACATCTAATACCAGGACTGATTAGTTGATAAGAACAATGTTTCTATGTCTTGCAGTACTTTTCAGATTATGTTTCTTTAGAATAGTGCAGTAGAAGTTCAAATTAACCTCCCTTTGGTTGTAGGATGTTTCTAACCCACATAACTGCAGAGAAATGCTTTAAAATATGAGCCACGTGCACCTTGATGTCTCAAATAAGAGAAACAAATTATGGGTGGAGTTTCCACTTCTGCTTAAACTCGTCTGCAGGGTCAGGTTTCAACTGCTTGATATTACTGCATCAAAGTCTGCCCAAAAGCAGTTGGTAGGAGACTCCAGATGGGCGTTTCTGGCTGTGGTGTTCATAATGGATCAGCTACCACAGTAGTAGATAGAATTCTCCCACAGCTATCAAATCCTGTTAAGCTTCTTCTCTTTATATTCTGGTGCCAAGATGTGACACAAGCATCATGATATTCTGGCAGAGATGGAATATGCCAGCAGGGAGGGAAGAGCAAACTGCTTGTGATGTGGAGGGAAGGGTACAGGTGGCAGGAGAGAACAGTTGACAAAGCCTCAGGATGTCAACCTGCATTCACGTGGTTGCAGTGTCGCCTGCAGTTACTGAAGCCCAGCAAGCAGTTTTCTTAATTTAAAGGCAGCTCAAGTTTACAGGCATAAAGACCTCCCAGATTGTTATCCAACTATGGGATGTGAAGTGGTGGGGAATCTTATAGCAAAGTGGTTCATCCTAGAGAAGTTGTTGTTACCGGCAGCCAGAAATCCTGTGTGGAGGCTCCACTGTGACTTTGCTGTTCTGTCCTTGGTTGTAAGGCAGTTTCCCACCTTCTGCCTGCTTTCTATCACATGCCCGGCTCAGCCAGGCTACTGCAGTTTAGAGAACAGCATCCTTCAAAGCTAGGCAGTACTTAATTTCATTATAGCATTGATATGTGGAGTGTTAACACAGGTAATTCCCCTTAAAGCCAACAGCAGCTATCTTTGTCCCTGTGGTGCTGATGGAGAATTTGACCACATGAGCATCCTTAAACTCTGAGAGGCGTCATAATTTTTTTTTGTTCATATTTAATCTCCTGTGTTAAATGGTTTAAATCTGTTATTACACTTAAAGAAGGACTGAGGGGAATAAAACTGAAGGCATATATTGTTTTTATCACTAGTAGTATTCTTCAAAAGATATCAAAGCATCTTAGAATCATAGAATCAGTCAGGGTTGGATGGGACCACAAGGATGACCTAATTCCAACTCCCCTGCCATGGACAGGGACATTTTATCCTAGATCAGACTGCCCACAGCCTCATCCAGCCTGGCCTTAAACGCCTCCAGGCATGGGGCCTCAACCACCTCCCTGGGCAACCCATTTCAGGCTCTCACCACTCTCATGCTGAACAACTTCCTGTTCACGTCCAGCCTGAACCTACCCATCTCCAGCTCTTCTTGGGAGGTTCATATGAAAGCATATAAACTGCGTACTAACAGCTCAACAGTTTCTGTATCAATTCTCTGACACAACTATAAAATAACTTGTATGTCACCTTGACACCAGAAACAAGCATAATTTCCAGGTAAACAGCTTTCTAAGTACTCTTTCAGGAAATTTATGTAACTTTAGCTCCTTCCTATGGCTAAAAATGCGATAGTCTAAAACAGGCACCACTGTTACACATCCTGAGTAAGAGAGGGATAATTGTTGGTTATGGCTGGCAGTTTAGCTTATTCAGAAGAGTGGTTTCATAGTAAAAGAACATAATTTCTGTTAAATCAAGCTGATTAACATCTGAATGAATCTGTTTCTTTAGACACTGTTTTTTTTTTTTCAGCAATACCTGCAGATAAGTTAATCTCTGAGTTACATAATTATTTTTTTCACCACTCCAGAACAATTTTCATAACCATTTTCATTAGTCTAACTTTGTTTATTAGACCTTTGGGGAGATATTTTCATCCCCTATATTGTATAATACAAAACACATTCCTAGCAATCACTAAATAACAGACAAAAATAATATGATTGAGACTAGAAGCATAGACACAGACTCAAATGAGTATAAATTGGTTCTTAAGGAGATGAAGCCAGACTTTTGTGGCATGTGATCAAAGGATGAGAGGTAACTGGTACGTATTGAAATAAGTTAAGAATGGATATAAGGATGAACTGTCATCACCAGACCTTGATTATTGAAGGGTATAAGAGCCCTGAAGAAGTACCTTTACGAGCTGGATGGATGGGCAGAAGTCAGTGGGATGAGATTTAACAAGGCCGACCGCAGGGTTCTACATTTTGGCCACAACAATCCTAAGCAGTGCTACAGGCTGGGGACAGAATGGCTGGAGAGCAGTTAGGCAGAAAGGGACTTGGGTGTTGTGGTAGATGGTAGCTGAACATGAGGCAGCAGTGTGCCCAGGTGGCCAGGAGAGACAATGGCATCCTGGCCTGGATCAGGAACAATATAGACAGTAGGATAAGAGAGGTTATTCTTCTTCTCTACTCAGCACTGATGAGGCCACACCTTGAGTCCTGTGTCCAGTTGTGGGCTCTCAATTCAAGAGAGATGTTGAGATACTGAAACATGACCAGAGAAGGGTGGAGAAGCAATCACAAACATTCCTAGCAATCACTAAATAAGAGACAAAAATAATGTGATTGAGAGTAGAAGCATAGTCTGGATGTATACTGACATTCAACTTGGAGAATTGCAGGAAAATTCTTATGTTAGAGAGTTGAAGAAATAACCCAAAAGATATATTTATCAGAGGACAAAATTATTTAAAATTAATGTATAGAAACAGAAGTAATAATACTAAAAAATGCTATAGACCACTCTCCTACATGTTCACCTATGTATACATAAGGGTTTGAACTCATGGTCAAGTTACCATAGATTACCATTTATCACACATCTGTTGAAAGTGTGATTGCAGTATATAAGTTAATGCAATTTAAACTTAATTTCAATTAAAAGAGGAGTTTGCCATAGATTATGAGCAAACAAGGGCAACAAGGCTTCTGAGGGTTCTGTCAGGAGTGGCTGAGGGAGCTGGGACTGTTTAGCCTGGAAAAGAGGAGGGTCAGGGGTGACCTCACTGCTGTCTGTAACTCCTTGAAGGGAGACTGTAGCCAGGTGGGGGTTGGTCTCTTCTCCCAGGCAACCAGCAATAGAACGAGGGAACACAGACTCAAGTTGTGCCAGGGGAGCTATAAGCTGGATGTTAGGAGGAGGTTCTTGCCAGAGAGAGTGATTGGCATTGGAATGGACTGCCCAGGGAGGTGGTGGAGTCACCATTCCTGAAGGTGTTGAAGAAAAGCCTGGATGAGTCACTTAGTGCCATGGTCTGGTTGTTTGGATAGGGCTGGGTGATAGATTGGACTGGATGATCTTGGAGCTTTCTTCCAACCTGTTTGATTCTATGATTCTATGACCTTATTGCTGTTTACAACTACCTGAAGGGAGGTTGTAGCCAGGTGGCAGTTGGTCTCTTCTCCCAGGCAATCAGTGACAGAATGAGGGCACATTCTCAGCCTGTGCCAGAGCAGATTTAGGCTGGTCATTAGGAAGAAATTCTTCACAGAAGGAGTGATTGGCCATTGGAATGGGCTGCCCAGGGCGGTAATGGAGTCCCTGTCCCTGGAAGTGTTTAAAAAGAGACTGGATGTAGCACTTGGCGCCATGATTTAGGTGATTAGAAGATTTTGAGTGATAAGTTGGACTTAATGATTCAGAAGTTTTTTCCCAATCCAATTGATTCTGTGATAGAGACTCTCTCATGACCCCATTATGCTGTACCAACCCTGGACAGAGTGTGGGGATCATGCTAAGGTTCAAATAATTCCCTTGGAGCATGTAAAGGTGAAACAACACCAAACAGCTAATGAATTGGGTTTATTGGATTGGAACGGAGAAGTGGGAAAATGAGAAGGAATAGCAGTGAGAAAAATATGTACCAAAGAGAATGGATATCATAATTTCCCTGGCTTGAAATCATGGAATTGTCACAGAAGCAATTCCAAGTTTCATTGCAGCATCACGTGCACTGTGAAGAGTGGCACTGGTGAAGCAGGGCGGTGCCACACAGTCTTCTCCATGCTACAGGCAGCACAAAGCAGGGCAGTGTGGAGTAGGCAGTGTGGAGTAGGCAGTGTGAAGAGGAAGTGGGAGAAGAGCAGTGTGGCTTCCTCCAGCCACCTCCTCCCTTGTGCTTCCCTGGAAGCCTCCTATTTTCCTCTCACACAGCAGGCACAGGAGAGGGCAGTGTCCCTAGAACTGTGTACACATCCACCCTTCAGTGGCGCTGTTCGAGACAACCAAAACACTCAGGGTCTCACAGACTCCTGCCACAATGCAAGGCAAAACCAATTATTAATTGAAGGTAATTTGGCAAATAATCTAATCATTGTTTGCAGTCTTAAAACAGTCACAACAGCAAACCACAGGTGAGTGGTCCACATCAATGCTGAGGATGATATTTGGTGTTTGAATGTCTCAGAGCCATGTCCTTTTTGAGTGCATTATTAGTGAGAAGCACCATTCCCCAGATCTGGATGTCCTGGGCTCCACCTCTCACTTGGGTGCCTTGGACCTGGGTGTGATTCCTACCTAGTGAGAGGAATCATTTTTGACAAAAAAAATCCACTGTTAGTCTCACTGTGCACATCTTTAGCTTCCCATCTCATTCCAGGATCCTGATCCTCTGGCTGCACATATTACATAAATGTTGAGTCAGTCTTTGACTAGCACTTATAATCAATGAAACATACTGGGGCAGGTCCCTGGTGGGATGCCACCCTGAAGAAGAAAGTGCACAGTGTGCAAATTGCAGAGTCTTCCAGGACAATCCTGAGCTGTTTTCTGTCCTCAGACACAGAAGGGAATTGAATGTGCCACAGATCTTCAGTGCCAGGAAAAGTTCAACCACAAGATCAATTGCTGTGTGATGTGGATATGGCTCATCGGAGTTGTAGATGTAGAGCCCTGCACATTTGCAGGATGAGGTATGCTGCATTTCTTTAGCCTGCCATGGGTGCAGTTGGATTCTTATTTTCATAGAATCATAGGGTTGGAATCATAGTCAGAGTTGGAAGGGGCCACAGGGATCGTCTAGTTCCAAACCCCCTGCCATGAGGGGCTTCTATTTTTCCTTCCTAGATAAAAATATAAACATTATATAAGAAACTTGATGGTGGGCAGGAGATCTTGACCCTCATAAACTTAATGGCTATTATAGAATCAGTCAGGGTTGGAAGGGACCACAAGGATCATCTAGTTCCAACCCCCCTGCCATGGGCAGGGACACCCTACCCTAGATCAAGCCACCCGCAGCCTCATCCAGCCTGGCCTTAAAGACCTCAAGGGATGGGGCCTCAACCACCTCCCTGGGCAACCCATTCCAGGCTCTCACCACTCTCATGCTCAACAACTTCCTCCTTTAATCAGAGGATTTAGAGTTCCATTGTTCAGATATGCAAGTCTCACCTTGATTTAATTACTGAAAATTTGGATTATTTAATTTCTTCCTAGAACCAGTGCCTAGGTCAATACCTGTTGGTAGCAAAGTGTTGACCATCATGCCTACAATTCACAAACAAGTGTCTGAGCAACATGATCTAGTGTGAGGTGTCCCTGCCCATGGCAGGGGGATTGGAACTATATGGTCCTTGAGAAGACTTCCAGCCCTGATAATTCTATGATTCTATAATTCTCTGATCTCAAGAATCTTCTGGATGACCACAAGTCTATCATTTTTTTTCAATGAATCATTTCTGAATTGTGGACTAATTCATCTACAATCATCTGTGAGATGACTTTCATAGTCACTTATGCCTTAGCAATATATTAGAAAGAAGAAAAGAGGACAAAAAAAAATGTCTCGATATTCCTGTAAAGGAATAATTTACTTAACTAGGAGAAAAAAATGTAATCAAGACTTTAAGTACTGCTGTTCTTTGGAATTGGCCCTAATCTCTACCATGAAGTGATAAACGGATGCTAAAGGCTAAGCAGATTATCCTCTGAAAGCCTCCTTGAAAGTCATTTAACAGCTAATCATGTGGTAAGGTCAAATATTCCCAGTTTCTCATAGGAGAGAAGTAGTCATCCTGTCTGGTTTTCCTGCTGTGAAACAGCTTTAGGGATATGTCCAGATTCAAGGTATCTGAAAATGCCTCCTGAGAAACACCCCTTCTATGACACTTTTTCTGACTTGGAATTGATCTCAACTTGGAATGGGCTGCTTGGGGAAGTGGTGGAGTCACTGCCCCTTGAGGTGTTCAAGAAAAGCCTGGATAAGTCAGTGCCATGGTCTGGTTGTTTGGATAGGGCTGGGTGCTAGGTTGGACTGGATGATCTTGGAGGTCTCTTCCAACCTGATTGATTCTATGATTCTAACGTCTATCTCAAGGGAAAGAGAGGCCTCATATATTTAGAAGAAAGAGAGTAGATTGTCTTTTTGGTTATGTTTTTTTTTTTTACTCTTATTCACTCACAAAAAAAAAAAAGCCTGGCTGTGACACCTCCACTGCCCCAAAACAATTTCACACTCTGGCTAAGGGTGTTTCACTCTGATATGGGTCAAGAACTTGCTGGAGGGCCAGGCCCAGAGTGTGTTGGTGAATGGTGCCACATCCAGTTGGCAGCTGTCACTAGCAGTATTCCCCAGGGATCAGTGCTGGGCTCAATCCTGATCAACATCTTTATTGATGATCTGGACCAGGAGATTGAGTCCAGCATCAGTAAGTTTGCAGATGACACCAAGGTAGGAGTGAAGGGTAGGAGAGCCTTGCAGAGTGGTCTTGAGAGGTTGGATGAGTGGGCAGAGGCCAATGGGATGAGATTTAACAAGGCCAAGTGCAGGGTTCTACACTTTGGCCACAACAATCCCAAGCAGCACTACAGACTGGGGACAGAGTGGCTGGAGAGCAGCCGGGCAGAAAGGGACCTGGGGGTACTGGTAGATAGTATCTGAACATGAGGCAGCAGTGTACCCAGATGGCCAAGAGAGCCAATGGCATGGTAGTCTGGATCAGGAACAGTGTGGCCAGTAGGACAAGGGAGGTTATTCTGCCCCTGTGCTCAGCACTGATGAGGCCACACTTTGAGTACTGTGTCCAGTTCTGGGCCTCTCAATTCAAGAGAGAATTTGAAGTACTGAAACGTGTCCAGAGAAGGGTGATGAAGCTGGTGAGGGGCCTGGAGCACAGCCCTGTGAGGAGAGGCTGAGGGAGCTGGGGGTGTTTAGCCTGGAGAACAGGAGTCTCAGGGGTGACCTCATTGTTGTCTACAACTACCTGAAGGGAGACTGTAGCCAGGTGGGGATTGGTCTCTTCTTCCAGGCAACCAGCAATAGAACAAGGGGACACAGTCTCGAGTTGTGGTGGGGGAGGTCTAGGCTGGATGTTAGGAGGAAGTTCTTGCCAGAGAGAGTGATTGGCATTGGCATGGGCTGCCCAGGGAGGTGGTGGAGTCACCGTCCCTGGAGGTGTTCAAGACTGGCTGAGGCACTTAGTGCCATGGTCTGGTTGTTTGGCTGGGGCTGGGTGCTAGGTTGGACTGGATTATGTTGGAGATGTCTTCCAACCTGGCTGATTCTCTGATTCTCTGAAAGGGTACAGAGCTCTGGGACACTATGGCACACAGATTGCCTCTGCTCAGTGTCTAGTTCCGGGTGTAATTTCTTCCGTCTATGGCACTGAAGCCTGAAGACAATCTAGGGTAACTGACCTGCAAATTTTAAGCAGCTCTTTGAGTAAAAACTACAGTGAGGTGAAATGGTTTGGGCATTTATGGAGGCATGGCTGTTTTCCATCTTACATCACTTTTCCCCACTTTAAGCTAGTCATGCTTCTAAGGAATCAAATTTCATAACAAGGAGCTGAATACTGTAAAATGATGTGACTGTACCATGATACTGCTTGAAACCTATTTTTCCTACTCATGAATGAAAGAAATTACCTTACAGAGTGGAAAGGAACATATGAATGTAAGGAAGATGATGACTCACAACTGTAAAATTGCTCACATGCATTTACATTCATGAGCATGAAGATCTGAATGCAGACAGTATGTGGCTTGTAGACATGTACAAGCCAGTCAAGGCACCAAGTGCTTTTGGTAAGGCAGGTCAGAAATGAGCATAGACTACAAAACCGTTCAAGCAGCAGAGCAAAAAAAGGGTTTGGGTGATCAACTCTCACTGAGTGATGGTCCCCTTGTCTGTGTTGCTTTTTGTATTTGGGCTTAGCTAGCTTGTCTCCCCATCTGGCATAGCCTCGTTGGCACTGCAGTCCTGCCTCTGTTACAGCTATACTTGCTAAAACTTTCTTACAATACACCTTTGAGAAGTATTTTGATCCAGACAATACGCAAGTAAGAAGCAAATGAAAGGTCATGGCTTTTCAGAGATGGAAAGTGGAGTAGATGGCAAAGGAATGGGAAAAGGGTTGAGCTTCATCCCTTTCCACAGAAAATGACAAAATTCTTCACCCATTTTCCAGATGAAGGAAGCAAATAGTCAAAATATTCATTTTTCACTCTATAGGAAGCTTTTAAAATGCCATACTCAATAAACAAAGTGACCTTAGAAATCCAGAAAGGAAGAGTGGCATTCTCTGTCTTTGCTGAAGTGAAGGAAGGAGCTGGAAGAGCCTGCCAGGGTTAATGAAGATCAAACAAATCATTCCAACCAGCAAGACTGTTGTGTAGAAACTACATTAAGCCACACAGACTTCTCTGTCACATAAGTGAGCTGTTTGAGACGATGTTGCTTGCTTACTTATTTGTTTATTCAATTTACAAAAGGCTCTGGTCAGCACAGTCCCTGTAGGGCACATATAAAAACAGTACATCAATTAAACAGCAATGTTTGCAGCACTGACAGAGTGCCTAACAAGGGACTTCGAATTACTTCAGGCCCGTCCCTTTGGAGAATACTCATCTTGTAGCTCTCGCACATCTGGAAGGTTTGGAGGAGAAAAAGGCTGCATGAATATATGGATGTACCTTGAAGCACAGTTTGAAGGACAATAGAAGCTTCAGCTGCTGCCTTATAGCTGTTAAGGGAGATGAATTCTCCAGATTGGAGCCCTACATGAAATAAACCTGAGATTTTGAAGGCTATTTATGTTCCTACAATCATAAGTAGGCACTGGTGGGTGTTCTTACTTGCCCTGTTTTTTAATTTTAATTCCAATCTTGTTCAACCCACAAGTGAAAAGCCCACAAGGTACCAGACTGCATCTATCTAGCTTTAAAAATCTGGGCCTTGCTACATTGTTAGCAAGTCAGGAGAGATACAACATCTGAGGTATCTTTTATAGCTATTCGGTCAGAAAAAGTGTTGTTTCCTCACTAGCAGTTTTTGTACTGTAGTGGTGGATCCAGCCAGAGTGTTCCATCTTATAGTCCTTCAATTCATGCAGACTCGCTGGGTCTTGGGCAAGAAAAGTTGCAGAACAGAACAGAATCAACAAGGTTGGAAGAGACCTCCAGGATCATCCAATCCAACCTATCATCCATCCCTATCTAGTCAACTACATCACGGCACTAAGTGCCTCAGACAGGCTTTTCTTGAACACCTCCAGGGGCGGTGACTCTACCACCTCCCTGGGCAGCCCATCCCAATGCCAATCACTCTCCTGGCAAGAACTTCCTCCTAACATCCAGCTTATACCTCCCTTGGCACAACTTGAGACTGTGTCCCCTTGTTCTGTTGCTGGTTGCCTGGCAGAAGAGACCAACCCCCATCTAACTGCAGCCTCCCTTCAGGTAGTTGTAGACAGCAATGAAGTCATCCCTGAGCCTCCTCTTCTCCAGGCTAAACACCCCCAGTTCCCTCAGCCTCTCCTCACAGGGCTGTGTTCCAGGCCCTTCACCAACTTTTTTGCCCTTCTCTGGACATGTTCCAGTATCTCAACATCTCTCTTGAATTGAGGAGCCCAGAACTGGACACAGCTTTGTTTTCCTCTTCAATCCCCAACTTTCTGGCAACAGGTCCACAGGAACTGATTGGGAAGTCAGAGAAGAGGTCTGTCTAGATGCATAAAGAGGAAGCAGAGGCAAAATCTAATTAAATCTGACTCTAGAATTTTCTCCTTAGATATCTCTAGACACAAACCCCAGCATTATCTTAAAGGCTTAGTTATTTGGGGTGCCTCCATATTGAGATTTGCAACTTGAAATACCCCTTGGGTTGGTTTTAAACACAGCCTTGCATTCTGAGCAGCAGTCACAGATGCTCTGTTCCATCAATCAGATCTCTAGATAGATGTTCTGTGCCTACAAAATCAGACCACAAGCCTTTTGGCTCTGGCACCCTAAAATTGTGGGCTACCTCTGCACAAGAGTACCATAGCCCAGCTCAGTTTCTTCACCTATAAGACTGGATAGATGATGTTTAATTGCCTATCTCAAAGGGATTTCGTGAAGATCACTCAGCTAAAGCCTACAGAGTACTCTGCTTGTATCTGGCTCAACCAGTGTTGTGACATAACACTGCCCTTCCTCACCATGCTCAGTAGGAGCACTGTTGCTTTAAAAAGGAAGCTTGTCCAAGCTCTCCTCCTCCACTGGATCTAAGATGGATGCTCCTGCTGCAGCACAGCCTGTAAGCAGACTTTGCCCAGCCTGCTTTTTTTGTTTTTCCTGGAAGCTTGCTCCAGACAAGTCAGCTGCAGTGCAGACTGAGCAGAAGCAGGAGGGCAGTTCTCAGGTAAGCTATCACCACCACAAAGCTGCTCATTCCTACACCTGGACGGGGTAGCAACAAGGATGCTGCCATCCTGAGAATTATGGTCCTCTCCGTCCTTGTCTCTAGCTGACTCACAACAGCCCTCAGCCAGGCAAGAGTCAAACAGCCCTGGGCCCCTGCTCCCTTATGCTTCTTCCTGCTTGACTGGCATTGATTTCATTACCAGGAGGACAGGGAGACTCCTGTTCCCAGCTAATCTTGTGCACCTTCCTTTCCATTAGTATCATCTCTGGAGGCACTCCTGAATGGCATGGGAGCTGCCTGTGGCACCACAGTCCTGAGGCCATGCTGGGGTCCAGCAGCAGACTTTTCACCCCCTGGTGAGGAGATGGTCATCAGTCACTGGAGAGAGCTGAGGGGTTAGCTCAGAAGGGTTCTTCAGGCTCTCCTAGGCCTGCAGTCACTGAGAGCAATTTTTAAGCTGTGCTGGCTCCTTTCCCTCAGAAATGCATTGATTTTGCACTAAGCTTCTCTTCTTTGAGGCATTAAAAACGCCATCTTTGGAGGACTGCAAACTGGTCGCTCTCATAGCTCTCCAAAAGTTAGCTTTATTTCATCTTCTTATACACATGAATGCCTTGGAGGAGACATTCTTTCTATGTAGTGTTCATTTTTAAAAGGTCTTTCCTTTCCCCACCAGGTGGTGGAGTGTTGGAGGTAAGAGATGTTCCTGACCCACATGGAGCTGGAGGGAACACGCTTTTCCTTAACCACTTTGAGTTACAGGACTGTTCCTCTTCAGTCAACAATAACAGACCCCGCTAGTGCTCCCACAGCCCTGGTGACAGAGAGCATTTGTGCAGGGCCAATAGGGTGGAAAATCCCTGCCCAGACCTTTTAGAGGCATTTTAGAAAGAGAAAGCTGTTGCAAAGGGCCTGTGGTCAATGCCCACTGGGAAGGGGCAGAATAGAACCATTGTAATCAGCCCCATGCTTCTCCCTGAACAAGCTGCAGTGGAGCATGGAGCAAGGCCTGCAAGCATTGAGGGAGTGCTTGTGCCATGAGAGTGCCCAGCTGAGACGCTCCCATGAATGAGAGGATTGGTAGGATTCCCAGATAACCCAGGATTAGATTCTCTCCTCCACCTGTGTTTTTGTGATCCACAAGGCTTTGCAGTCTTGCTTTTAAATCCATGATGGTGGGAATCAGCCCATGGAGACAGAGGGAAGCTGTGATGCAATATTAAAACTACAGAAGCAGTATCTTCCCAGCTTTCACTGGCTAAGCTTTTTTCCCCCTCTGTGAAAAACTGATCAGGCTATGGAGTAAGAAACACAGAAAAAGCTGAGTAGGGGGGGGGAAAGTAATTTTTCTTCAGTGGTCCCTTGCCATTATTAGTGGTTTAGCTGGTTGGCTAACCTCTGAAGGATTTGGAGTCCAGAGCAGCCCTCTCTTCAACAAGGAAAACATGAACATTGAGTGTTTTCCCTTGTTGGCAGTGGTTGTTTCCCAGATATGGGATAGATGCCTTTAACACAGGGATCTGTAATCTCTGTTCCCCAAATTACACTGTGAGGGTCTCATAAGGGGATCATGTGTGCCTGCTGTGTCCAGGGTAAACATCCATGGCCCATCCTGAGCATGCTGAGGTTAGGAAATATAGAAAACAGCCTAAGGAGAGGTTGTCATACGGTTGTTTCTGATGTAGTTTTGCTGGAAAACCTGCTGTAGAATTTAACTGTGACCACACTCACATCTCTTTCAGCTTTCCATTGAAATCAGAGTGAATAATGTTTAGAGTTTGGGGTTTGCTTGTGGAGTGGGGGGAGTGGGGTTTGGTTTCTTTTGTTGAGTGAGAACTTCATAGTTGAAAAGCCTTAAATCTTAAACTCTGCCAGAAATGAACACAGAACTTCCTGTGGCAAAAATCTGAGGGAAATCATTGACGATCTTCCTGACAGCTGAGAACTGCAGGAAAACACTCACTTTTTTAACAGGAACTGGGAGAAATGAATACATTTATATATAGAAAACCTCCCCTCCCCCACAAAAAAAAACCCAACCCCAAACAAAAAACCAAAATCAAAGAGCCAAAACCCAAACAACCGAAAGAGCTGGTTAATCAGGACTTCCTTTTCCGTGTATCAGGGAGAATTTCTGACTAAAATATCCTCACAGAGGAAATAAAAGATGCTCTTCTGTTTCTGGTACAGGAGATGACAGCCTGGATTTCATCTCTGACATGAAATGTGTGTCTCATTAATACCCAGTCAGGGTGCTTGCAGTCTTACCATTGTAAGTCCTAACCATAATAATATGGAGCAAGTGATGTAAGACTTAACAATATAGGATAATGTTTTAGCTTGGTCCTTTTGTGTTACGATTTTAATTTAATTTCATTTATTTATTTATCTCCCTGAATGTAAAGCTTTGTTTAATGACATTTTGCAGTCAAGCTGTCAGACTTTCTTGTAGAAAAGCTAATAGTGTGTATAATTCATTCTTCTAAAGCATCAAAATGCTTAACCTCCTCATGAATTGTGATAGGTCACTGCTATTATTTACGCTTCTGTATCAGAAAAAGTTTGGCCACTAAGATAAGGGAGGTTATTCTGCCCTTGTGCTCAGCACTGGTTAGGCCACACCTTGAGTCCTGTGTCCAGTTCTGGGCTCCTCAATTCAAGAAAGATGTTGAGGTGCTGGAATGTGTCCAGAGAAGGGCGACAAAGCTGGTGAGGGGCCTGGAACACAGCCCTGTGAGGAGAGGCTGAGGGAGCTGGGGGTGTGCAGCCTGGAGAAGAGGAGGCTCAGGGGGGACCTCATTGCTGTCTGCAATTAACTGAAGGGAGGCTGTAGCCAGATGGAGGTCAGTCTCATGTCTCAGGCAAACAGCAACAGAACAAGGGGACACAGTCTCAAGTTGTGCTGGAGGAGGTCTAGGCTGGATGTTAGGAGGAAGTTGTTGCCAGAGAGAGTGATTGGCAT
Organism: Tricholaema leucomelas; assembly: GCA_013400475.1. Classification (NCBI taxonomy): domain Eukaryota; kingdom Metazoa; phylum Chordata; class Aves; order Piciformes; family Lybiidae; genus Tricholaema lacrymosa; species Tricholaema leucomelas. Next base: position 123,095 of record WAAF01006889.1, on the reverse strand, counting down.
TGGAATGGGCTGCCCAGGGAGGTGGTGGAGTCACCGTCCCTGGAGGTGTTGAAGAAAAGCCTGGCTGAGGCACTTAGTGCCATGGTCCAGTTGACTGGACAGGACTGGGTGCTAGGTTGGATTGAATGACCTTGGAGGTCTCTTCCAGCCTAGTTGATTCTATGATTCTATAACTCTATATTTTTGTTTTAGACTCTTCATTCCTCTCTAAATAGCATCATATGAGACAAGAACTGAAGGCTGTTTTCTGGTGCTGCCAGCAGCAGTCTGACCTTCTCAGTACTAGAGATGGTAGTATAGGCAGTGGCTTGCCAATAACAGGAAATTATGGGATCCATGTTTGGAAATTAATGGCAAGTCATTGTGAAGGAATTTCAAGGAATGCTTTCTCATTTGTTTTATGATTTCTTCTCTCTCTTAACTTTAAGTCATAACATTTCATACATGACTCTATTTCTTATAAGACTCTTTTATTTTCCTTCAGTCCCTATTTCCTTCAGTCAATAGTCTCTTTTGATTTGGAATTTGACTTCCATGTCATCCAAAGACAATGAAGTCTAGGAGTATCTCTCTTCTCAGTAAACAGAGACAGAGAGAGTGATTTGCCATTGGAATGGGCTGCCTGGAGAGGTGGTGGAGTCACCAACCCTGGAGATGTTCAAGAAAAGCCTGGCTGAGGCACTTAGTGCCATGGTCTAGTTGATTGGACAGGGCTGGGTTATAGGTTGGACTGGATGATCTTCCAACCTGGTTGATTCTATGATTCTATGACCTTCGTTTAATGTATTGAAAATGGTCTTCTCCTTTGAAAATCTTTTGGGGACTGTGGCACTCTGTGCCTCACTGAGCCTAAATCTTATGAAGAATTGCTTCCATGTAATTTTATGGAAGTCTGTATGCTGAGAACTCTGGAATTTGTCAGAGGAATAGCACTTGTAAAGACCAACATAAATAAATGGCCTGAGAGCAATAGCATGAAATACAAATGTGAAGTGTTGCATGTAGGGGGAATATCGAACTTTGCAACTACCAGATTTATATTGATTAGAGCAGCAGTAGAGAAGAATGGGGCTGAGTAGAAATGAATCCCAGAGTGAGTCCTAGTGAAAAAAAAATCTAAGGCTATTGCAAAGCTAATATCAAAACCTGGGTTATATTGAGAGAATTGCTGTGAGAGTTGGTAGGAATTATTCTGCTGGCCAATGTCACAGTTTGGATGTGCATTTTGAGAGAGGATTTTAGAGGAAAAGACCAAAGACATAAAGGATTTGATAATGCATGAGCTATGGTGAAGTTTGAAAGAATAAAGTAGAATGATGACCTTCAAATATGTAAAAACTGATGCTATAACAATGACTGAGATCTGTTGGGTTCCAACTTTTCAATATGGAAGAGAGAGACCAGTTGGAAAGGATGCAGTATTGATTTATAAAAGCATGAGTGACAGGGTGAGGATGAATAGGAGGTAACTGTTCCTTTTTTATTGTTCCATTCTGACATTTTGAGATGGCTTTTAAAGATATCAGGAGCAAGATTAAGCATAGAGTGATATTGTCACAGAAGAAATGGAAGGCTTGTAGAACTCTTCACCAAGGGATGTTATGGAAGTAGAAATTTACCTGATTCAAGGGTGGACTTGAAAATTACTGTAAAATTACTACCAATTATTGTGCTTCCTGCTGGGGGAGTCCCATTTGTACACAGCAGGCCTGCAGAGCTGGTGGCCATGTGTGGGATTGTGGCTGGACTGTTGGCCTCTGTTAAACGCATGTAGAAAAAAGTGTATGGTGCAATAACTTAGATGCATATTGACATAACTATCTTAGCTAATTTAGAGCCAGCAACAGTGTAGGAACAGAAAATTTAGTGTACGTTAACCAGCAGCCTGGATAAACACTGAAGCTCTTAATGGTTGGTGAGCTCTAGCATGTTTTGGCTAAACCGATCACCTCATTTAAATGCATGTCTATTACACTGTAATCACTTGAAGACATCAGTAGGCCTACATAATGACATTAAAGTGGGGCATATACATTCTGAATGTGCTGTCTTCACGTTTTCACTCTGTGATGGCAGCACTGGGCCTTTGTTTCTGTTAGTTTGTCACAGAAAATCTTAACAATTCTAACACACGATGTGGCGTAGGGGAGAAATTAACTAATGCGAGAGAATATTTATAAAAATATATATATTTATTAAACTTCTATATTTTCAACTCTTGCCACCCACCCCCAACCACTGAACTTATAATATTAATATTTATTCTTACACGGTTATGAAG
>WAAF01006889.1:48838-120640 GCA_013400475.1 Tricholaema leucomelas | reverse complement strand
GGCTGCACGGGGAGTCTGAGCTCCGTAAAGGCAGGCTTGAGTGCATGCACCGGCGAGCGAAAGAGGAACGCTGCCACGTGAGTGCACCTCTATTTATGAACTGTGGGCCGAGATCGATGGTCTCATTGGCCACCAATAACCAATCGGGCTTGCAGTCAGCCAACCCTGCCATAATAGGCAAGGAGCCACAGGCCTGGACTTTCCAAACATGGGGCTCACATGGGCCTAGCACCCGGCAAGCCTGAGCTGCACATGTGGGGGCTTCCACAACCTAAAGCCTGGGCAGGCCAGACTCCACGTGGCTCCAGGCCCGTTGTGCCCCTCTGTGCTGGCCATGTGCTCACCCCTGACTAAAAGCAGGAAAAACATGTCCAGGCAGAGCAAGGCATATGCAGGTCTGATTTCGGGCCTATGGGCCCTCCACGACACACGATATAAATATGAATCTCCAGTACAGCAAACCTGTTTTGTAGCTGTTCAGGATTGGCAATAGACTGCTTCTGTTTGGTTTTTTTTTTCATTCAAGAGGATATTTAACTTGAGTGATTTTTCTGCCTTTTCTATTGTTTGTTTGCAATTTATACCTGGCTAAAGAAGTTACTTAAAACCCCCTTAATTATACGCACTTGATGACTTTGTGGATTATTTAACAGAGCAAACTTATTTCCAGAAATTATTCAGTTTTCCACTAGTTAAGAATATAAAACTGTGCTGATAATATGGCACTTAAAATGTGTGAACACTTCTGAGCATGAGTATTTTGTTTAAGAGTGTTCCCATTAACTTAAAAATCACTGCTTGTATGATTGTGTACTTAGAGATATGGTCATTTAATTGGAAAACATTATCTCCATCTTCAGGTGGAGAGATTGAGACATATAATTCTGCCTACTGCAGTGGAATTCTTGATGAATAGCTGTGCTTCCAAAGCATCTGAATTGTCCTCTGCCTATCTGCCTGTTATCTCAAGGTGCTTGAGGAGAACTTTCTAGGGACACCTGGATGTTCAGAGGGCTGGAGCAGCTCTTCTATGAGGACAGACTGAAAGAGTTGGGGCTGTTCAGTTTGAAGACGAGGAAGCTCTAAGGTGCCCTTCTTGTGGCCTTTCAATATCTGAAGAGGGCCTACAAAAAGGCTGGGGAGGGATTTTTTAGGCTATCAGGGAGTGATAGGACTAGGGGGAATGAAGTGCAGCTGGAGATGGGTAGGTACAGAGTGGATGTGAGGAGGAAGTTGTTGAGCATGAGAGTGGCGAGAGGCTGGAATGGGTTGCCCAGGGAGGTGGTTGAGGCCCCATGCCTGGAGGTGTTTAAGGCCAGGCTGGATGAGGCTGTGGGCAGCCTGCTCTAGGGTAGGGTGTCCCTGCCCCTGGCAGGGGTGTTGGAACTAGATGATGCTTGTGGTCCCTTCCAACCCTGACTGATTCTATGATCTCCATGAGCTGTCCATGCCCTCTTCAGCTCTAGGAAAGCAAAGCAGCTCTCCACCAGCAGGGTCTGCTGTTGGCAGGAATCAACTGGCAACTCATTCCTGTCTATATATAGAGATGTGGGAAAGACAAGCCAGCTGCCACAAGCCACCATGTGAGAGGCAGCAGCTGCTGCTCATGACAGAGGAAGAAGTGGGTCCAAACTTTTGCAACAGCATCTCACGGAAGTAGCAAACTTCACAGAATCTCAGAATATTAGGGGCTTGAAGGGATGGCAAAAGACCATCTAGTCCAAACCCCCTGTCAGAGCAGGGTCACCTAAAGTAAGTCACGATGGGATTCATCCAGGTGGGTTTTGGATGTCTCCAGAGAAGAAGACTCAGCCTCTCTGGACAGCCTATTCCAGTGTTCTGTCACCCTCACAGTGAAAAAGTTTTTCCTTATGTTTATGTGGAACCTCCTAACTTGACTCTCCATTACTTCTTAGCATAGTTCAAACATAGCTTTGCATGAGGTGTTAAGAGGTCACAAAAGAGCAGATCTTCCATCAGTTTTAGCTGTTCTTGAGTGTCTTGTAGGGCCTTTCTTGGATGGGCTTCAATGGTGTGCTCTCACAAACCAGAAGACCAACCATATCCTGGGTTACATCAAAAGAAGCATGGTTAACAACCTGAGGAAGGTGATTCTGCTCCTCTGCTCTACTGTGTTGAGACCCCAGTGTTCACCTCTAGGGCCACCAACATAAGAAGAAAGTGTTTGAACAAGTCCAGATGAAGGCCATAAAGCTGATTAGAAGGATGGAACACCTCTCCTATGAAGACAGGTAGAGAGAGGTGGGGTTGTTCAGTCTGGAGAAGAAAAGTTCCAGGGAGACCTTTATTGTGAGCTTTCAGTACTTAAAGGGGGCCTATAAGAAAGCTAGAGGGAGACTTTTTGCAAGGGTATGTAGTGATAGGTCAAGGGGTAATGGCTTTAAACTGAAAGCATGTAGATTTAGATTAGATGCAAGAAAGAAGTTCTACACTGTGAGGATGGTGAGGTACTGAAAGAGATTTCCTGGAGAGGTGGTGGACATCCTCTTCCTGGAAGAGTTCCATGTCAGACTAAATGGCTTTTGAGCCACCTGATGTAATGAAAAGTGTCCCTGTCCATGGTGGAGATGTTGGAATTAGGTTGCAATTAGGTTGCAATTTGCTTTTAAGATCCCCTCCAATACAAACCATTCCGAAATTCTGTTTTTTTTTATGATTCTGTAAACATAGGACAGCTGTGTCAAGTAATTTCTGGTTCAGTGGGAGATTTTTCAAGTTTAATTAGTATTTCTATTGTCTGGTTCTGTTTGTACATGTGCCTATGGTGGAAGTGGCCTTTTCCTTTCCATCTAATATGGTTCTTTGAGTAGATAAGTCCCAGAGAGAGGGATTTGCCATTGGAATGGGCTGCCCAGGGAGGTGGTGGAGTCACCATCCCTGGAGATGTTTAATAAAAGCCTGGCTGAGGCACTTAGTGCCATGGTCTAGTTGATTGGCTAGGGCTGGGTGCTAGGTTGAACTGGATGATCTTAGAGGTCTCTTCCAACCTTGTTGATTCTATGATTCTATGATTCTTTTATAAGAGACAAGTTAAGTTAATATTTTTAGTAGACTTGTTTAGCATAAGGAGAATTCAGAGAAGAGCAGCAAAGAAGGAGATTTTTGGATTCTAAGACTAGAAGAAAATTAACTATGCATATAGCTTGGACAAGGGTCTATAGATCATGTTCATCTTCTGGTATCTAATAGATGTAGTAAGGAATTAGAAGCTTTTATAATGGTATAACAATGAAACAAATATTTGGGGAGTGAAACTAGGGCAGGGGAAAATGCAGAAATCTATAGTGTAGCACCAAAACTTATGCAAGTTCCTCAACAGAAACAGCAAAGAATAGTAAATAAATAAATAAGTGGGTAGATAGATAAATAAAATCCTAATATAGGCAAGAGCGAGTATCTGAAAGAGTCTATTTGTGACTCTCCCAGTCTTTAATTTTAACTATAGTGGTCTTCTTGATTCTCACATGATATGTCAGGTGCAGGACTAAATACTGCAATCTGAACTAGCTCTAGTGCAGAAGGATGTATATATACATTGATGAAGTACCATACAAATATGACTATCTTACTTTCAGAATTGCAGCTCAGTTCAAAGTTAATTCATCTGTCTTCACTTAATGGTGCACTGTGAAAGGCAGACATCATCAAAGAAGGTAGGGTGAAGGCAGCTGCCAGAGAGACTGGTAAAGCAAGAGAAATTTTACCAGCTAAATGGACCAAATGTAAAATGCGAAGTGGAGCAGCAGTTGGACCCAAGTAAAGCTGTTCTTTTTACTACCATATCCAGTAGGTGAGGGAAAAAATAACTTTCAAAAGAGTAACCTCAGACAAGAAGAGTTGAGTTTTGTTCACTAATGGGAACGTTTTACTTGAGATTTCTGGAAATAAATGCATTTTCTGGGATTGTCCCTTTCCTAACACTTTATTTTTTCACTGTGAGGGTGACAGAACACTGGAAAAGGCTGCCCAGGGAGGTTGAGGAGTCTCTTTCTCTGGAGATATTCAACCCTCCCTTGCATGTGTTCCTGTGTGATCTAGTATAGGTGATCCTGCTTTGGCAGGGGGTGGGAGGGTGGGGGGGTTGGACTGGATGATCTTTTGAGGTCCCTTCCAGACCCTGACGTTCTCTGATATTGTGATTCTGTGATTGTGGCAGCATGGTGGTTGCTGGATCAGTGCATACAATTCCAATGGTAGGTAGAGGGCTCACAAAACTCAGCAGATCTGTGAACACTCTTTTGTACACTAACACCCACAGAGTAGGTTTTGCTTATCCCATCAGACAGAGAGAAAACATGAACATAGATTTTCTGAGATTCCCCCTTTCTCCTGCAGTATGACTACAATTTGCTTCTCCGTCTTGATGAGTTCTATTTGGAAGCAAAAAAGACAGAGGAAGGTCTCTGAACTAATGTTTTCACCAAGCATTTTTCTATATGTGATAGACCCCTAACTAAAATGAATGCCTTGGCCATTTGTGGTACCAGTTATTATTATTTCAATCTGTCATTGGAATGAATCTTTCTTTTCTCATCTTTTCCCAAATGACTGTATGTCAGGTAACTGGTATTTACTTGAAAGCAACAATTAGTTTAAGGGAGAAGAGATAGATTTCGTGCCTTAAACAATACTCAGGTGGTTGGTGTTTAGTACATCTTAACACTGAAAAGAAATCACAGATGAAACAGGTTCTGGATGGAAATCTGCAACAGTGTCAGGGACTAGGGAAGAAATGGGAATGTTAATGAACAGATACATCCTCCCTTTTGAAGGCATGAGCCAGCTGAATACATAGAGATCCAAAAGATGCAAGAGGCTGACTGATTTTCCTTCCTGAAATCTGAATTTGGAATTAAATGCAGGTGATTTTAATAAGGCCTGTGAATATTAATTGGAAATCACACTTGTGTGATGAGTGCATCTGGTTTTAAACCAGGACATTGTGTTTGGATCACTGAAAAGTGCGGATGCCATGTATTCTTATATTAGAAATGCTAATGATTAGGACAGATTGAGAGCATTACTGATCACTGAAATGTCTAAGATGGGTGAATATTAGTACTGCTAAACCAGTTAAATAGCAGAGTTTTCTGGCATTTTGTAGTAGTGTCTCCTAAAAATATTGTCATGCCACCCCCATCCCAAATTAACACTTCTAAGGGCCAATGATGTAGTGTGCTTACACTTTAAGGTAGCACTGTGATTCATGTTTTAATGATAGTGGCTGCTGGCTGTAACTATGGAATGTATTGTCATGGAAACTACACTTTTCTATATTTACACCAGTGTTGGTTATGCGAGAGACAGTGCTTGAAAGAAAATCTGTATAATATATAGCTTAATAATGAGACAGGCAAGCTAGGAATAAACAGATCAAAGATTCAGCAATGTTACAGCTGTTGTTTGTCACCATAAAACGTTTCTAAAGAGGCTCAGTGACTGTTCCAGATGATAACTAGCACAGCAAGTCAGAAAGGAGTGCTGCTGCGATGTCACTTTGGACTAACAGGTCAGACAGACTTAGATTATTGATAGCTGATTGATTGGTATCTGTGTAGTGAAATCCCATGACACTTAATATTCATGTCCAAGCTGTTAGGGAAAAAGTATGAGCTGAGTGAATTGAGGACACTGGGTTGCAAGAGCCTGTTATTTGCAAGAAATAAATCTTCAGAAATGGAACTGGGTTGATACTCTAGCTGTGCAGCAGTTCTGTCTGTCATTTCAATCTAGAAACTACTGTCATTTTCCTGAGCTTGGGCTCTTGAGAGCTCTGAGTTCAAAAATACAGAGCGAGAAACAAACAATAATCAGAAAATATTATATACCAAGTTGAAATTTATCTGCACACACAAACTGAATAAAAATAAACTCATTGTATGGTGCAAAAGAAATAATGAGATCAAAGCTGCTTAAAAGAATGGTTCTGTTATGTTTTTGAACTTTACAAAGTGAGAGTAAGTTATACTGAAGACATTCTACTTAAAATTGAACCATGTACTTACATGCAATACACAGGCACTAATATATATTTGTACAAAATCTTGAGGAGCTCTTCTAATTGAAGTCTGCAGCCTCAGGCAGACCTCTTTAACAATTCTGTACCACTCACCCTCTGTACTGCTTGACCTGGCTGTACACACAGACCTCCCTTTGACAGTTTCTACACTCTGTTGTATAACAAATTTTAAGTTGGGGTTTATTACAGCCGATTGTTTCAGTTGTGCCTTAAGAACTCACTCACAATTGCCAGGGAGACAAGCTGCTCTCATTTCTTTAGAAGGAGTTTCTAATTTGATGGGCAGAGCTTACTGAGTCGCAAAAAAGCAGGGTCAAATCACTGTGAAACAACCGCTGGGTTTACCTTGCTATCAGCTGTGAAATCATTGAAGACATCGCTTTGCTTTCTGTGCCGTAGCCTTTTCGTTTTATATTTGTGTGTCTGCCATGACTGAACCTAAAACTGGAGCATATATTCATCCAACTTCTGATATAAATAATCCTCTTATAAAGCACAGCTAGCGGTTTGCTCATCCAAATGCTTTATTATGCGTTTTCAGCTGGTGTTGCTTTAACTGAAGGAGCAGCGACAGCTGTAACTGAATCCACACCAGCGTTATGCTCCCAAACTTCTTTAATTACTGCATTTCTGGAACACAGCAAGCCGTTTGCAGGTTATAGGATAGCACTGCTAGCTGGAGTCATTAGTGACATTGCCTCAAAAGCAGAGTTTAGAGGGTTACACTCTAAGCTTCCTGCTGGTGCATTTTCCGTGTAACTTCATTTCTTTATTCAGTGTCTCCTGCAATCCTTCAACCTGTCTATTTGTAAATTCGTGCCTGGAGAAAGCTCCCATGTGGCAAGCCAGGATTGGATAAATGTTACTTGTATTTCTCTGATTGCGAACTCCCAGCACCTGGGATTTTCAGCTTTGAGTACAGTTCGTTTCATGCTGAGATTCATCTTTTTGGGGAAAGCAAAGGTCATCTCTTCGCCGGAGTTGCGACTGATTTGATTCTTTTTCTCGGGGAGGCGCTGGGAAGGGAATCCTTACTGGAATGCATATTGATAAAGGCTGAGGATTCTGGCTTCTTAGATAAGTAATTTTTTTTTTTCCTCTTCTCTCCCCACAATGACTATGTATTGCAGCAACTCACTGGCTTTTTACCAAATCAGGAGCTGCAGTATTTTTCTTCCGATGGAATAATTTCAGCCCACTTCAGCTAGCATGACAATCTTATGTGATTGTTATGAGTAGGCGTTTACATCCTTTTACATGCTAATACTGCCACACCTGCTAGTCCCCCTCATTTCCATTTCTCTCTTTTTTTTCCTTCCCCCCCCCCCTATTTTTTTTCTCCCCCCGTTCTCCCCATGATGTAAAAACTAATTTCCCAGAGGAAGGGAAATCCTGAGATTCATGATCAATGCTGCATCGTTGATTCATCAACAAAGAAGGGGATGGCTGAATGGGACACAGGTAGAGATTCAAGCAGGCTGCTTCCGACCAGCAAGAGAAAAGCTAGCTGTTGAGCAGCATATGTTGCCACTCCATGTGCTGTATTAGCTACTTGTTTTCAGCCTCCAGTAGGCTGCCACTACTGCAGCACTAAAGGAATGTGCCCTATTGTTAAAAATCCTGACTGCTTTACACCAATGATTTGCCACTGCAAAGTTGCATGCACCAACAACACTTTATCGTTGATGTTTGGATGCAAGGTAGGATGTGGTTAATGTATTTAAATGCATGCTGTAACTCCTTTGAATATCTGTGCCGTTTAATTTGATGTCTGACTAGAGGTTTCAGTGCAAACTGTGATACGCTGGCTATAAATTAGGGCTTACAGCCGATACGTTTTAAATATTAGGGGGAGAAGAAAAAATCAGAAGTGAAGCTTCCTTATTTCCCAGGGTTGTACGAGTAAAGATTTACATAGGAGAATATAATGGATTATGAGGCTTTTCTTTTAGAGTTGATTGTGTACTTAGCTAACAGTGCTAAGATTACTAACCCCCTACTCTGCCATTTGCCCAGCTTTATTGATTTTGATGTGTGTACTGTTATTACAAAAACACAAAACCAGAAAGATTGAGTATATATTTTTTTCCCCATTTGTATTGCTGACATGGTTTTAAGCATAAGAGCAGTACAGTATACAGCTCTGCAGTTCTCTTTAAGAAATAAAGAAAGTAAGCTTCTGAAACCATTTTAAAGTCTACAGAAATAATTTTTTTAGTGTTTTCTTCTAGGGACTGGACAATCATTGCATTTCTCGTTTAAATTTAAATCAAAAGGTGGCGCAGTTAGCCAGAGAAGTTTCTTTTCTGGCTGTGTAATGCCAGCCCACCCCAATTTTTTTAACAAAGGTGCTGGATCAGGCTGTATATTTCCCCATATAGATCCTGAGTCTAAGCAATGTTGGTTGTTATTTTACTGAAAGAATTCCAAAGTGATGACACGCTTTAAAAAACTTATTATGTTGAGTAAACAAGTTTGGTTCATGGATCACTGGATAATCATGGTGACTTCACGGGGTGTGTGTGTGGGGGTGTTGTACAAATTTTGTCCCATTCCTTTTCCTTGCTATCCTTAATACTGGATGATATGAAAACTATTCCTCTCTGTTTAAATAGAACAGAAAACGAGCAGCTATCTAAGAAATAATAGCGATAGTGTTTGGGGTATTATTTTAATGATCTGTGTAAATTATTTAATCCTCAAAAATGGCTAAGCCCCAAAAATCACCTTTTAGTTGTACAACCCACAAACTAGGGAACACAGTACAATTTTCAGAGTTCCTGTGTGACAGACCAGCCTAAACCAAGTGAAGTAACTTTATTAAATAGATTATAGGTGGCCCAATGCTCCCTAGACATATCTCAGCTAGAGATTAATGCCAGATCTACTGCTTCAGATCTACTGCTTCTACTTAAACCAGCTTTCAGTCACACATTTGCAAATTGTCTACCCTTCTTCTCTTCCGCAAACTATGGCCTGCCTACATCTCTAGTTACTTGAGACCTTCCTGAACTAAAGTTTCTTGTTTCTTCACTTTCACTTCCATTTTAAACAGGCAAAATGACATTCCATTAGCGAAAGAGTTATAATTTAATTGCTGTGTCATGATGCCGCTAGTGATATAAATAGCACCAAGAGTTTAGCAGTTGAAAAGCATCATTTTTTCAATCTGCATCTTTTTCCTAGAAACATTTCCTCTTTCTTTCACATTTTACCTTTTAAAAACTTAAACCCATCTTGTTTTCAAGTTTTAACTTCTAGTTAATAAAGGCAAATTGTTAGTCATGGGAAATTAAATGCAAGCCACCCTTCTAGGAAGGTAGGCCAGTGGCCTAGGGACTGGTATGCAATTTGTATTCCTCCCTGTAAGCATGATTTTCAAAGGATAGTCTTTGATGCACTTAAGTTCTTTCATGATTTTCAGATCCTGTTAGGAAGAAGGAAGAGAATAAAAATAATACATTTCAAACTTTCTTTCCCCCCCCCCCCCTTCCTTTCTTCAGTGCTTCAGGCTCATTAAGTTAGTCACAGTCAATGTTTTATCTTGTCGTGGTAGTGTATGAACTACTTCTCAAATGAAAAGTGGTTGTGTGGGATAGTGATCATTTGCAGAAAGATGAGAAGGAGTACAAGTGGAGTGAGTTATCTTGGGTTGGTTCAACACACGTCAGATTAGTACCCTTTGATACCACCATCAAACATCCATGAGATATTCTCTACACATAGCAGTGTATCACCTCACTTCAAATTCCTTTTGCTCATTTCTGTCTGTTCTGCAGTGCATATCCAAATGCCTGAATTTTTGCTTTGGGTACATAGGGCCAGATTTCTAGATTTCCTCTGGTACCAAGGCTTCCAGCTCCTCCTGTTTGTTACCCACACTACATGCAGTGGTGTACATACACTTCAGCTGGGCTTCTGGTTTTACCCCTATCTCTGGCCTACCACCCTCAGCCTCCTTCAGTTTGTCTCTAGTACTGTTGTGTTTAACCCACTCTGCCTTCCAGTCTAGTTTAGTTTAAAGCCCTCTCAACAAGCCTTGCCAGCTTATGCACCAGGATCTTGCTGTCTACAACTACCTGAAGGGAGGCTGTAGCCAGGTGGGGGTGGTCTCTTCTGCCAGGCAACCAGCAACAGAACAAGGGGACACAGTCTCAAGTTGTGCTGGGGGGGGAGGTATAGGCAGGATGTTAGGAGGAAGTTCTTCCCAGAGAGATTGGCATTGGAATGGGCTGCCCAGGGAGGTGGCGGAGTCGCTGTCCCTGGAGGTGTTCAAGAAAAGACTGGATGGGACACTTAGTGCCATGGTCTAGTTGATTGGACAGGGCTGGGTGATAGTTTGGACTGGATGATCTTAGAGGTCTCATCCAACCCATTTAATTTTATGATACTATGATCTGTTAATAGCAGACCCAAGGCCATATAAAGTTCCCCAAGATCAAAGAATCCAAAATTTTGTTGATGGCACCGGCCTCTGATCTTGGAGGTCTCTTCCAAGCTGGTTAATTCTACGATTCTATGATGTAAGGGTGCAGATCCATTGTTAACAAGTAAAGAAATCCGCACAAGAAATAAGAATATTTCTTGTTAAGAATTCTTTTAGTTAAGTGTCATGATATCATGGATCTAAGTGTGCTCATAATATTGTGACTTCTACAGTCAGATGGTTCTTGAACTCAGAAAGGAGAATAATATTCTGGAATGACACTCTATATTCTGAGTGGAAGGGGAGAGAAGAGGTTTTTAGAATAGAAGAAGAGTTTTAAAATATAGATAGTGGAATAAGCAGCAAAGGCAAAGGTAAATATCTCCAAATTTAGGCAACTATCTCGAAGTGATAAAATAATCAGGTCAGGTTATTAACTAGCTCCTTTCAATAGGACAGTGCAACTTACAGGATTGCAGCATTGCTCACACTCTACATGTATGGTTTTTACTTTTTATTTGGTGCCATATGCAGTCTCCTTTTCCTATGGACACATGAGTGAGAGAAATGCACCACATCAGAACCATCACACCCATTTTTATCTGTTACCAATGCAATCATTTTACATTCTGCTCACTCCTAACAGGTGGTGCCAGGGAGTAAATCTGGGGGGGCAGGAAGAGGGTGTGCATGTCTTACTACACCATATGTTGCAAAGAAGGCAGTGGAGGAGTCAACTGTGCCTGCAGGAAGCTTTCCTTTTCATCTTCATTTCCTGGACTTTGATAGTTGACCTTTTCCTGGACTTTTCCTTTCGGTGATTTCTAGTTTTAGGATCCTCGACCTTGAAATTGCAGAGAATTCAGACCAGTTTAATTTAAAAGGCAGACTAGTATCTACCTGGAGTGTAACTATTGCAACCTACTCTAACATATTTAAACAAGTCTCCCATTTCTGGTGGAGAAGTGGTTTTGAAATATGGCTCTCATGTGCCAGAAAGTGTTTTGTAGGACTGTCTTGTTCATAATCTTGCAGGACTGGGATGTGAATGTGTATCCCCTGAGTCCTAGAGTTGCTCCATGACTACTGGACAGATTTGTGTTTGTGGATTAAAGGACATCTGATGTGTAAGATAGAGCTGCCTTCACAGATCTCCATCGAGAAAAGTGTCAAGGCACGTACATGATTCTCCCTGAAGATGATGAGACTTAAACTCAAGTTTAAATGTCAGTATGTGCTTACTCATGTTGCTGAATTTGGACCTGTAGTAGTTCATTCAGTATAGCAGATGAGTTATCTATCAACTTTTCATATCCTGTCCATTTTGCTCTTATTAGGAATGCCAGGGAGGGATTTCAGATTGACTGAGATGTCTCTTAAATTACATTGCAGAAGTGTTTTTTCTGTCTTATCTCCTATACCTCTATGTATTGAATGTAGATGTTGAGGAAATTCCATTGAAAAGATGAGTGACTTCTCTGTTTGTCGACCTTGAACAGGTATTTTGATAAATCCTACTTTCCCTTTGATCTAGGTTTATTTTTATAACTGTCCTAGCATAATTCAAAAGTGGGTTTTGGTGTGGGGTTTTTTAAGGAATAAGATATACCTTCCCTCTCTTCCCTGTCTCCTTTCTTTCCTCCCAGCACATTTATCACAACCAGTTCTCTGGCACAATAGCTGATTTTGGTATTTTCTTTCCCCCTACTATTTCTCCTTTTTTTTTTTTGTAGCAGGAATAGCCACACAGTGACCTATTCCTCTATCCAAGGTGAGCATGAAAGTAAAGCCGCTTGTTTCTCCAGCTGCCAGTACTTCGTTTTGCAAATCAGTTGCAGTGCAGAAGTTTTACTATTAAAACAAGTAGTAGTTACTGAATGTCTTGATATTCCTATTTATTATTTTTGTCATGATCAAACTACAAGAAAACTACTAGTTTTCTGTACTAGTGTTATAAGAATCATAGAAGCAACGAGGTAGGAAGAGACCTCCAGGATCATCCAGTCCAACCTAGCACCCAGCCCTAGCCAATCAACTACACCACGTTACAAAGTGCCCCCTCCAGTCTTTTCTTGAACACCTCCAGGGATGGTGACTCCACCACCTCCCTGGGCAGCCCATCCCAATGCCAATCACTCTCTCTGGCAAGAACTTCCTCCTAACAGCCAGCCTAGACCTCCCCCGACACAACTTTAGACTGTGTCCCCTTGTTCTGTTGCTGGTTGCCTGGCAGAAGAGACCAACCCCCACCTGGCTACAGCCTCTCTTCAGATAGTTGTAGATAGCAATGAGGATTATGCTCTTGAACACGTATCTCTGGTATGTTGCTTGGTTATTAATTGAGGATAGCCTCTATATTGTCAAAGTCTAGACCTGATTATTGTAAGAAACAGCAACTTGAGATGATAGGAAAACCTGTTCTCCAAACTGGGCATGATACACAGAGGATCATGCTCAAAGCTTTGCATGTTTTAGCTTCTTGATGCATCTTCATGAACTCAAGGTGGATTTTACATTTCATGGGACAACCTCAGTTGGTTTCTGGGTGCAACAAGATAGAATATCCATTTGAATTCTATGTGAGCTCTTGAAATTAATCACAGAGTCACAGAATTTCTTAGTTTGGAAAAGACCTTCAAGATCATTGAGTCCAATCATTAGTTTCACACTGAGAAGTTCTTGACTAAACCGAATCCCTCAGCACAACATCTAATCACTAGGAATCTCTATGATTGGAAAGGACCACCAGGATCCTCCAGTCCAACTTTCATCCCAGCATCCTTAATCACTAGACCATAGCCTCAAGCACCACATCCATTCTTTTTTTAAACGCCTCCAGGGATGGTGACTCCACCACCTCCCTGGGCGGCCTGTTGCAGTGCCTGACCACCCGCTCAGTAAAGAACTTCCTCCCAACATCCAACCCAAACCTCCCCTGACACAACTTCCTCTTGTCCTATCATTTGTAATTCAGGAGAAGAGACCAGCTCCAGCCTCACTACAACCTCCTTTTAGGTAGTTGTAAAGGACAATAAGGTCCCCTTTTAGCCTTCTCTTTTCCAGACTAAACAACCCAACCCTGCCCATATGTCCTGCACTGTTTAGTAGGTTTGTAGGGTGCCAATGGAATGCAAAACTGCAGGAGTTCAGTTTATGAAAGCAGATTAACAGTCTTTCAAATTAAAGCAAAGAACATACATGTAATGTTGTGGATAAGTGCTTCTAACCAGATCTTCGTTCTGTGGATCCATACCTGCTTTTTTGCTGGTGTGGGCATAACCCTCAATTGCATTGATATATTTCAGTTCTGATTTCTTTTGAGGCCTGACCCGGACTGATGGAAAAATACAATGCAGTATTGAGGGTCATTCTGACTTCTCTAATTCTTCTATAGATGGAACCCTATACAATCTATCAGCCTCTATAAATTACGTATCTATGGAGGCTGATAGATTGTATAGGGTTCCAGAACTCTCTGAGAGAGTTTGCTGCCTACTCATAAACAATCATCAGCGTAAGTCAACTGGAACATTATTACCACTCTCTATGCATAATATGTGACAGTGGCACTGAGAAACCTACTTCCACATATTATTACTGTTAAGCCACTGTTGTGTTAAATTTAAAATGTTCAGCAATAGAAGGAGCTGCAGAAGAGATGCAGGATTATCACTGGCAAGAGGCTCTGACTATGATCAGCGGTGTCACAGAGGAATCGTGCGTTACTATATAGTGCTCAAGGTGGAAAGAGTTTTCGTCTGTGCCACAGCACCTATGCAAAATAGACATGAGTGTAAGCCCAGGCAAATTCCACTGCCCATATCAGGTCACCCCTGAGCCTCTTCTTCTCCAGGCTAAACACCCCCAGCTCCCTCAGCCTCTCCTCACAGGGCTGTGCCCCAGGCCTCTCACCAACTTCATCATCCTTCTCTGGACACGTTCCAGTATCTCAACATCTCTTCTGAATTGAGGAGCCCAGAACTGGACACGGTATTCAAGGTGTGGCCTGACCACTTCTGGGTACAGGGGAAGAATAACCTCCCTTATCCTACTGGCCACACTGTTCCTGATACAAGCTAGGATGCTATTAGATCTCTTGGCCACCTGGGCACACTGCTGGCTCATGTTCAGCTACTCTGTACCAGTACCCCTAGGTCTTTTTCTTCCTGGCTGCTCTCCAGCCACTCTGTCTCCATCATGTAGCATTGCTTGGGGTTGGTGTGGCCAAAGTGTAGAGCCCTGCACTTGGCCTTGTTAAATCTCATCCCATGAAGGCAGTAGCTTTGGCAAGGGTCCTGAGGAGGCAAGCAGAAGAGCAAGTAACACTGGTGAGGTCTGGCTGGCTTGAAAGTGAATTAAAAATGGAATTGTTCTATCATGAATCCCCCCAGTCGCGTAGGAGTTAAGTCGCTGATTAAGGAATGCAAACAAGCTTCACCATTTCAGTCTGACTTGGTGTGAGCTCACTTGTTAGCTGTCACTCACTGGCACTGGCCAACGTCTGGGTGGATGATGCCCAAGCATTTCAGATGTTAAAAATACATCTGCTTGTGTGAGAATGCTATGTCTCATTTTTTGCCGGTGTCCTGCCCACAAGCTCCCTGTACATTGTGAAGAGGGGTGGCTGGTAGGAGACTCCCTGAGAAACCACACCATAATAAATGTGCAAACACCTTACATTAAGAAAAGAATGCTAAAAGTAGCTTCTAAAATAAAGTTGGTATTGGCTTTATTTTTTGAAGTGTGTACAGTGTTAGAAACTTTGCTTGTGGCTGGAATCTTCAATCCCTGCATTATTTTCAGTCATTGTGCCAGCGTATCTGTTTCTAGCTACTGTCAGGGGCTGCACGTAGAATGAGATGGCCTATGGTGCT
The DNA here is from genome assembly GCA_013400475.1 of Tricholaema leucomelas. Lineage (NCBI taxonomy): Eukaryota > Metazoa > Chordata > Aves > Piciformes > Lybiidae > Tricholaema lacrymosa > Tricholaema leucomelas. The sequence goes on along the minus strand of WAAF01006889.1, from coordinate 105,300 downwards.
TCCTGTGAATGCTTCTGTCATCACAGAGTGTCATCACAGAATATTTACTGGCAGCACAGCAATTTTCCTCACTCTAAAATTTACCTGGATCTAAAGGATGCTTTGAATACTGTGACTGTTGAGTCCTGTGTCCAGTTCTGGGATCCTCAATTCAAGAGAGATGTTGAGATACTGGAACATGTCCAGAGAAGGGCAACAAAGCTGGTGAGGGGCCTGGAACACAGCCCTGTGAGGAGAGGCTGAGGGGGTGTTAAGCCTGGAGAAGAGGAAGCTCAGGGGTGACCTCGTTGCTGTCTCAAACTACCTGAAGCAAGGCTGTAGCCAGGTGGGGGTTGGTCTCTTCTGCCATGCAACCAGCCACAGAACAAGGGGACACAGTCTCAAGTTGTGCTGTGGGAGTTCTAGGCCGGATGTTATTCTTCACAGAGAGAACACATTCCAATTTGCCATTGGAATGGGCTGCCCAGGGAGGTGCTGGAGTTGCCGTCCCTGGAGGTGTTCCAGAAAAGCCTGGCTGAGGCACTTAGTGCCATGGTCTGGTTGATTGGCTGGGGCTGGGTGCTAGATTGGACTGGATGATCCTGGAGTTCTCTTCCAACCTGGTTGATTCTATGATCCTGATACCCTCTCCATTATACCTTTTAACGTATAACCATGGTGGGAAATAGGTTTGTTTTTCAGCTAGTAGTAAAACAGAGCTGATTGTTTTGCTTCACAGACACTCTATTGGAAATATGACAATAAAGTGTACCTATGGGAAAAAAAACCAGGGCAAGAGACACATGGCTAAGTGTTACTGATTATTTTGAAGGGGCCGTTCAGAGTTTGCTGAAACACTTAATGTTTTAAGTATACCTTTGCTATATACATGCAATAATTATACAAAATGAGGTACTTTCAAACAGGAATGTATAAATAGTAGAACAACTTGATGCACAGCTACATGAGCTGCTTGATTTTTACAAACTAATTATTGACTGAGAAGGCTATATATAGACCTTCAGCTTAACTGCAAAAGATGACAGAGAAGAGAATGGTGCTAAAAAAGTGTTATATAAGTATGTTTAAGTGATAATAGCAATAAAACTGAAAACTGTCACTGAGCAGTTCTCTTCATCTTTAAAAAGTGGCTTTTATGTTTCTAGTATAGCTGTCAGAAATATTCTCATTATTAAAAAATAGGTGTTTGTAACTTTTTTTTTTATTACTATATATTTTCTTGAGCTTTAAGCATTTTCAGTAACGTTAATAAGCATTAAAGAGAGGATATTTCAAGAGATCTTACTTAGGGATAGTACCGAAAGCAATGAAAACTTGAATGGGAAGGAAGATTACTGATGGAATTTCTGTGGTCTATAATCCCAGGAAAGCTGGCACTATATTATGAGATCTATCATAGAATCAAACAGATTGGAAGAGACCTCCATGATCATCCAGTCCAGCACTCAGCCCTATACAATCAATTAGAACTAGACCATGGTACTAACTGCCTCAGCCAGTCTTTTCTTGAACACCCCCATGGACGGTGACTCCACCACCTCCCTGGGCAGCCCATTCCAATGCAAATCACTCTCTCTGGCAACAACTTCCTCCTAACATCCAGCCTAGACCTCCCCTAGCACAACTTGAGACTGTGTCTCCTTGTTCTGTTGTTGGTTGCCTGGGAGAAGAGACCAACTCTCACCTGGCTACAGCCTCCCTTCAGGTAGTTGTAGACCGCAATGAGATCACCCCTGAGCCTCCTCTTCTCCATGCTAAACAACCCCAGTTCCCTCAGCCTCTCCTCAGAGGGCTTGTTAAGGATATTTGGGCTATTCTTTTGAGTCACTTGACTATTGAGTGTATTGAAAGTATAATTCTGAATCTGTAAGGTAGGTATGGTCCTCTTCACGCAGCTTCAATGAAGAATTGCAGCCACAGTCTCAAACAATCCCCACCACTTTGTGCATGTTCAGAATGCAAGCTTTCTGGGAAAATGCCTGACTCTCCATGAAACAAAGTTCTTGGTTTTCAGTTTTTCCTCAAACTGGCATTTCAGAAACCTTGATTCTGAGAATCCTGATGCATCATTTTTAGATTTCCTTTAGGAGATGTTCACAGCTGTTCAGTGCAATTAAGACAGAATATGCTAAGTAGTAGTTTTCAGAAAGATGTGAGCTGGTATCAGCACTGAAGTCCACACAATGAATCACCTGGAGGCTCAATAACAATGGCAAGCATGGCACACAGCCTATGTCAACATGCAGCTGTCTGCAGAAGACAGAGTTTCCCCTGTGGAAACAGACCTGCAACTACAGACCTTGGACCAGCTGCAAAATTTTTAGGATACACCTGTGTTGCCAAATGAGGTTCAACAAGGACAAGTGCAGAGTCCTGCACCTGGGAAGGAATAATAAACTGCATCAGTACAGGCTGGGAGGTGATCTGCTGGAGAGCAGTCCTGTGCTGGTGGATGGCAAGTTATCCGTGGGACAGCAGTATGCCCTTGTGGCCAAGAAGACCAGTGGGGTCCTGCGGTGTATTAGGAGGAGTGTGTCCAGCAGACCAAGGGAGGTTCTCCTCCCTCTCTGCCTTGGTGAGACCTCATCTTGAATATTGCGTTCAGTTTTGGGCTCCCCAGTTGAAGAGGGACGGGGATCTGCTGGAGAGGGTCTACCAGAGGGCTACAAGGATGGTTAGGGGACTGGGGCACTGTCTGATGAGGAGAGGCTGAGGGACCTGGGGCTTTTTAGTCTGGAGAAGAGAAGATTGAGATGGGATTTGATCAAGGTTTATAAATATCTGAAGGCTGGGGTCAGGAGTGGGGGGACAGGCTCTGCTCACTTGTCCCTGTGATAGGACAAGGAGCAATGGATGTAAGCTTAAGCACAAGAGGTTCCACCTCAACACAAGGGGGAACTTCTTTACTGTAAGGGTCCCAGAGCACTGAAACAGGCTCCCCAGAGAGGTTTTGGAGCCTCCTTCTCTGGAGACTTTCAAGGCCTTTCTGGATGCATTCCTCTGTGACCTGGGCTAGATTACAGTCCTGCTCTGGCAGGGGGGTTGGACTCGATGATCTCTTTGGTTCCCTTCCAAGCCGTGATATCCTGTGATCCCATGATATTGCTAAGTTCAAACAGGGATGATGAGTCACCTCAAGTAGCCAAGTCCTGATATTCCATACTGCAACATTGTTAGTTTTCTTCCTTAGCTATATTCTGGGGTGCTTCCAAGCACTTTCAAGACAGTTTGTAGGCATGGATTCGAGGGTTGTTCACTCTAGGGACTCTTTTGAAGAGGGAGCATGGAAGATTACTTGCAGCCTACAGCAAGTTCTCTTGGCTACATCTTCAAACACCTCCCACCTCTGCCCCTTGCCTTTACACAATATTTGAAAGCCTGCAACACATCTCCAGTTTCCTTTAATAAAAATGGCACTTTAGCAGCAACATGAACACAAACCTCTTCAGCAGCTTAGCCTGGCTAAAAGCCAGATGGCTTTAGAATAGTATATGTGGTATCAGGGTCTTTGTCATGATTCCATTACTTGGAGTTTGAAATCGGGCAGAGGTTGGAATACCTCTGTCAGACTTAGTTCTTCTGGACCTTATCACACCTGTAAACTGTCAGAGTACCTGGAATATACTTGGGGATGCTGTGTTAGAGGTCTAAGCCAAATTCTGAAATAAATATGCCTTGGACTCAGCAAAAGGTAAGATACCTTTTGTTCAGCTCATAGATGAACAAAGTGGAGAGAAAGTGATGTTTTAAGTCAATGATTTAAAAGATTACATACCTATAAGGTGATTTAAGTCAGTAATGCATGCTTATCTACCACCATGTAAGGCTGGCATATAGCTTATAGTGACCACCTGTTAAAATATGTTAGTCCTGGAACTCATCCTATTTCTGAGAGACATTGTCAGCTGGCAGTGAGATGCTCTGGAATCCTTATCTATCCCAGGGATATCCCAGTCTGTATTAAACAAGGTTCCATAACAATATGATCACTCCATCAAATACTGGGAAAACAGTTGCTGCTGGAGATGGATCTGTGGCCTTGACGGGAAACAGGAGCTCCTTATATCCATTCTTTGCTCTTAACACAGAGTTCCTGTTGTGGCCTGGGAAAAAATGTGCCTTTCTTCTCTTTCTAAAAAAATCAAGCAGGAAATATCTGCCTCAGAGGAGTATTGAGAATTAGTAATTATTGCATGTATGCAGCACTGAAATTAAATGAACTGTGCAAGTGTAATGCACTGCTGGTTGGAAGAACCAACATAAAGCTGTAGTGAGCCTAAAAATGGGGAGAATATAAGGGAAAATTGAATTATATTAGTGAGAATAAAACTATTTCCTCCTCCTTTTTATTTTTCCCCCCTGTATGGTCCTCTCTCCACATTATTTATTTCAGGTATACCTTGAAATACTATTGTTCATTTCTTTTTAAAAATCCTCCTCCAGGCATGAGCCTTCACATCTCAATTTTTGCCCATAGCAAATTGCTGTGGTTGAGTTGCAAGTGTCTGGAAAAGAGAGGATGAAAAGAAAGTGCTGACAGGCTCTTATCTCCACCCATCCAAGTAGTGCTACTATCATCTGATTTCTTATATACAGTTGCTGTAGGGGAGAAGCACTTTCCAGAGCTATTTGAGTTTTTGTTTTGCAAAGACTGTTTAAAAATAGTTGTGGGGTCATAGAATCATAGAACCAACCAGGTTGGAAGAGACCTCCAAGATCATCCAGTCCAACCTAGCACCCAGCCCTATCAAATCAACTAGACCATGGCACTAAGCGCCTCATCCAGTCTTGAACACTTCCAGGAATAGCGACTCCACCACCTCCCTGGGCAGCTCATTCCAATAGCAAATCACTATCTCTGTGAAGAACTTCCTAACATAGAATCATAGAATCAACCAGGTTGGAAGAAACCTCCAAGATCATCCAGTCCAACCTATCACCCAGCCCTATCCAATCAACTAGCCCATGGCACTAAGTGCCTCATCTAATCTTTTTTTGAACACCTCCAGGGATGGTGATTCCACCACCTCCCTGAGCAGCAGCAGGAAGCATACAAGCAGATGAGCATAACCTGTTGGAAAGAGGCAAATGAGTAACTGTGTCATACAAATTTTGTGACTGAGAAAATTCTATTTAGGCATATTTCTAGAAGAGATGTTCAGCCCAATTCAGAGGGCTATACAACTCGCTTCAACTACACATTAAGCCTCAAATTCTACAGTCTACAATAAATTCAGCAAAGAGCTGCAGAGTCACATCTTCACTCAAAGCTGTGTTCTGGATGAGGTCTTTTCTGTGCCGTTAGTAATGATGTCTTGCACTGTTCTTGTAAAATACCAACATATCTACCAAAATACCTACTCATTCCATTCCCTTGCTTGTGCTAGTATTTGCACGTGGATTTCTGATCCTTGGTTAAAGAAAATAAATGAGCTGGGTAGGAGCAAAACTTGGATTTCTGGTCCTTGGATTTCTGATCCTTGGTTAAAGACAATAAGTGAACTGGGTAGGAGCAAAACTTGGATTTCTGGTCCTTGGTTAAAGACCATAAATGAGCTTGGTAGGAGCAAAACTTGGATTTATGGTCCTTGGTTAAAGACAATAAGTTAGCTGGGTAGGAGCAAAACTTGGTTTTCTGGTCCTTGGATTTCTGATCCTTGATTAAAGACAATAAGTGAGCTGAGTAGGAGCAAAACTTGGATTTCTGGTACTTGGTTAAAGACAATAAGTGAGCTGGGTACGAGTAAAACTTGGATTTCTGGTCCTTGGATTTCTGATCCTTGGTTAAAGACAATAAGTTAGCTGGGTTGGAGCAAAACTTAGATTTCTGGTACTTGGTTAAAACAATAAATGAGCTTGGTAGGAGCAAAACTTGGATTTCTGGTACTTGGTTAAAGACAATAAGTGAGCTGGGTAGGAGCAAAGCTTGGATTTCTGGTCCTTGGATTTCTGGTCCTTGATTAAAGACAATAAGTGAGCTGGGTGGGAGCAAAGCTTGGATTTCTGGTCCTTGGTTTAAGACAATAAGTGAGCTGGGTAGGAGCAAAGCTTGGATTTCTGGTCCTTGGATTTCTGGTCCTTGGATTTCTGGTCCTTGGTTTAAGACAATAAGTTTGCTGGGTAGGAGCAAGACAGTTGTCAGTATAAGAATGGTACTTTTTTTGCACTGGCAAAGTTAACCAAGGACTACAATGTTACATACACAGTAGTTTGGGACAATATGTTTTCATAAGACAGTGTCATGATACATTTTAAAACATGTATTCCTTCTGAGAACAATAAAGAAAACTCAGAGGAGGAGGAAGAGAGCAGAGGAAGGAGAAGAAGGCCTAGAAAATGTGCTTGCGGATCTAATTCTGTGTGTGCGTACATATGCATTACAGACAAGCCTTTTGCATCTCTTTCCTTAAGGCCCTGGTGTTTAGCACTCTTTACTATATACATCAACCCCCATGTGAGTTCCAGGCATGCAGCTCCTTAATTTGCTAGCATTAAGGGCATCGTTCCAGTGTCTTGAGGTTCATAGAATCATAGAATGTCAGGGGCTGGAAGGGACCGTGAAAGATCATCTAGTCCAACCCTCCTGCCATAGCAAGTTTGCAGCCTGTGAATATGTTGGCATCTAGCAGAGGCAGAGGGAAATGAGACTCAGACAAATTTTCAGAAGACTGTGAGGTCTGGTTACGAAGAGGGAGCTTTTGTATTAAAAATGTTATTGCTGTAAGGCCACAGAGCTTCACATTTGCTTCATCAGGTGAGATATGGCTGTAGGGACAGAGGAGCACCATCTCCCTCACAGAGATGCTGTTGTATTTCATGCTGGAGCTGGCTTCTTAAACAGAGGTTTTAATTTGCTGTCTGCAGTTGTCTAATCTGCATGGAACTGTTGTATAAATCTCTTAATATTACTGGATTGTGGCACCTTCTTACAGAGCATTAGCCATTACTTACAGAGTCATAGGTCATAGAAAGGTCTAGGTTGGAAGAGACCTCAAGGATCATCCAGCTCCAACCCCCTGCCTTAGGCAGGGACACCTCCCACTAGAGCAGATCTCTCAAGGCCTCATCCAACCTGGCCTTAAACACCTTCAGGGAGGAAGCAGCCACAATATCCTTGGGTAACCTGTGCCAGTGTCTCACCACCTGCACTGTAAACAACTTCCTCCTAACATCCAGTCCAAACCTCCTCTCTGCCAGTTTAAATCCATTTCCCCTCATCCTGTCATTACAATACCTTGTAAACAGTCCCTCTCCATCCTTCCTGTAGGTGCCCTTCAGATACTGGAAAGCCACTATAAGGTCTCCTCGAAGCCTTCTCCTCTCCAGGCTGAAGAGCCCCAACTCTCTCAGCCTGTCCTCATAGCAGAGGTGCTCCAGCCCTCTGATCATCTTTGTGGCCCTCCTCTGGACTTGCTCCAACGGTTCCATGTCCTTCTTGTGTTGGAGGCTCCCGAACTCTACACAGTACTCCAGGTGGGGTCTGAGGAGAGCAGAGTAAAGGGGGAGAATCATCTCCCATGTCCTGCTGGCCACAGGGCTGGGTGATAGTTTGGACTGGATGATCTTGGAGGTCTCTTCCAACCTGTTTGATTCTATGATTCTATGTAATGTCTTTTCTTTCCATGTAATTGGAATAAAAATGATTAGTGTATTGAGACAGAGAAGTTCTCTTAAACTAATCCACATCCTGTGTGCAAACATCAGCTATGTCTTGACTATTTGTATTCACCAAGACAAACAGCATAAGGCTCCATGAGTTAATAAAGTTTCTGCTATTAAAATGAGAACTAGTTCTATAGTCAGATGATTTCCCTTCCATTGTCTTCAGTTCATTCACAAAAGAAAGGTGCTTAGATAAGAACAAATTATCTCATGTTATAAGAATATGTAGAAAGTAATCACAGAATCATACAAATATTGATTGGAAAGGATATCTGTAATTCATCTCATCCAAATTTCACTGAAAGCAGGAGAAATGAGAGGTGATTTAGCATGCAGCCAAACACCTCGTTTAGCAGAAGAAACGTTTTGGTTTTCAAGCAGTTTCAAGCGAAATATCTCTCGAGCTAAAACAAAGGCAAGTTTGGGAAGCGTAATCCAGTGTTTAAAACAAAGGAAAGGGAGTTAATGAGCTAAGTGTAGCTGCTTGTTTTTTCACTGATACAAGAGAAGATGTAGAAGATGTCCATTTAGCTCCTTTTCATAAAATGGGAAATGTTGCTAGGGGCTTATATGATAGAGGCTGCTGTTACAAGGGTAATATTCCACATTTTCTGCTTCAGTTTATCCATTAGTAAAAAGTTTGAGTAGAGCTTATGAGACTCTAAGGTCAAGATCTTTGTGATACTTGGGTACTGGCCACCTTGGCTTTTGATGGCAATTAAGCACCTTTTAAGGATTTGAGGATGTGGTACCAGAGAAGAGTGACAAAGCTAGTGAGGGGTCTGGAACATAAGCTCTATGAGGCGAGGCTGAGGGAGCTGGGGTTGTTTAGCCTGGAGAAGAGGAAGCTCGGGGGAACCTCATTGATATCTACAACTACCTAAAGGGAGGCTGTAGCCAAGTGGGAGTTGGTCTCTTCTGCCAGACAACCAGCATGAGAACAAGGGGGCACAGTCTCAAGTTGTACTAGGGGAGGTATAGGCTGGATGTTAGGAGGAAGTTGTTGCCAGAGAGAGTGTTTGGCATTGGAATGGGCTGCCCAGGGAGGTGGTGGAGTCACCGTCCCTGGAGGTGTTGAAGAAAAGCCTGGATGAGGCACTTAGTGCCATGGTCTAGTTGACTGGATAGGGCTGGGTGCTAGGTTGGACTGGATGATCTTGGAGGTCTTTTCCAACCTGGTTGATTTTATGATTCTGTGATTCTCTCTCCCTCCAGTACTTCCTTTCTTCAGCCCTGTGCCTTATCTTGCACTTTGCTTTATTCTCAAATATGCATACGTGCTTTCTCTGCTGTTGCTGACTCTCACTTTAAGTTCACTGCTAGATCCCAGGGTCAAAGTGCATGGTTGAGAAGGAGAAAAAGGTTAACAGGGCAATTCTGGAGTAAGTGGTAAACAAGAATAGGGAAGTGTGTCCATACCCTTTCACACATGTAGACAAGTGCAATCAGGTCACTAAACTCTACACTTGCCTGATACATTAGCCACATTCCCACTCTTAAATTCTGAAAATGTGGTGACTTTAGGTTTTGGATGAGAAGTGGGTGAGAGAAGTGTAATGTTTGTTTAAAGCTATAAAGCTGCATTAGAAAGTGTAAAAAAAAATGTGTGTGATACAGTGGTTGATTTGCCTTAGAAAGAAAATGCACATTGACACATTCCTGATATTTCTTATGCAAGAGTAAGAAGTCACCAGGACTTAGAATGATGCAGTAAACAGTCACATGAGTTGTGACCAAAGATTCTGGTAAGTTAAATCCTATTAATGCAATTGAAACATTTATTTCTTAAGATGATTTTAACTCCTCGCATTAAGAGCAACTAATATGAAAATAAGCTAAGAAAAGGAAAGGGAGCATATTTCACTTTGAGTTTCCTACAATAATTGGTTTCCCTTGTTAGATAGTGAGAAACTGATGCAGAGACCAAAGTAAGACTGATTATGTAATAGCTAAATACTTCAATCCTAGTAATTCTGGTTTTGACTCTAAACCACATAAATGACTGATGTCAAGACCAAGGCACAGCATGTAATCCAATGTCTACCCTTTGGTGTACTTTAATCTCAGAAACTAGAGACAGGGCTTTTTATTGAGATGCTTACACACAAAATTCTCTTGGACCTCAGTAGGACTGGATGCTGAAAGAAATTTGATTATCTGGTCTGAAAATAATGTTGCCTTTTTTAAAAGGTGCAAGGCCTCAGAAGATCATAGAATCAGTCAGGGTTGGAAGGGACCACAAGGATCATCTAGTTCCAACCCCCCTGCCATGCCCAGAGACAACCTACCCTAGATCAGCTGGCCACAGACTCATCGATCCTGGCCTTAATCAGCTCCAGCAATGGGGCCTCAACCACCTCCTTGGGCAACCCATTCCAGGCTCTCGCCACTCTCATGCTCAACAACTTCCTCCTCATGTCTAGTCTGAAACTTCCCATCTCCATCTTCATTCCATTCCCCCTAGTCCTGTCACTCACTGATAGCCTAAAAAGTCCCTCCCCAGCTTTTCTGTAGGCCCCCTTCAGATACTGCAAGGCTACAAGAAGCTCACCTGAGAGCCTTCTCTTCTCCAGACTGAACAGCCCCAACTCTTTCAGTCTGTCCTTATAGCAGAGCTGCTCCAGCCCTCTGATCATCCTCATGGCCCTTTTCTGGACATGCACCAGCACATCTGCATCCTTCTTGTAATAGGGGCTCCAGAACTGGATGCAGTACTCCAGGTGGGGTCTCACCAGAGCAGAGCAGAGGTGGGGAATCACCTCCCTCACCCTGCTGGCCACACTTCTCCTGATGCAGCCCAGGATCTAGTTGGCTTTCTGGGCTGCAAGTGCACACTTCTGGCTCATGTTGAGCTTCCCGTCCATCAGATTGGCTTTTCTTTCTTTTCTTTTCCTATCCTGCTTAGACCAGCTTGACAAAAGCTCCACAGGGCATCAAATGAGTCTAAAGTACAACACTTCATGCAATCCATTGGTATCTGTTGGATTTCAGTTGGATTTAGGCCCAAAAAATTTTGGCATAAAATTTAGCAAAGTGAACTGATGCACGTGAGGCTTTTTTGATTATAAGTCAAAGCAAAGAGAAGTGAAAGTTCAGAATAAGCACAGCATTTCTTTGGGGTTCCTTAGCTGTTATATTGTTACTTCCTGCAAGGGAATAAAAGTTCTGATAACTTCCATTCACCAACTGCAAGATAAAATTCATTTCTGTAGTATGACTAATATGAAATTGTTTCTCTTCATCCAAAAAGTCTAGCATGTACTGCAAAGAATAAGGAAATAATGAAGCTGTAGCAGGACAAAAGAGAAGGTGCTGAAAATGAGAGAAAACTGAATAGTTTTTGAATTTCTTACTCTGCAAATTGTGTTTTATCTGTGTGAGGCTTTGAAAATGAAGTGAATTCCTTCCCTTCGTAATAATGTTCTTGAGCCTACAGCATGAAAGCAAAAAGATTCTGTGTCTGACCCTGTCTACACTCAGCCTGGATCTGGGGTTAAACTATAGCAGTTGCTCTACCATAGAATCATAGAATCAACCAGGTTGGAAGAAACCTCCAAGATCATCCAGTCCAACCTAGCACCCAGCCCTATCCAGTCAACTAGACCATGGCACTAAGTGCCTCAGCCAGGCTTTTCTTCAACACCTGCAGGGACGGTCACTCCATCACCTCCCTGGGCAGCCCATTCCAATGCCAATCACTCTCTGTGGCAAGAACTTCTCCTAACATCCAGCCTAGACCTCCACCAGCACAACTTGAGACTGTGCCCCCTTGTTCTGTTCCTGGTTGCATGGCAGAAGAAACCAACCCTCACAATCAGCAGAGAGTCATGCCTGTATAATGCTGTTTAAGGTTACAGCACCATTCCCAAAGAAGGAAAACTTTGCAGGCACCTAACTTGTGTACAGGTTAGCAGGTGAGACCCCAAAAGAAGAGCAAGACATTCAATTTTTATTTTTTCAGTGTGTTATCACTAGACACTAAATGCCATAAATATGAGCAGAGACACCTGAAGACTTGGCAGTTTTGTGGCTGGAAAAAAAAAATCTGTCTTCAAGTGGTGGTGGCCTTCTGGTTGTATTTGCTACCCATAGATAACCTGTTGGCCTTGCCTGTAGAGTAGACTCAACCATTTAGAAGCTTGCTGCTAAGCTCCTGTTTGACCCCCTAAGAAGAGTGCAGACCACTTAGAGACATGTTGACTTGCTGCTGTTCCCTGCTCCCAGATGCACCATTGTACTCAGCTGCTCTCTGCAAAGATCAGTTTCAGGAGCAGTTCCACAATGGAAAACACATTTTAGAACAAATGCACCTTGAAAACCTGACAAATGAAAAGGTTCTGTAATTTTTGAATGAGCTTTTGGTACTTTTTTTGGTCTGAATATCTGCCTTTAAAAAGAACCCTTTTATTAATTGTATTGAGAACTTTCAGTCACTAACCCTAGGGCAAAAATAAATTGATCTGCTTGATATTGATGGTGGAAATGCCCCTGGAGAAGGGCTGTCTGTCTCTTTGTCATATACATGGTCGGGGTTGAACTAAGGGAAGACATAAAAGCTTGCCTTATGGGCCTTGGTGACAGTTTTTTTGCTTCGCCTCTCCTCTCATGTCAGTTCAGGTGAGCACTGAAGTCCTTTGTAGACCACCAAGCTTTTTTAATCCTCATGTCCTGATCTTTTTGACACTTTAAAAACAAAGCTATAAGTAAGCTTTTTTCTCTTTGCTTACCAGGAGAGGCTTTTTACCTACCTGCAAACATCTGCAATGTTCTCAAACTTCTCAGAAAATCTTGTATCAGCACAGACAGGCCTGTCTTCAGTAGTGTGATGGTTTGGGTGTTACCCACCCCCCTGCACTTTGGAAATCACCCAGACTAGACTCTGGAAATTGAATGAAGCTTTATATTTTCAGCTTAGCACAATATCCAAGCAGATATTTACAATATATACAGTTATATAGAGAAATACACGAGTTAAAAAGGTAATACAGAAACACAACAGCATTCCCAGAAACCTGAGTCCCCAGAAGGGGCTCTCAACCACCCTTCCACCTTCCTCCCACCCCTCAACCTTACCCAAGATCTTGTCTTATGTTTAAGGTAGTATGGAGGGTTGGCCAGGGGGGGTTAGAAAGCAGGTGGATTAGTCACACAAACAGCAGGTTAGGTTAGAGAGAGAGAGAGAAGTTCACAAAGCCCAGAGAGCAGCTCTGTTATCTATGTGTTCTTGTTCTTATACATCTCAGCAAGCCTGTGAGTGAAGTAGACATCACCATTGTTTCCTTTTCACAGCCTGTAATCTAATTCTTGTCACCAAATCATTCTTGCTAGCTTCAAACTAGCACAAGTAGGCATTGCATGGAGGGAGAAATATGAAAATAGGAAAACAGTTCTAGTTTGGATTAACTGTCTCTTCATTTCAGTCAGGGCTTTTGCCTGATTCCAAAGTTTGTGACAAATTGCTCAGTTAGGAGCTTAAGGTCTGGGCTTTATTCCTAAAATTTCTTCCATGGGAAGTTTTTCTTGGATTTGCAAAGACAAGCATGGATAACAGTAGAGAAATGAGAAAATACCTGGTATAATCCTTGTATGTGGGTGTTTTTTGTTCTTTGCCTGAAGAACTGTACATAGCCTTTTTTTTTGCCTTTTCTTTTTACTTGAACCCACAAAATAAACAAAAAAAAACCCTCAGCCTTAATTTAGAATCATAGAATCAGTCAGGGTTGGAAGAGACCACAAGGATCATCCGGTTCCAACCCCCCTGCCATGGACAGGGACACCCTGCCCTAGATCAGGCTGCCCACAGCCTCATCCAACCTGGCCTTAGACACCTCCAGGGATGGGGCCTCAACCACCTCCCTGGGCAACCCATTCCAGGCTCTCACCACTCTCATGCTCAACAACTTCCTCCTCACGTCCAGTCTGAACCTATTCGCATCCAGCTGTGCTCCATTCCCCCTGGTTCTATCACTCTCTGGTGGCCTAAAAAAGTCCTCCCCAGCTTTTTTGTAGGCCCCCTTCAGATACTGAAACGCCACAAGAAGGTCACCTGGGTGCCTCCTCTTCTGCAGACTGAACAGCCCCAACCCTTTCAGTCTGTCCTCATAGGAGAGGGCAGACAGGAATTTATGTTCTGATGTTTCACTTGCTAGAGCTTCAGTGTACCATTCTCAAAACAAACAGGTCCTCTTCTCTAGAATGCTTTGCAACGTATTAGCAAATCCAAGAAGTCAGTAGCATTCTCCTTTCTTCATCCTATGATAGAGCAGTAACCTCTCCTCCTGCACAACCACTTGATTTTTCAAGGGCTTCAGCTGGATACTGGAGAGCTATAAAGCCATTGATTGTCATTTAACTTACTGTGAGTAACATCATATTTGGTTTTATTGGATCTTTGAAACTGACAGAGCTAAGCAGAGATGTGTAGACCTTTAGTCTTTTCGATAGAAAATGTTAACCCTTGCCTTGCAAAGAGATTAAAACTCTGATTTGTTCTTTTTCTTTTTTTTTTTTTCTTTTGCTCCTGCTTTCATTTGTGGCTTCAAGGACCTGTTACTAAATATATGTGCCAGATATTGTATTATTTAATGCTACTATCTAGTCCTATTTCTAGCCCCAAGATTGATGCTTGCAGGCGATTCAGTTTTATGCTGATTTCACCAAAAGCAATAGCAGCACTAGCATCGTGTGGGCACCCAGCTGGGGTTGCATTAAGCAAGCAGTCTACTGCAAAAAATACTCTTACAGTCCAGTCAGCAGTAGAGGTAGGAACAAAGCAAACACACAGCTAAATGAGGAGGTCCAAAAAGCATATTTATTTCCCCTCAAATTCCTAGGTCTATCCATCCTCACTACTAAAAAAAAAAAAAAAAAAAGAGCTGATTATCTCTTTAAGGGAAAAATGTTAATATACAAGATCTAATTACCTCTGTCTGAGCTGATACGCCTACAGCACCTTTTACATAACCCAAACACTTGAGGTCCAATTATACAATTGTATTTTAACATGTATTAAGTGCTATTCCATTAGGGAGGAGACTTATATTGATTATTTTAACTAAACTCCTTCCTCAGTATGGTCTAGTTGATTGGACAGGGCTGGGTGATAGGTTGAACTGAATGACAGAATCATAGAATCATAGAATTGACCAGGTTGGAAGGGACCTCCAAGAGCATCCACTCCCACCTAGCACTCAGCCCTGTCCAGTCAACTAGACCATGACACTAAGTGCCTCAGCCAGGCTTTTCTTCAACACCTCAAGGGTTGGTGACACCACCACCTCCCTGGGCAGCCCATTCCAATGACAAATCATTCTCTCTGGGAAGAACTTCCTCCCAACATCCAGCCTAGACCTTCCCCAGCACAACTTGAGACTCTGTCCCCTTGTTCTGTTGCTGTTTGCCTGGCAGAAGAGTCCAACTCCCACCTGGCTACAGCCTCCCTTCAGGTAGCTGTAGACAGCAACGAGGCGACCTCTGATTGCTGGGTCCTCTGAGTTTTTTTCCCCTTTAGATGTGACTATCAAGCATCAGTAACTCTGCCAAGCTTCAAAAGAGTAGTAAAATCTGAGACTGCATACCCTTTTCTGTGTGTGGGTCTATTCTTCCAGACAACTAGCAACAGAAGAACGGGACACAGTCTCAAAGTGCCAGAGGAGGTCTAGGCTGGATGTTAGGAGGAAGTTCTTCCTAGACAGAGAGATTGGCATTGGAATGGGCTGCACAGGGAGGTGGTGGAGTCACCGTGCCTGCAGGTGTTGAAGAAAAGCCTGGCTGAGGCACTTAGTGCCATGGTCTAGTTGACTGGATAGGGCTGGGTGCTAGGTTGGATTGGATGATCTTGGAGGTCTCTTCCAACCTGGTTGATTCTATGATTCTATGGTTCCATATGGGAGGGTCTCATTTCATTGCAGTTCCAAAGACTTGGGTGTTTCTCAATTTCTTTCCCATTGAATACACCAGATGGCTCTTCAGAAAGCACGTTTTTCCATGTCTGCAGCACTGACAACAGTGTCTGCACATGTGTTTCAACTGCAGGCTGTGAAGCTAATGTTCTCAGGGTTAGTAGTGGCAGTGTTACTGCAATTAGATCAATAATGCTTGCACAGAGTCAATATCCTCTGTTTTGTGTATAACCTATGGCAAGATCTTAGCCTCTAGAGGAAGCAACATGGTCAAATGTGAAGCAAAGACTGATGCTGTTTTTAATAGTGCATCTCATTCTTGGGATTGATAGCACAAAGGAATATGTTTTCCTTTACTAAAAAGACAGGTTACTGCAATAACCATTCTCTTCCTGGTACCTTCATACAGCTTCTGTAAGACACAGAAGCCCTCATCTGGAGGGATGACTTGATGATTAAGGCCATTTGCTGTGTACTTTCACTTCTTAACATGTCGCGTGCATTCCGTGCGAGCGGGACAGGACGACACATCAATATGATGCAAATCCAAATCCGACTTTAATAGGGAAGTTATGCACCTTATATACTATTCAGAGTCCCATACATACGACTACCTACCCAGCATGTATACAATGATTGGTCAATCTATCTTAATCATGCGTCTTAAGCAGAGTAATAATTGGTAGAAGCAATAGTCACTCTTTCTACGTGTAGCTACTGTTATCATAGAATCATAGAATGGTTTAGGTTGGAAGGGACCTCAAGGATCATCCAGCTCCACCCCCCCGCCATAGGCAGGGACACCTCCCACTAGAGCAGGCTGCTCAAGGCCTCATCCAGCCTGGCTTTAAACACCTCCAGGGAGGAAGCATCCACAACCTCCCTGGGCAACCCGTTCCAGTGCCTCACCACCCTCACTGTAAAGAACTTCCTCCTAACATCCAGTCAGAATCTCCCCTCTGCCAGCTTAAGCCCACTCCCACTCGTCCTAACATTACTAGATCGTGTAAATAGTCCCTCCCCAGCTTTCCTGTAGGCTCCCTTCAAATACTGGAAGTCCACTATAAGGTCGCCTCGAAGCCTTCTCCTCTCCAGGCTGAAGAGCCCCAACTCTCTCAGCCTGTCCTCATAGCAGAGGTGCTCCAGCCCTCTGATCATCTTCGTGGCTCTCCTTTGGACCCGCTCCAGCAGTTCCATGTCCTTCTTGTATTGGGGGCTCCAGAACTGCACACAGTACTCCAGGTGGGGTCTGACGAGAGCAGAGTAAAGGGGGAGAATCACCTCCCTTGCCCTGCTGGCCACACTTCTCTTGATGCAGCCCAGCACTCGGTTGGCTGTCTGGGCTGCATGTGCACACTGCCGGCTCATGTTGAGCTTCTCGTCGACCCAGACCCCCAGGTCCTTCTCCTCAGGGCTGCTCTCCAGCCATTCATCACCCAGCCTGTATCTGTGCCTGGGATTGCACCGACCCAGGTGCAGGACCTTACACTTGGCCTTGTTAAACGTCATGAGGTTGGCCTGGGCCCACCTCTCCGTCCAGGTCCCTCTGGATGGCATCCCTGCCCTCCAGCAAGTCAGCTGCGCCACACAGCTTGGTGTCATCTGCAAACTTGCTGAGGATGCACTCAGTTCCTCTGTCCATATCACTGACAAAGATGTTAAAGAGCACTGGTCCCAGCACTGACCCCTGAAATCAGACACCTGCTTCTGTTTTTGCCACAAGTATGCTGTTGTTTTCTGGGAAACATCCTCTTGTTTTGTGAGAAAGTATTCTGCCTCTGCAGGCTCGGTATAACATTCACACTTTGTTTTGTGAGAACATCCTGCCTCTGCAGGCACTTGTGTAACAGTCACAGTGTCTTCATTCTTTAACTGATTTATCTTACTTCTTTATAATCGTGCAGCACAACCTGGTCCCCGACATTAACATCAATGAGGTTTGTAGGTCACCTCTTCTGAACACCCAGAGCCTAACTTTAGAGTGAGGAGCCTGACTGCATTCTTGCACTCAGTGCTAACTCAGGTGTTCTAAACTTGCAGGTAGAGTTGGGACTTGGCCTGAAAGAATACAGGAGAATCATAGAATCACAGAATCAACCAGGTTGGAAGAGACCTCCAAGATCATCCAGTCCAACCTAGCACCCAGCCCTAGCCAGTCAACTAGACATGGCACTAAGTGCCTCAGCCAGGCTTTTCTTCAACAACTCCAGGGAAGGCAACTCCACTACATCCCTGGGCAGCCCATTCCAATGTCAATCACTCTCTCTGGCAAGAACTTCCTCCTAACATCCAGCCTAGACTTCCCCTGGCACATCTTGAGACTGTGTCCCCTTCTTCTGTTGCTGGTTGCATGGCAGAAGAGACCAACTCCCACCTGGCTACAGCTTCCCTTCAGGTAGCTGTAGACAACAATGACATCACCCCTGAGCCTGAGAAGAAAATGGAGGAAGCAAGAAAGAGTGAAGGGAGGGCAAGTCTGACAAGCAAATCTGGGGACTGCTTGTTCTCCTTGATGTGGATTAAATGTGTGTGGCACAAAGGCTGCTGGTGGTGGAGAGGAATTAAGTCCCAGAAGTGTTCTTCTTCTTCCTGTCTCTGAGTATTCACCTATGCCAAAAGCTGGCATAAGCTATGGTGCTGTCTTTCAGCTTGTGCTAAGTTCATTGTTGCCATAGTGGTTGCCATATCAGCAACTGGACCACCTAGTTTAGCATTGATGAAGCTCTGGCAGGTGAGCTGGACTCAGTGATCTCTAGAGATCCCTGCCCACTCTTACCACTCTATGATTTTATTTCAATGCTATATCGTAGTCATTTCTGCGGAGTGATTTTGGTTCAAAATGCTCCCCTCTTAGAATACCATGGTTTGGAAGTGTTGAATAAAGTTGTCTCAGTGGGCTGTACCCATCAGATAAACAGTCTTCCTACCTAAAGAAAACCTGAACAGGAGATAAAACTTAATTATTGAAACATTTGATTTGGGTTTTCTTTAATCACACAAACCCAAAAATTCTGGAGGTAAGTTCCCATGGCAACCTTAGCTCTGTCTCCTGTGTGCAGTGGGGGTGTTTGTATGTTTGGGTAAAATAGGATCATTCATTATCATCGTCAGAGCGATGTAGGGCTTGCTGGTGGGGAAGATGTTAATCAGATCAGAAATCTCATCTTTAAGAGTGATTTATTTTTGCTGTTTCTCTAGCCAATTGTTGCAATGAAGAGGAGTTTTTTTGCATTTCTGTCCAGTCTCATAAGTATTCCTGCTAAAATATAATGCTGGAACTATCCATATCTTGTCATAAAGCTGATCTATCATCTTTCAAATGTAGCTCTGATTGTGGCAAGCACCCTGCAGTCATGAATTTTGAGAGATAGGAAGAAGAATTTGACATGTGTCCAGTTTTGGTCACCACTGTATAGGAGGGACCTCGAGGTGCAGAAAAGGGTGATGAGGCTGGTGAGAGGTCTGGCAAATGTGACTTATGAGGAACGGCGGAGGGAGCTGGGATTGTTTAGTCTGGAGAAGAGGAGACCTTATTGCACTCTACATCTACCTAGAAGGAGTCTGTAGTGAGGCTGGAGCTGGTCTCTTCTCTGGAATTACTAATGATAGGACAAGAGGAAATGGCCTCAAGTTGCATCAGGGGAGGTTTAGGTTGGATGTTGGGAGGAAGTTCTTTCCTGTGCAGGTGGTCAGGCACTGGAACAGGCTGCCCAGGGAGGTGGTGGAGTCACCATCCCTGGAGGTGTTTAAAAAAAAAAGAGTGGACGTGGCTCACAATGCTATGGTCTAGTCATTAAGGATGCTGGGATGAAGGTTGGACTGGATGATCCTGGTGGTCCTTTCCATCCATAGCAATTCATAATGATGAGATGTTGTGCTGAGGGATTTAGTTTAGTCAAGGACTTGTCAGTGTGAAACTAATGATTGGACGCAATGATCTTAGAGGTCTTTTCCAATCTAAGAAATTCTGTGATTCTGTGATCCTTTTCTTTCCTGGTGAGCTCACTAGTATCAAACCTTTGATTACACTTTGCACTTTGATGATAGTATTTAATACTGCAGAGCGAATTTCATCCATGGAGTTTTCTAATAAAAGCGTGAGACATCATTTGCCTGTTCATTAAGGGTTGTGGATGATGTAGCAGTCTGGTGGCATAGCAGAATTGTCTTCAGTCCTCTTGTATCACCTGCAAGAAGAATGTTTCTAGCAGGCATTGCTATGAGATACTTCATTAATCTCTTCATCTCCACCCCCCTACCCCACCCTGTCTATGTTCAGTTTTTCCAACATGTACCATTAATCATAGAATCAGTCAGGGTTGGAAGGGACCACAAGGATCATCTAGTTCCAACCCCCCTGTCATGGGCAGAGACACCTTGCCCTAGATCAGGCTGGCCACAACCTCATCCAGCCTGGCCATCTCTTCATCTCCACCCCCCAACCCGGTCTATGTTCAGTTTTCCCAACATGTACACGTCAACCACCCTTCTCATAAATGACAGCCTTAGCAGAGCAGGGGACTGATGATCAGTGTGAGGAAGGTGTTTGGTGCTGAAGTGGGGAGTGGCTGACAGCTGTAAGAAATTTGTGGTATTTTGTGCAAGCAAAGAGCCAATGGCATCCTGGCCTGGATCAGGAACAGTGTGGCCAGCAGGACAAGGGAAGTTATTGTGCCCCTGTACTCAGCACTGGTCAGGCCACACCTTGAGAACTGTGTCCAGTTCTGGGCTCCTCAATAGAAGAGAGATGTTGAGATACTGGAACGTGTCCAGAGAAGGGAGACAAAGCTGGTGAGGGGCCTGGAATAAAAGCCCTGTGAGGAGAGGCTCAGGGAGCTGGAGGTGTTTAGCCTGGAGAAGAGGAGGCTCAAGGGTGACCTCGTTGCTGTCTACAACTACCTGAAGGGAGACTGTAGCCATGTGGGGGTTGGTCTCTTCTGCCGGGCAACCAGCAACAGAACAAGGGGACACAGTCTCAAGTTGTGCCAGGGGAGAGGTATAGTCTGGATGTTAGGAGGAAGCTCTTCGCAGAGAGAGTTATTTGCCACTGGAAAGGGCTGCCCAGGGAGGTGGTGGAGTTGCTGTCTCTGGAGGTGTTCAAGCAAAGCCTGGCTGAGGCACTTAGTGCCATGGTCTGGTTGACTGGATAGGGCTGGGTGCTAGGTTGGACTGGATGACCTTGGAGGTCTCTTCGAACCTGGTTGATTCTATGATTCTGTAATTCCATGTTATAGAATCTAGTATCTATCTGGTAAAGGCATTAAAGTGTGCTACTCATTTTTATTACTGTCATGAGATTCAGTCAAAGGCATGTTCGTGGTAGTGAGCTTTATGTAAAGTACTTTTCCAAAGCTTCTTTTTTCTCTTTTTCTTCCCCCCTCCCCCCTTCGTGGTTGCCCCATCACTCTATTTCCAGTTGTGATGGTTTGGGTGTTCCCCACACCCCCACACTTTGGAAATCACCCAGACTAGACTCAGCCAGCTCTGGAAATTGAATGAAGCTTATATGTACAGCTTAGCACAATATACAAGCAGATATTTACAGTATAGACAGTTACATACAGAAATATACAAGTTAAAAGGTAATACAGAAACACAACAGCCCTCCCAGAAACCTGAGTCCCCAGGAGGGGCTCCTAACCACCCCTTCGCCTTCCCCCCTACCCCTCTCTACCTTACCCCAGTCCCAAGAAAGAATGGAGGTTCGGCCAGGGGGTTAGGAAGCAAAGTGGATTAATCAGAGAAATGGAAGGTGAGGTTAGAGAGATGCAGCTCGGAGCAACCCAGCAGGAGAAGTAGTGCCTTATCTCTGTTTTGATTCTTGTTCTTATACATCTCAGCAAGCCTATGAGCGAGGTAGACATCAGCCTTGTTTTCCTTTCACAGCCTATAATCTAGTTCTTTTCACCAAAACATTCTAGCTAGGCTCAAACTAGCACACCAGTGACATAATTCCTCAGGCTAACAGCTCAGGAAGAGGATTAATATTGTAAAGGAAAAGCTGAAGATGTATCATTTTTACTAGACGAATACACATTCCTGCATCTACTAAATATGACCATATTCTTTCTGAGCTGTTATATAAAGTCAAAGGAAATGATATACATAAGCATATCTATACCTAAGCTTAATGTATATAGCCATATATTTTAAGCAGAATGTCCTGGATACCCCAATCCACAACACAGACTCACAAATATGAAACTTTGCAGAGTTCTAAATACCCAAAGATATAAACCTAGAGATGGAAGAAGTAGGAGTTCACCGTCTTGAAAAGCTGTGGGTATATAAAGAGCATTCAAGTATTAACTTAATGAAAAAATTATCAAAGAGAACTGAGAAAAGAAAGAAACTTCATTTAAAAAAATCTATTCTGCAGTCATTGGGAGGATTAAATGTTAGAGCAATTAAGTTTGGGAATGTCTTTAAATATAGGAAAGCTGGACCTACTGAGGTTGAGCAATTATTTCTGTTCTTTAAATACATGTTGGTTTTTTTTTTTCCTGTGAGTCATGAGGTCAATGTCTAATACTTAGCATCCTGCTAAAAATAACCAGCATAAAGATAATAAGCACATTTTATTTAGGTATATCACAAAAATGTAGATTTATGCCCCTGAAGGCACTCAAAAATACAACACAGTTACAGTTCCCCAATGTTTTTCATCATAGTTGCTTTATGTTCTGTTTGTAGCCACATTTGTTATATTTTGTTAGAAACAGAGGTTTGAAATTCAACTTTTAAATGAAGTAGCATATATCTGAAACAAGCCTTCTGGCAGGCCTTTTCTAGATTACAGTATCATAGTATCACCAAGGTTGGAAGAGACCTCATAGATCATCAAGTCCAACCCATTACCACAGAGCTCAAGGCTAGACCATGGCACCAAGTGCCATGTCCAATCTTGCCTTGAACAGCTCCAGGGATGGCAACTCCACCACCTCCCTGGGCAGCCCATTCCAGTGGCCAATGACTCTCTCAGTGAAGAACTTTCTCCTCACCTCAAGCCTAAATTTCCCCTGTCGCATCTTGAGGCTGTGTCCTCCTGTTCTGGTGCTGGCTGCCTGAGAGAAGAGAGCAACCTCCCCCTGGCTACAACCACCCCTCAGGTAGTTGTAGACAGCAATAAGGTCTCCCCTGAGCCTCCTCCAGGCTAAACAATCCCAGTTCCTTCAGCCTCTCCTCATAGGGCTTGTGGAGAGGATTAGCCCTCTCTGACGTAACCATTGAATGCTTGTCTGAGATAACCAGTGGATGCCACTGTGTTCATGTCAGTAAGCCACTAAGACACAGTCTCTGGGTCATGAGAGATGACATCAGATTTCTTTGGTCATTCCTAGCTAGGAACAAAGGACACCTCTTGCAAGTGTTGTTAGAACTAAGGGGTTGATGAGCATAATTCATAAAAGGAGCTAGTAAGGAACAGAGACAATAGAATCATAGAATTGTTTCATTTGCATAAGACCTTTAAGATCACCAAGTCCAACTGTCAACTTAGTACTGCCAAGCCCACTGCTAAGCTACATCCCCCAGCACCACATCTTTATGTCTCTTAAACTCTTCCAAAGATGGTGACTCCACCACTGCATTGGGCAGCCTGTTTCTGGGTTTGTCAAACCTTGCCATGTAAAGACTTCTGCTAATGTCCAAACAAAGCCTCCCCTGACATAGTGAGGCCATTTTCTCTTGTTCTGATCACTTGATACTAGGGAAAAGAGACCCACCCCTATCACCACTACAGCCTCCTTTCAGGAAGCTGAGAGCAATGAAGTCATTGCCCAGCCTCCTCCTCTCCAAACCAAACAACCCCAGTTCCCCCAGCTGCTCTCCATAAGATGTATGCTCTAGACTCTTCCCCAGCCTCATCATACACAGAGGAGGAAAGCAAAACACTTCAAAGCCAGCCTCTCCAGAGCTGAAATTCTCCAGGAAGGTGGAGGCAAATGAAGGCAACACCACTCTAGTTTTGCCACCAAAGGGCAGCTTCTCCTCTTACAGTTGCTGGTTTGAAATCCTTGATATGTTTGATATTATTAGTTGCCCCAGACAAAAAGACTGTAAAACTGAAGTAAAGATAGATGAGTGCTCTCTACTTCATGAGCACGAAATATCAATAATGGTTTTAATGAGTTACACAGAAAGACTGAGGAAACTCTGTGAGTAAAAAGACTTTTGGTATTTCTTGGAGGGTTGAGTCTTTGATGAGATTGTGCTGGTTGTATGTACATTGAGATGTAAGTGTAGTCTCTCCTGCACACCTCACAAGGCTGATTTTTAGTGTGAACTATGAACACATGCTGACTCTATATTCTGTATTGCATACACCCAGTGTTTGTTTTTTCCCAGTCCTTCAGCTGGAGCTTGTCCAAGAGCATATCAAGCCTACTTGGCTATTCCGTAGCAGAAAACAGGGGAGAAGGGATTGAGCATGCCCAAGTCACATCCCAACACAGCTCTTGCACTTGGGAGGGAAAACAAATCTCAGGATTCACTAAAGGATCCCAAAAGGAAAGGTGTGAGAATCTGACAATAAACAGAAGAGACCAAGTCCAGACTCAGAGTAATGGGTAGACAATTGTATCCTGATTAAGAATATCGACACTGTAAGAGAAAAGAGCCAAGCACACAGCATCACAACTCTGACTGCAGCAAAAAGCATGTGGAGTTCCAGAAGCAAAGTGAGTTAGCAGAAGTCATCCCACTGGGTGTCACAAAAGGAAAGATGTGAGAAGGAGGATGTATTATATCACTCTGCAAAAGCTGGCAAGAGCCAGCGATGTGTTTTGCTCAGATGAATCCTCACAGGAGCAGTGAACAGCAGTTTATTAGGAGACAAATCTACTATTGAACTGGAAGTGAATGGGATATTTATGAAGTTGGACATGGCACACACCCCACTATTTTTGCCAGAACATTTGTTTTCCTTATTAGCAGTTTGAATAATAGATAGCAAATTTACCACTGATAGCAAAAGAGTTAAGCACTGCATCTATTGCCATTAAAGAGATATAGCCACATCAGTATGCAAAAACTAAACAGGGAAAGAGCTCTGAAAAGCAGAATTTACTTTGGAGATCCCAAGTAAAGAAGGATGGAATTTATTGGATGGGTGACCAGCACACTGGAAGGCAGTCATCTTGTAATGATTCTAAAGCAAGCAGCTTTTACTAGCAGAAAATAGGAGAGCTCCTATTCTCCATCAAGAAGCTGCATTCCTTAAAATGAAGGAATAAAATGGAGGTTGGAAAAATATTCTTCAGGAGTGACAAACTTGCAAATGCACAGACATTTAGTAGCATTTTAAATGTCATAGGGGATCTGAGACTCCCCAAGTATGTGTGAGGTAGATCCTCACCATACTTACAGGAAATCTTTGCCTTTCTTCAGTGACAGCTGAAGACAGGTGAAGACCAGAGACGTCTCTCTGGTATATAAATGCCCTCGTCTCAAGCTGATGAGCATGGTTGTAGTCTCCAGAGGTATCAGGAGAGACAATGGAGACCATCTACTCTCAAATCTATGCATATCCCTTATCCTGAGGACTGGCAGAGAAAGCACAGTTAGCTCTGGGAAGGAAAGAATAAGTAAATCATGCTTCACTGAAAGTTTATTAAAAGTGGTTTTATAAGCTTGATGCACCTTATAACAAAAGCCTGATGAGGAGAGGCTGAGGGAGCTGGGGGTGTGCAGCCTGGAGAAGAGGAGGCTCAGGGGTGACCTCATTGCTGTCTATAGCTACTTGAAGGGAGGCTGTAGCCAGGTGGTCTCTACTCCCAGGCAACCAGCAACAGAACAAGGGGACACAGTCTCAAATTGTTCCAGGGGAGGCCTAGGCTGACTATTAGGAGGAAGTTCTTCCCAGAGAGAGTGATTGGCATTGGAATGGGCTGCCCAGAAAGGTGGTGGAGTCGCTGTCCCTGCAGGTGTTGAAGAAAAGTCTGTCTGAGGCACTTAGTGCCATGGTCTAGTTGATTGGACAGGGCTGGGTGCTAGATTGGCCTGGCTGATCTTGGAGGTCTCTTCCAACATGGTTGATTCTATGATTCTGTGAACAGGGAGCAACCAAAACAAGTGGCTTTGCATCTGTTTGAATCACTAGTAAGCATATTTTAGTTGAGATATACTGGACAGAAGAAACAGATCTGGAAATCTCCAAACTAACTATACTCCTCTGGTAAGATGACTTATTAGATTCACCAGAAGTCGCTTATACAGCTGGTGCTTTTTAACCAGTAATTTTGAGATGGGAATGATGACTTGAGGACTGTTGCTTTAATGTATGATTTTCCCCGGCAATGGACTAATAACTTGTTTCTGAGCCTCGCAGTAAGTACCAGACAAGAAATGAGGAAGATCTCTTAGAAGACCCCTGGGCATCAAGTAATCACTGAATGTGACATAAATATCAGTAGACTGAATTAATTTTATTCATTTCATGAATGCAGTATGATGATAGGGTTATAGAGATGTGGATTTGCACTAGCTATCTCAGTATTTGTTTATATGGAAATAATTAATTGGGAAAAGAGGTGTTTTATGAGATGACAGCTTAGAAAACATGACTTTCTAGAGTAGCAGTGAAAAGTAATAGCCTAGAGTGACTGTATGCTTGGTAACCACAAAGATCTGATACTCCTGGTCTTATCTGATAGAGTTCTTTCACTTGAGTTGTTTCCCCATCCCTGGAGGTGTCTAAGGCCAGGCTGGATGAGGCTCTGGCCAGCCTGATCTCGGGTAGGCTGTCCCTGCCCATGGCAGGGGTGTTGGAACTAAACGATCTTTGCGGTCCCTTCCAACCCTGATTGATTCTATGACTCTATTTTTCTATGATTCCCCACCTTTCTTTGATGGACTTATTGCCTTTGCTTTTTCTGTTACTTCCAGCTCATCCAACATAATATGAAGCAAATAGTGATATTATATATTGACTAATGAGAATAAGTCTTGATGAATCTATGCAGGCAATTACATTGATTAAAACACAGATCTACACTGAACTCCAGAGACTGCTTTGAACCCAGAGGTGCTCTTTTCCACAGGTTCTCACAAACCCTTCATTTTTACAGAAGTGATTTGCTTAATAGAAGATAAAACCCCTTTTTTTTTCTATGCTTCAGTGCCAGTGTAGGTTTTTCACTGCCAGTTTTTCACTCCTTCTTTTGAACTCTGCTTTATCTGTACCTTTGTGCATTAAAGTATGGCTTTGTAAGTTTCACATTTATTCCATGTCACAAATGTGTAAGTCAAGTATATTGATACATGGTAACAAGTGCAGAAATTCTAATTTAGTCCTAGCTGCCATTTGACAATCCCATTTTTAGTGGAGAAAAGGAGAAGATAAATTTAATTCAGAACAGGGAGTCAATGTCTGCTGTCCTGTTCCTCCAGGACTTGTTTTTTAGCTTCAGAGGGCTAGAGCACCTCTCCTATGAGGACAGACTGAAAGAGTTGGGGCTGTTTAGTCTGGAGAAGAAGAGGCTTCCAGGTGACCTTCTTGTGGCATTCCAGTATCTGAAGGGGGCATAAAAAAAGCAGGGGATGGACATTTTAGGCTATCAGGGAGTGACAGGACTAGGGGGAATGGAGCAAAGCCAGAGATGAGCAGGTTCAGTCTGGATGCAAGGAGGAAGTTGTTGAGCATGAGAGTGGTGAGAGCCTGGAATGGGTTGCCCAGGGAGGTGGTTGAGGCCCCATTGCTGGAGGTGTTCAAGGCCAGGCTGGATGGGGCTGTGGCCAGGCTGATCTACGGTAGGGTGTCCCTGCTCATGGCAGGGGGGTTGGAACTAGATGATCCTTGTGGTCCCTTCCAACCCTGACTGATTCTATTCTATGATTCAAACTAACAGAGCAGTGGACATGGAGGCAATCAGGTCCTGACTGCAGAAATTGTTAGATGCAGCACACCATCCCAATTCCCACATCCAGATTAAGAATTAGAAGGGGAGGCAATTCATAACATGGTTATTATGTAAAACATATGCACAAACTGAGGCATTGTGTACACTAGCATAATTACCCACTGCTGGCAATGAATACATTGGTGATGAATATGATTAACCTGCCAACACAGCCAAGAACTATTCTTGTTTCAGAAGCCTCACGTTAAACCTGCCTGCTTGTGAAACCACGATCAGCACTGCTTTAAGTGCACCCACTGCTGACATGCATTGTCAATAACAGGCAGTTTTGCTGCTGTAGACAGGGGTAAAATGTAAAGATGTTGCAGTGAGCCAAAGCTTGAAACCCCTCACTTAGCTGGTACGCTCAGGATTTAAACTACTAAGGAAACTTTCTATCTCTGGCTATTTATTATCACATACAACATGTTCTTGGAAATCACTCCACATTCAACAGCAGTTAAACCCATCTGCTGGTTCCTGAATTTTCATTTCATTCACAAGCCTGTTTTAAAAGTATTTTTGGATTTATCACTAATGTGCTATCAAGTCTTCTTTATTCTGTTGTAAGTTGGTAAGAAGAATGACTCAAATCTTAAGAGGAAATTGTAGCCTCCTATACATTTTTGAGCTCTTCATTGAGATTTGCCTTTTCCTTATTGTCTGATGTAATTGAGACTTCTAGTTGTAAAGCTCTTATTAGCCACAGAAATCTCATAACCTCATGCTAAGTGCCCATTTTAGTGACTAGCAATCCCATTATCTGTAAATAATGCAGAATTCATCTAGTAATAACATTACTGGCTGTTAAGAAGGGGAAATTAATTAATGTGAGATGATATTTTTTCCCAAATTAATATTGTTTATTTAGTTTGACATTCAGAACTCTTGCCACCCCTGACCACTAATTTTAATAATATTAAGGTTCTTACAGAGTCATGGAAACAGAATCATAGAATCAGGCAGAGTTGGAAGGAGTTGGAAGGGACCACGAGGATCATCTAGTTCCAATCCCCCTGCCATGAGGAGGGACACCCTACCCTAGATCAGGCTGGCCACAGCCCCATCCAGCCTGGCTTACACACCTCCAGGAACAGAGGCTTCACCTCCCTGGGCAACCCATTCCAGACTCTCACCACTCTCATGCTGAAGAACCTCCTCCTTACGTCCAGTCTGAATCTCCCCACCTCCAGCTTTGCTTCGTTCCCCTAGTCCTGTCACTCCCTGATAGCCTAAAAAATCCCTCCCCAGCTTTTTTGTGGGCCCCCTTCAGATACTGCAAGGCCACAAGAAGGTCACCTCAGAGCCTCCTCTTCTCCAGACTGAACAGCCCCAACCCTTTCAGTCTGTCCTATAGATAATATCTAGATCTAGTAATAACCAACAAAATATATAAACATTAATTGAACTGGAAGAGAAGATTCCTGAGGTCAAATGCTGCTTGCAGTCAATGTACCACTTGCCACTAGGATGGCAAGGATCTCTTTGTGCTTAGAGCAGAAGGCAGTGGAGAAATACAAAGAGGCTTTTAAGTATTTACTCACAAAATGGGTTGGACTCGATGATCTTGGAGGTCTCTTCCAACCTGGTTGATTCTGTGATTGTATTAAAATTATCACTACCTGACGCGTGAGGACTCCAAGATCTTTTAGTCCAACCTATCGTCCAGCCCTATCCAGTCAACTAGACCATGGCACTAAGTGCCTCAGCCAGGCTTTTCTTGAACACCTCCAGGAACGGTGACTTCACCACCTCCCTGGGCAGCCCATTCCAATGCTAATCACTCTCTCTGGGAAGAACTTCCTCCTAACATCCAGACACTTGAGACTGTGTACCCAGTCCTGGGCTCCTCAATTCAAGGGAGATGTTGAGCTGCTGGAACGTGTCCAGATAAGGGCAACAAGGCTGGTGAAGTGCCTGGAACACAAACCCTATGAGGAGAGGCTGAGGGAGCTGGGGTTGTTTAGTCTGGAGAAGAGGAGGCTCAGGGGTGACCTCATTGCTGTCTACAACTACCTGGAGGCTGTAGCCAGGTGGGGGTTAGTCTCTTCTCCCAGGCAACCAGCAACAGTAGTTGTTACTGTAGTGAAAATGCATCATCCCTCATGGACGTGTCTATGAAATGTCTCCCAGTTCCTTCTGGTAGACTTGATTCTGATATGCAGGAATCCATGGCCACTCATTACACTGCAAAAATCAGTCTTTTGCTTTTGTCATGTTGAAAGTCCTATCTGTATGAGCTTGATTGAACACGCAGCCCACAGTTCATGCCAGTGCATTGACTCAGTGCATTTAAGCTCTGAACCATTTTCAGGAGTTTCCCACGTCTCAAAGGACTCTGCTCCTAGCTGACACATCTAAATGCCTGAAATTTGACAGCATCAAGATAAGCCTCATCTCTTAAGAATACTGCTGTATGAGAGCAGCAATCCTTTTAAGCAGAGCTAGAAGTGCCTTTTTCTTTAGACTATACCACTAACCTAGAATTACCATTAAAAAATAAATTAGGAGACAATCTTCATACTAGAAGTGTTTCAAGATTTCCTTCAATGACTTGTTAGATGAGTAGCTTTGGTGTTTGCTGTTAAAAAAGGCTTCATCTTGCAGTGGAGGATGAAGAAGTGTTACATTTTGTTTTCAAAAAGTTGTGTTCTTTACTGATATAGAAAAGAGGTCTCCATAGTAATGCACTACAAAGTGAGGGTCAGCATTATGAAAGTGTCATAGTGAGTAACTGTAAAAATGCTTTTCAATACCTTAAGTATTAACCATTCTGTAAAAAAAAAAAAAAAAGATGCTGGATCCATAGCTACAGACATGGTATTTTTGCTGTTAGCAAAAACTGCAATCTTTGCAACATAAGCCTCTCTTTTACTGACAGGGTTCTTCCATATGGTTGTTTTTTTTTTTTTTTTAAGAACTGCTGTTTCTTTTTTCACAATGACATTGACTCATGCCTAGGTGGGAGCCTGAATTCATTGCAGACTTTGTGTGACACCAAAAAAAAAAAAAGCCTGATGTTTATTAAAAGCAAATGTATAGTCTCCTACTGTTAAAACCTCACCAATTCATAGTGATAATTAAAATGGGGTTTAAAAATATAGAAGCAACAGGGTTATTTCTAAGTTTAGCTAGAGAGAGGTGGACTGTCAAGAGAGAATATTTATTTATTCCTTACAGCCTTTTTGCCTGATGTGCTAAAAATGGCTTGAGATTGGTAGATATTGCATAGCAAAACCAAAGTGAAATATACCAAAATTGTATATTTCCATGTATAAACCAAAGTGAAATATACCAAATAATATACCAAAGTTTTGTTAGAAAGCCTCTCTGTATGCATAGATGCCAATTTACAGCTTGCAGGGCATAGATAGCATACCAAATTATTTCCCACAGCAACTGTAGCAAAAATGAGCCCCCCCAGACCAAACCAAACAGCCTGGGAAGCAAACCCACACAGCTAAGCACCATATACAAAGACAATGAAAAAACTGAGTTTGGAACATGTCCTGAGTAGATGTCTCTATGTACTTCCAGAAAGGCCAAGAGGAAGAAAATCCCACAGGTAGAGGCCTTCAGCTGGGACCTTTTCCTGAAATGGAATGGACTAATACACAGGTGAGAGTAGTGAATTTACCCGTGAGAAATATTTTGAGGGAAAGAAATAGTTTCTTGACTGCTGCTTCATAGTGTTGCCATTTTTCTCATTGGTGCTTCCCTAGGCCCATGCCCTCTTGTTTCATGTTAATAAAATATTTAGC
Source organism: Tricholaema leucomelas (assembly GCA_013400475.1). Lineage (NCBI taxonomy): Eukaryota > Metazoa > Chordata > Aves > Piciformes > Lybiidae > Tricholaema lacrymosa > Tricholaema leucomelas. The sequence goes on along the minus strand of WAAF01006889.1, from coordinate 74,079 downwards.
TGAATTCTTCAATAGTGGCCAAGATGCTGAAACATGTAAGAAGTCTCAGCTACATATGGATCAAACTGGAAACAGATGGGGCTGTTAGGAAGACAAATTGGCCTCACTTGACTTGATATTTGAGGAAGACAATGATATTGCCATGACAGTCAACAGGAGTCAACATGGGCAGAGACACCCTATCCTAGACCAGGCTGCCCGCAGCCTCATCCAGCCTGGCCTTAAACACCTCCAGTGATGGGACCTCAACCACCTCCCTGGGCAACCCATTCCAGGCTCTCACCACTCTCATACTGAAGAACGAACTCCTCACATCCACTCTGACTCTCCCCACCTCCAGCTTTGCTCCATTCCCCTAGTCCTGTCACTCCCTGATAGCCTAAAAAGTCCCTCCACAGCTTTTTTGTAGGCCCCCTTCAGATACTGCAAGGCCACAATAAGGTCACCTCAGAGCCTCCTCTTCTCCAGACTGAATAGCCCCAACTCTTTCAATTTGTCCTCATAGCAGAGCTGCTCCAGCCCTCTGATCATCCTCGTGGTCCTTCTCTGGACATGCTCCAGGTTCTCCACATCCCTCTTGTAGTAGGGGCTCCAGAACTGGATGCAGTACTCCAGAACTGGATGCAAACTCTTCTACACTGTTTTGAATGTCTCCTTTAGATGGAGATGAATCATGACCTGAAAGTTATTTTCTCTCTCCAATGTCTAGACATACTTTATATCAAACAGCTCCAATGTCTAGACTTCAGCTATCTCATGTGATCAAGAAAATCTCACCTTGATCTTTTTGAAATGTAATGTCTTAGTTTCTGATTTGTAACAGTGTGATGGTTTGGGTGTTACTAACCCCCCCACACTTAGGAAAATCACTCAGACTAGGCTCAGTTGATCTGGGAATTGAATGAAGCTTTATGTTTACAGCTGAGCATAATATCAAGTGGATATTTACTGTAGATACAGAAATAGACAAGTTAAGAAGGTAATACAGAAACACAACAGCCCTCCCAGAAACCAGGGTCCCCAGAAGGGGCTCCCAACCACACTTCCACCTTCTCTCCACCCCTCTACCTTACCCCAGACTTTGCCTTACACTTAAGGTAGTTTAGAAGATTGGCCATGAGGATTAGGAAGCAGAAGGATTAGTCACACAGATGGCAGGTTAGGTTAGAGAGAAGTTTATGCAGCCCCAAGAGACAGAGAGCAACTCTGTTATCTATATTTATGTTCTTGTTCTTATACATCTCAGCAAGCCTATGAGTGATGTAGACATCACCCTCACTGTCTTACCACCCTCACATCATCATTGTTTCCTTTTCACAGCCTGTACTCTAATTCTTCTCACCAAAACATTCTAGCTAGGCTCAAATTAGCACAGATGTGAAGTCCCAAAGTCTGCAGTTTCGAAGCAGTGGATGAGCAAAAATATGCTGAAGCTTGCCATTCCCCTTTATAAAGCAAGACTGTCACCTTGCCAGCAGTGTGTTTGGACAAGCAGATTTCCATTTACTCTGCACTGTTGATGTGTCCCCACATATTCACACATATATAGGACATATGCATGTATGCAATGTGTATTTTGTGACACAGAATAGCAACAGTTAAAGAAGAAAGGGAGTATCTTCACTATTGCAAAACAGGCAAGACCAACCTAGGATATATGAGAAGAAAATTAAGCATATTTATTTTGATTAATGCTGCTATCATGGACCTGAAGAGCCTGATAGACAGAAGCATTATTAAAGTTATTTGCTTTGTTTGCTTTTTATCAAAGAGGAGTTTTTTTTGATCGAGGAGCTAGTAGTACAAACCCCCTCCAAATCTAAGGAATATACCAGTGACTCCATCACACCAGGACACTAACCTCCAGTAATGTCTGTTATCAAAATATTCACTTTAGTTTGTGTTGCATTTCCGTTCTCAGTTTTCAGTGTATGACCTCCTGCCATTATGATAATAGATGTGTGAGAAACTTGATAGTTTGGTCGTTTGCCAGCTGCCTTCTTTGCAATCTCAGGAGGAAAAGAAGGCAGTTTAAGATATCAGGATAATGCACACTAATGGGATATTTCTGGTAAAAGTAGTCTAAAGTGAAATGTAGTTGATGTCCAAATTGCTATCGTCTGATTTCAGAGTTAATAAGACACTGGGATAAATAGGACAGATGGCAATTCTGAGCGACCCTTGCACAGCTCTCTGTCCACTGGACATCAATTTATAATGATTTAGGATGTCTAGGTAATTTTCCTAAATATAAAGGCCAAACTATATGGTGTTTAAAGTGGCAAGCCAGGTTTAATTCAGTGGTAAACATAATGCATAAGAACTCTTACAGTATATATTTGTTCACTCAATTTCTGCCTCACAAGAATTTGAGACAGATTTAATACAAGGTTTCATTTCTTGGTTTAATTTGGATCCATATAACTGATTTTTACTTCTTTTTTTATTTGTAACACACACCAAAAAATAAGGTTTTATTTCTTGGTTTAGAATCATAGGATCATAGAATCAGTCAGTGTTGGAAGAGACCTCTAAGATTATCCAGTCCAACCTAGCACCCTGCCCTGGCCAGTCATCTAGACCATGGCACTAAGTGCCTCAGACAGGCTTTTCCTGAACACCTCCAGGGACGGTGACTCCACCACCTCCCTGGGCAGCCCATTCCAATGCCAATCACTCTCTCTGTCAAGAACTTTCTCCTAACATCCAGCCTAGACCTCCCCCAGCACAACTTGAGACTGTGTCCCCTTGTTCTGTTGCTGGTTGCCTGGCAGAAGAGACCAACCCCCGCCCTGGTTACAGCCTCCCTTCAGGTAGTTGTAGACAGCAATGAGGTCTGCCCTGAGCCTCCTCTTCACCAGGCTAAACACCCCCAGCTCCCTCAGCCTCTCCTCATAGGGTTTGTGTTCAGTCAGGGTTGGAAGGGACCACAAGGATCATCTAGTTCCAACCCCCCTGCCATGGGCGGAGACACCCTACCCTAGATCAGGCTGGCCAGAGCCTGGATCCATATAACTGATTTTTACGTCTTTTTCTTTTGTAACACACACAAAAAAAGGTTTAATTTCTTGGTTTAATTTGGATCCATACAACTGATTTTTACTTCTTTATCTTTTTTGTAACACACACAAAAAGGTTTAATTTCCTGTTTTTATTTGGGTCTATATAACTGACTTTTACCTCTTTTTTTTTCGTAATACAAATTCTTGGTTTAATTTGGATCCAAATAATTGAGTTTTACTTCTTTTTTTTTTTTTTAGTATTGTAACACACACAAAAAAGGTTTTATTTCTTGGTTTAGAATCATAGAATCAGACAGGTCTGGAAGGGACCACAAGGATCATCTAGTTCAAACTCCCCTGCCATGGGCAGAGACACCCTACCTTAGATCAGGCTGGCCACAGCCTGGATCCATATAAATGATTTTTACTTCTTTTTCCTTTGTAACACACACAAAAAAGTTTTATTTCTTAGTTTAATTTGGATCCATGTACCCGATTTTTACTTCTCTTTTTTGTAACACAAAAAAAAGGTTTAATTTCTTGGTTTAATTTGGATCCATAGAACTGATTTTTATTTCTCTTTTTTATAACACAAAAAAAGCTTTAATTTCTTGGTTTAATTTGGATCCATAGAACTGATTTTTACTTCTTTTTTATTTGTAACACACACACACAAACACAGGAAAAAAAGTTTTATTTCTTGGTTTAATTTGGATCCATATAACTGATTTTTACTTTTTGTAACTCACAAAAAAAAAAAAAAAGGAGAGAAAATGAAGCTAGTCAATCACTTTTTAATTAATTGTGTCACTTATTCATGTTAAGATGAACAAAAAACTCTGATACCTCGTCAATACTGAGTGGCACACAGTAGGAGGGAAGTGCTGTTTGCTCCTTAACAAGCCCAGATGGTGGTAGGAGATCCAGTGTCCCTACTATGCAAACAACACTGAATCTTTAAAAGCCTGTTAAACAACATCTGCCAGCAACAAAGCAAGTAAAGCAGAAGGTTTTGATAACTTTCACCTAAGAACCTTGAAAAAGGAGGCTGAAGAGATCTACTGGAATGTTTCTTATATTCTAGAGAGATGGAGCATGAGCATGATGCTTTATTTTTCAAATAATGCTGCAGAGCAGGTTAGGTATATCATAGAATCATAAATCATAGAATCAGTCAGGGTTGGAAGGGACCACAAGGATCATTGAATTCCAACCCCCCTGCCATGCCCAGAGACAACCTACTTGAGATCAGACTGCCCACAGCCTCATCCAGCCTGGCCTTAAACACCTCCAGTAATGGGGCCTCAACCACCTCCCTGGGCAACCCAGTCCAGGCTCTCACCACTCTCATGCTGAAGAACTTCCTTTTCATGTCCACTCTGAATCTCTCCACCTCCAGCTTTGCTACATAATATGCCAGCCTGGGAAAAAAATACTGGAAATATTAATGAGGATTTAGCTAAGAAAACAAGCATGACAATAAATTAATTGTAGGGATAAATTAATGATAGTCATCATAGTTGTAAAGCGAAGTAATTATGTTAGATAAATGTCATTTCATAATGTCAATTTGACTGCTGGATGGTCCTAGGTGTTGTGTAGATTTTTGTAAGGCATCCACTTTAACTTTACATTGTATTTCCTTTAAATAATCAGCAGAATACTTCATCAAAATAATAGCCCTTAAGAACTGGCATCTCAAAGTACTAGGAGTTACCCTTCCTTACACAGAAATTCTGACAGATCACAGGATCACAGAATATTAGGGGCTGGAAGGGACCCAAGGACATCATTGAGTCCAACCCCCCTGCCAGAGCAGGACTGTTTGCTGTCTACAACTACCTGAAGGGAGGCTGTAGCCAGGTGGGAGTTGGTCTCTTCTGCCAGGCAATTAGCGACAGAACAAGGGGACACAGTCTCAAGTTGTGCCAGGGTAGGTCTAGGCTGGATGTTGGGAGGAAGTCCTTGGCAGAGAGAGTGATTTGCATTGGAGTGGGCTGCCCAGGGAGGTGGTGGAGTCCCCGTCCCTGGAGGTGTTCAAGAAAAGCCTGGCTGAGGCACTTAGTGCCATGGTCTAGTTGATTGGATGGGCTGGATGATAGGTAGGACTGGCTGATCTTGGAGATCTCTTCCAACCTGGTTGATTTTATGATTCTATGACCACACTAGCATAGATCACAGAGGAACTCATCCAGACAGGCCTTGAAAGCCTCCAGAGAAGGAGACTCCAAACCTCTCTGGGGAGCTTGTTCCAGTGCTCTGTGACCCTTACAGTAAAGAAGTTCCCCCTTGTCTTGAGGTGGAGCCTTCCCCACAGATAACTTTCCACAATTTAAAACTAGGTGTAAACAACATATTTGAATGTTCTCACGAATCATTTGGAAGTCAGTATGAAACCTTGGATGGTAAAATTTGCAGATGATGCAAAGATTGAAAAAGTATGGGAAAAAGGAGGACACAGCAGGTAGCGCAATCCAGTTACAGTCCAGCCTGGCAAATGGAGGCCACTCATGCTAAATTATTATTACCTGGGAAAGAAGCATTACACAGCCAGAAGGAAGCAGTGCCAGCCATACATACTCAAAGGACATCTCTACAGTGGAAATAAGCAACATGAAGACTGTTCCAGAGGGAAAAATAGACAGCTCTGCAGACCTTACACTGTTAACTTTAAGTATTAAAAGCCAAAAACCTGGACTGGAAGTTAAGAAGGAAGTGATAAGGTCATATTATTTGTATGTGCAATAGAGAGGTTATGGAAATATTGTTCCAAGTTTTGGTGTCTGCACTTTAAAAATATATTCTATACAGAAAAGAAAAGAAAGACACCAGAGTGGAGAAAAAATCTTCCAGAGAAAGACCTGACTTAATGACAGTGTATTCCTGTGGGGAGACTCGGAATAAGAGTATTCAGAGTAGTGAAGAAAATCAGAATATGTACTAGGGTGAAAGGAACCATATACTGGGTAGTTTTTTTTAGCAGTAAGAATTTAGGACAGACTATCAAGGGAATGAGCAGATCTCAATCTCATTGTGTTTTCCAGATTAGATGCTTTTCTGAAATTGATAGACACACTTCTGTTTAAGACAAGTTGTTGCAGTGCTATACACTGAAGTGCATTAGGCTAACCTCGGTGATGTAATGATACTTCTCCTTAAACCCTGAACCTTTTAGGTGGCCTGCTCTTTGCTCCAGCAGTCTCAGTAAAAACTTCTTCAAAGCAGAATGTGGGCTTAGATGATATAGTTGAGGGAGACTCACCTCATATCAGTAATGCAACTTATCACTTTCTTCCCCAGCCACTGGTTCAAATGAAGAAATGTGGACCTTTATTACTTGGTCTAATGAAAGCATTTACTTCTCATGGATGAATGGAAACTAGCATTGCTTTTCTCACTTTACATTTTCCTTGGGCTGAGTTTTGCAGCTTGCATTTTAATGCAACCACAAATCAGGCAGACTCTATGTAGGAGCTACATACAAGGCATACCATGCACATCTACCTTTTGAAAGCTGTTGGCAGCTCACTTAAAGAGCAGTCTCATCTATTCTTTATCTCATCCACATCCACATACATGTTATCAACATCCCAGGAAAATAAAAGTCACAATAGATTCTGAGGTCCATATGTTTACTTTACCTTGCTTGTGTCTTTTCTCTTTCTTTCTTTCCTTCTCTCTTTCTCTTTCTCTCTTTCTCTCTCTCTTTTTCTCTTTCTTCTCTTTCTTCTCTTTCTTCTCTTTCTTCTCTTCTCTTTCTCTCTTTCTCTTTCTATCTTTCTTTCTCTCTTTCTCTTTCTTTCTTCTCTTTCTATCTTTCTTTCTCTCTTTCTCTTTCTTTCCTTTCTTTCTCTCTCTTTCTCTTTCTTTCTCTTTCTTTCTTTCTTTCTTCCTTTCTTTCTTTCTTTCTTTCTTTCTTTCTTTCTTTCTTTCTTTCTTTCTCACTCTTTCTCACTTCCTTTATTTCTTTTCTTTCCCTCTCTCTCTTTCTCTCTTTCCTTTCTTTCTTTTATTTTCTTTCTCTCTCCTTCCTTCCTTCCTTCCTTCCTTCCTTCCTTCCTTCCTTCCTTCCTTCCTTCCTTTCTTTTTCTCTCTTCCTCTTTCTTTCTTTTTTCCTTTCTTTCTTCCTTTCTTTCTTCCTTTCTTTCTTTCTCTCTCTCTCTCTCTTGCTTTCTCTCTCTCTCTTTCTCTCTTGCTCTCTCTCTCTCTCTTTCTTTTAACCCCATATAACACTAGATCATTAAAAAACCTCAGTACAGCTATGTCCTGGCTTTCACATGTGAAGGATAAAATGTGCATTCTTCCAAGGTTATTAATTTCTGAATTAATTTTCCTTTATTGATTTTTAATCTTGAGTAGATACATTGTTATTAGAACAGCAAGATTTGCTTGAGAGGGTCTGATGTTTTAGTGCTGTGTGACTGTCTGCCATCTAAATTTCAGTGACTTTTGTATAACTGATTAAAGAGTGGCTGATCTTCAACATGAGATTGTAGATTTAAGATATCTTGTTTCAGTTTCTGGCTTTGGAACTAATCTCTTGAGTCATCCTTGACAAGTTGCTTCATTGCTTTTGTTTACCTGTCTGTAAAAGAGAGATATATGATAAGTGGTTTAAGAAGCATCATTAAGAAGCAATAGAACAAGGGGACAGTCTCAAGTTGTGCTGAAGGAGGTATAGGCTGGATGTTTGGAGAAAGTTCTTCCCAGAGAGAGTGATTGGCATTGGAATGGGCTGCCCAGGGAGGTGGTGGAGTCACCATCCCTGGAGGTGTTCAAGAAAAGCCTGGCTGAGGCACTTAGTGCCATGGTCTAATTGATTGGCCAGGGCTGGGTGCTAGGTTGGACTGGATGATCTTGGAGGTCTCTTCCAACCTGGTTGATTCTGTGATTCTATGATTCTGTGATTCTTCCTGAAGGGACATTGCATCTGTTTCTGATCTCATACAACCATTACACATGTTCTGAGAGCAGTTAATTATATGTTCTCATACAATAATATCCTAGGACATACAGAGATAAGAAAAAAACTGACACTCTCTAATCTACAGGTCTGTAGGTGCAGTGATGAACTCCTGGAGGTGCTATTAATAAAATTATCTTTGTTTTGTCCTCCTCCCCAGTTCACCCCATTGTAGCATTTATTGCCTGGCTTCCTGCTTTGACTTGCACACAAAATAAACTACCTTTGTTTATTCTCATCCTTCTTGCCCTCTGTCCCTGACTGGCAGAAAATCACTCTTCTCTACAGTTAGGTAAGATTAGGAGAGTCCAGTTTTCAATTGTGGAATCTTTGAACAAAGCCCATTTTCATTCTTTTTGTTGAATTCACCACCAAAGTCTGTCTTTGTCTAACAAAAAATGAATAGCTAGACAAATAGGGATGTAAGACATTGTTGAGCGGTGGTTTATGTCTGTTGACTCCTGTTTTACACTCAGATTAGAAACTCTGTGAAGCTCAGGCATTTCATTTTAATTCTGGATTTGCTGAAAGCCTCCAACATTGGAATATCAGTTCTTTACAGTGACATTGAGGTGTTATAGTGGTTGATGAAGCACTGTTCAGAAGGTAGCTATTTTTTGCATAATCTTCACTTTTCACCTAGGAAAAAAAGAACTGAGCTCCTGAACTCCTTATTATAATGTGAAAACTGCAGTAGAGAGGCAGAATTTCAGTTTCAGTTGCACATTAATTGTTCTGTTCAGAACGAAGATTGAGAAAGGCATGTTGGAAACGTGCATGGAGAGGGGGATATGCTTATTCATGTACTGCTTTGTTTGATTCCCCAAGCTGCACACAGGAAATCTCAGCCATAGGTGGTTGCATCACTGTCTTGGGGAAAAGGAAGAACTGGGGCAGAACTATTCCACTGTGTGGTTTCACTGTTGGTTGCAGCTTTTCAGACAAGCAAGGCATAAACCCAAGTGCCTGGCCTGTAGGGTTTAGGGCTCGGTGATAGGTTGGACTAGGTGATCTTGGAGGTCTCTTCCAACCTGGTTGATTGATTCTGTGATTCTATGAATTGACTGTATTGAAGTGGAATTTCTCTGACGTACAGATCAAATTCCTTTGTGTACTATGGATCATATTTACTAACACAGGTGTTTAGCTTTTTGCCCTGCTAAGTTTTCATAAATGAGTCTTTGCTCTTGCCTCCAGTTCTGGGATCCTCAATTTAAGGGAAATGTTGAGATACTGGAACATGTCCAGAGAAGGGTGACAAAGCTAGTGAGAGGCCTGGAACACAGCCCTGTGAGGAGAGGCTGAAGGAGCTGGAATTGTTTATCCTGGAGAAGAGGAGGCTCAGGGGTGACCTCATTGCTGGCTACAAATACCTGAAGGGAGGCTGTAACCAGGTGGGAGTTGGTCTTTTCTGCCAGGCAACCATCGACAGAACAAGGGGACACAGTCTCAAGTTGTGCTAGGAGAGGTCTAGGCTGGATGTTAGGAGGAAGTTCTTCCCAGAGAGAGTGATTTGCATTAGAATGGGCTGCCCAGGGAGGTGGTGGAGTCACCCTCCCTGAAGGTGTTCAAGCAAAGCCTGGCTGAGGCACTTAGTGCCATGGTCTAGCTGACTGGACAGGGCTGGATACTAGGTTGGACTGGATGATCTTGGAGGTCCCTTCTAACCTGGTTGATTCTGTGATTCTATGATTCTATCTACCCCTATTAAACTCTGAACTCATTTCTCTGTGAAGATTTTTTTATGGTGAAAGTAGTGCATGGGTATCAGAAGGTCTAATTTGGCCTGCAGTACCTTTTCATTATTTATGTTTACTCATGATGAGCAGAAGAGCTGGAGGCACACTTGATATATTTATTTTCTCTTTTTTTTTTTGTGGTGTCTGTTGACAATCCCTTGTGGACTCCCTCACGGACTCTGTCAGTTGTTGCTCAGACTGTCCAGCTTATCATCATTATGTAGTTGACCTTCCAACATCAGAAGCTGAGCAGAACTCAAGCAAATGATAACATTTCTAAAGACTTAAACAAAACCAAGATAATGTCCATTATTTCTAGATGAGCAAACACCCATAAAGGTAGAAAATATTTGAGAGAATTTATTACCATAGACCTTTCTTCTGGCTTGAATGTTACTGAAAATGGCCTTTAAGAAATAGGAAGTTATTGATACTAAAAAGGGGCATTATTTGTGGGCATCTTTTTCAATGTGGAAGTCCTTACATTGTTTAGTGGCTTCTATGAACAGTCATCATTGATATTTCTTATAAAATTGGAAAAGTAATTAGGTAAATTGTCTGTAGTTGCCCCTGCAGACATATCTGAAGGGATTTATTCTGTATTCAAGTTTCCTACATAGAAGAAGCTCCCAGGTGACCTTCTTGTGGCCTTTCAGTATCTGAAGGGGGCCTACAAAAATGCTGGGGAGGGACTTTTCAGGCTATCAGGGAGTGACAGGACCAGAGGGAATGGAGCAAAGCTGGAGATGGGTAGGTTCAGGCTGGATGTCAGGAGGAAGTTGTTGAGCATGAGAGTGGTGAGAGGCTGGAATGGGTTGCCCAGGAAGGTCGTTGAGGCCCCATCCCTGGAGGTGTTTAAGGCCAGAGTGGATGGGCCTCTGGCCAGCCTGATCTAGGATAGGATGTCCCTGCCCATGGCAGGGGGAGTGGAACTAGCAACCTGCTCTAGAGAGAGGTGTCCCTGCCTACGGTGGGGGGTTGGAGCTGGATGATCCTTGAGGTCCCTTCCAACCTAGACCATTCTATGATTCTATGATTCTACGATTCTATGATTTCCTGACTTCGCATATAGCCAGATTTATCTATAGCATCCTCTGTAAGATACTCTCAATGAAACTGAGTCTCCTAATTAAACTAAACTAATTTCTGTCTGTAGTTTTGGGGGCAGGGTTTCAGGAAAATAAAATAATTCTATTTTTATATATATTCCTGACTCAGCCACATTAATTCCCTGCCTCCACAACAGAGGTGTATGATTGTTTAAAACTCTATAGTTCAGTTTCAGCACATGAAAGCTTTAGTAAACATTCTTAGAATCATAGAATTAGTCAGGGTTGGAAGGGACCACAAGGATCATCCAGCTCCAACCCCCTGCCATAGGCAGGGACACCTCCCACTAGAGCAGGTTGCTCAAGGCCTCATCCAACCTAGCCTTAAACACCTCCAGGGAGGAAGCATCCACAACATCCCTGGGCAACCCATTCCAGTGTCTCACCACCTTCACTGCAAAGAACCCCTTTCCTAACATCTAGTTTCAATCTCCCCTTTGCCAGTTTAAACCATTACTCCTCGTCCTGTCGTTACAATACCTTGTAAACAGTCCCTCCCCAGCCTTCCTGTAGGCTCCCTTCAGACACTGGAAGGCCACTATAAGGTCTCCTTGAATCCTTCTCCAGACTGAAGAGCCCCAACTCTGGTAGCCTGCTGTAGTGTTTTTTAAAGATAGCAACAGAAATTAAACTCTCAAATGAAATTGGAGAAAAAATACAGAATTATATTTGGAGAAAGAAATACAGAGACAGACATTACAAAGCAATTACCTCATCCCTGGCAAACCCCCTTGAATTTTCCCCTATCCCAAAAACTATCACTCCCCAGTGCTCCAATCCTCCCCCCGCCGCCAATGTCTCTGCCATCCAAAGAGGCGTAAACAAGCCTCTGGAGGCCTACTGCTTACATGTTCTTCCTGATAAACTGGCTCCCACCACACACAGGGCAGGAGGAGGAGGAAAGGAGAATGAGCCGACCCTGTTGTGAGTTTATAAAGAGATAGCAGAATTATGGGATTGAATAACAATCTTCATAGAATCAACCAGGTTGGAAGAGACCTCCAAGATCATTTGGTCCAACCTAGCACCCAGCCCTATCCAGTCAACTAGACCATGGCACTAAGTGCCTCAGACAGGCTTTTCTTGAACACCTCCAGGGAGAGTGACTCCACCACCTCCCTGGGCAGCCTATTCCAATGCCAAATCACTCTCTCTGGGAAGAACTTCCTCCTAACATCCAGCCTATACTTCCCCCAGTACAACTTGAGACTGTGTCCCCTTGTTCTGTTGCTGGTTGCCTGGCAGAAGAGATCAACCCCCACCTGGCTACAGCCTCCCTTCCAGTCCCCAGAGGATTTTTTTAACCCTATAGTGTCAACCTGGGACACCTGTACTCATAGCAGAGGAAAAGGCTAATCTATAAACATAGCTTTTCCCACTATCAATCAGGCTGAGCAGAAAGTTTTACTCAGGAGTGATCTAGGCTGTCTGAGAGAAAGGGCAGTCCAGGTGCTTGACAGCTCTCTCTCTTTCAAAAGGACATCTGAGGCTCGTTAAGCCTATTAAGCTTGCACAAAGAGTGCTTATGGTGGGGGATCCAGTCCCTCAGGAGCTTGTCCTTCCCAGTGACAAGGGACTGTGCAGGAGCTATCCAGGCAGGGGAGAACCCCAAGGCTGGAAGCACCTCAATATTTATACCTTCCTAGGCAAAGTGTTGAGTTACCATTTCTAGGTGCAACGACCACAGCCAATCACCAGCCTCATTTCAACGCGGGCATCTGCATGGGTCACCCCTCATGCTGGAAGGACCCTTTGCTTCCCTCCCTTCAAGCCTGCAGGGCAAGGGGAGGGGAAACAGGTTTCTTGTGCCTTTCCTCTCCTGTTCACGCCACAGAGTGGGAGGAATTTGGGATATCCAGAACAACATCTTTTGCAGACAGCAGCAAAGGTAAATGCTGGAGTTTAATCCTCAGTTAAGTAATTCTCATATGCTTCCCTGTAAAAGTGTAACGTTAATATACAGATAATATATACAGATGTTAATTTTGTCAACAAGTTCAGGAAAACAGTGGCAACATCACTACTTTGTATTGATTGCCCATGTTAGAGGGAGCAAAGTGAGTGCTAGAGCTTGAGATGAGTTTTTTAACTGGTTATTCTTGATTTTGTCTACTCCTGGCCTGTAATACAACTTGGGTTGTTTAATTTACAGCAACAAGATGGTTTGGAGTTAAATCTTAGAGAAGCAAAGAAGAGGTTGTTCTGTTTTTAATTGATGCTGTGACCTACATTATTCCCCAAGGCCCCACAGACATTTTTCAGCAAAGTCTCCTATTAATTATAATTGTATGCTCTGCTGCTGGGTCAGTTGTCATTTCCATTACATAAACTAAAAACTAGAGGGGTTTTATTCAGTTATTTTAAGTCACAATAGGTAAGATATGCTACTGAAGCTGGTAGCTGAGAGAGAAACTTTTCCTAAGGTGATGGTGATTTCAGTCTCACAGTCCCTTTGGTATAAAGCCCTGCACATGTGGAGGGTTCAGAAAGATACCTGTGTAGCTGTGTGGTCACCAAAAGCACTTCTTGCCTTGTTGAGAAACAGAGCAAAAAATACTCTGTTTGTGTCAATTTAAATTACCAATTTGTCTCAATTTAAATTACCATAACTTGCTGTATAGCAAATGTGTGATTGTGACCATTGCCTCACTCTCGTGTCTGGATAAAATGCTAAGCTCACTGCACCAATGAGTATTCTCCACGTTTCCTCCCAGAGGATTTCACGTGCATTCATATGTCCTCTGATCTCTCTACCATCTGCCTCATGAAAACAGTAAGGTGTATATTTATATCTTGGATGAAAGATGGCTTAGATTTCTGTAAAGAGGAGAAGAGGAGGCTCAGAGGTGTCTTCATTACTGTCTATGACTACCTCAAGGGAGGCTTTAGCCAGGTGGGGGTTGGTCTCTTCTGCCAGGCAACCAGCAACAAAACAGGGGGACACAGTCTCAAGTTGTGCCGGGAGCGGTCTAGGCTGGATGTTAGGAGGAAGTTCTTGCCAGAGAGAGTGATTGGCATTGGAATGGGCTGCCCAGGGAGGTGGTGGAGTCCCCGTCCCTGGAGGTGTTCAAGAAAAGCCTGGCTGAGGCACTTAGTGCCATGGTCTAGTTGATTGTCTAGGGCTGGGTGCTAGGTTGGACTGGATTACCTTTCTCTTCACCTGGTTGATTCTATGAAAGAGGTCAACCCTTTTTAAAGGGAAAATAAATTTATGTCTCATCCCTAACCGGTACAACTTAAGTGTTACCAGACTTTAATTATAAACCCTCTGCATTACCATTATTGTGTGGTCAAACTGTGATATCAAGATGTCCTTAAATTCCTTGAGATTTCTTTTCCCTCATGGCAGACAATTACTTAGTTTTATTATTGTTATCAATTTACTCTAGCTGGGGCTAAAGCACACTTAGCTGCTGTGATGGTTTGGGAGCTACTCACCCCACCTCCACTTAAGAAAATCACCCAGACTAGACTCAGATGGCTGGAAATTAAGGAATGAAGCTGTATTTACAGCTTAGCACAATATACCAGCAGATATTTGCAATCTATACAGCTATAGACAGAAATATACAAGTTAAAAAGTAATACAGAAATGCAACATCCCTTCCAGAAACAATCAAAATCCCCAGGAGGGCTCCTGACCCAAACCCCCTTTCCTTTCCCTCTTTTCTTCCCTTCAAAAGTAACCAGAGCAACCCATGTATATCTCACATGATAAATCTGGAGATCTGAGGTGAGATGTCAAAAAAAAAATAAAGATGGCAAGGAGGTTAGAGGAAAAAGGGGTTAGGTGGATTAGAGAGTTAAAGGCAGAGTCAGCCAGAGACCAGACCGCCAGAAAGATGGCAAAGCCCAAAGTGAAGAGCTGAGCAGTGTGTGTGTGAAGTGCCCATCTTATCTATATTTTGACTAGGTGCATTTCTCAGGACAATAATGGTGATATAGGGCACATGTTGTTTTCCTTCTGTCTTTTCACAGCTAAAGATTTAATTTCTCTCAGTAAAATATTTCAGTTAGTCTCAAACCAGCACAGCTCCATAATAACCTGCTTACTTGAAACATCATGAGAGCTACAAGTACTTTTCAACACTGAAAGACTGTCCCAGAGCTTCTAAGTCTAACAATTCAGAAAGCATTAATCTTTATAATCTTTCAAGTTATTGGACAACCTTTTGATTATTGCATAAAGTCAACATTATGCAGTGATGAGGAACTGAGAAATTGTGCTTCCAGAAATTTCAGAAGCCTCAAATCATATTCTCAGATCTCATTCTCAGCTTTCAGGTCTTTCAAAAATTGTACAGCTAAGGGTAATTTTCCTTAGGAATCATGAGTGCTTTGATTCATTCTGCAGACAACATCTTGATTAACATTAAAATGTCATTTATTCAAGTTAGAAAGTTAGGATATCTCTGACCATTGAGGATGATTGATGTAAGTCTGAGCTCTGAGCATAAATACCAAAATTAGTCAGAATTCAATTTGTAGCTTAAGGTAAAATGGTTACTGTAATGGAAAAAATCTTTATGACAAAAAGAAGTATATCTTTAAATGAGTTCCTCTGTGCTTGTAATTTATATTGATGCCTGCCTCCTCAATGAAGTCTCTTACTTAATTTTGTAATTTATTCAAACTCTAAGGGAATGAAATTATTTTTTCACTTCGTTTCATACTTGCAGTTTTCCCCCAATTCAGAAAAGCACAAAGAATGATGTGAAATATGAGCCACATAAACTGTGCCCTTAATTTTACTGGTAATACAAGTTCTGTCTGTAGCCAGGGAAGTACTGGAATGTGTCCAGAGAAGGGTGACAAAGCTGATGAGAGGGCTGGAACACAGCCCTGTGAGGAGAGGCTGAGGGAGGTGAAGGTGTTTAGCTTGGAGAAGAGGAGGCTCAGGAGTGACCTCATTGCTGTCTACAACTACCTCAAGGGAGGCTGTAGCCAGGTGGGGGTTGGTCTCTTCTGACAGGCAACCAGCAACAGAACAAGGGGACACCGTCTCAAGTTATGCCAGAGGAGGTCTAGGCTGGATGTTAGGAGGAAGCTTTTGCCAGAGAGAGTGATTTGCATTGGAATGGGCTGCCCAGGGAGGTGGTGGAGTCCCCGTCCCTGGCGGTGTTCAAGAAAAGCCTGGCTGAGGCACTTAGTGCCATGGTCTAGTTGATTGGATAGGGCTGGGTGCTAGGTTGGTCTGGATGATCTTGGAGGTCTCTTCCAACCTTATTGATTCCATGATTCCAGATAGCCCAAACCCTGATGATTGCCCAGGGAGGTGGTGGAGTCACCATCCCTGGAGGTGTTCAAGAAAAGACTGGATGAGGCATTTAGTGCCATGGTCTAGTTGACTGGATAGGGCTGGGTGCTAGGTTGGACTGGATGATCTTGGAGGTCTCTTCCAACCTGGTTGATTCTATTCTATTCAATTTCCAGAGCCAGCTGAGTCTAGTCTGGTTGATTTCCAAAGGTGGAGGGGGAAGGGGGGCAGGTAACACCGAAACTACCACACAGGGGAACTTCTGCCCCAACACATTGGGGCAGAAATGGGCTGCCCGGGGAGGTGGTGGAGTTGCCGTCCCTGGAGGTGTTCAAGAGAAGCTTGGATGAGGCACAGAGTGCTGTGGTCTAGCTGACTGGATAGAGCAGGGTGCTAGATTGGACTGGATGATCTTGGAGGTCTCTTCCAGACTGATTGATTCTATGATATTGACTGGTATTGGCTCTATCAAACATGAGGGAAGCTTCTGGCATCTTTTCACAGAAGCCCTCCTGTTACCATAACCTTGCCATGCAAACTCAACACAAGAGACAAGCAAAAACTCTCCATTCCCTAGATAGGTTTGTGCTATGGAAATTGCTCTTTGCATAGATCTGTATTCATGTGATGTAAGTAATTTTTCTGGTCTTTTGAAATATTTTTTATTTGATATTTTATCAAATAATGAATTATTCAGGATAAAAAGTAGGCTTTTGTAAGCGGAGGCTCAATGGATTCATGCAAAATGACTGTTTCTGAAAAATCAATATACAGAACATTTTTACTGTTTGTGCTGTTTCAGATCTCATAAACCAGATTTCCTTTTAACTATAAACACAACCAAGCATCTTGATTTCTGGTTAAATAAGCTGAAGAATTCTTATTCAAGTAAATCTTTGTGGTGGTAGAGTGACAGTGAACTGAAGAACTCTAAACTGATCTGCTTAATTTTAAGAGTACCAGAGAACTCATGCCTTGACAGTTTTGTTTTTTTCAGTGGGACAGGTTTTATTGCACAGGCTATGCTAATATAAGGGAACAGGCTATTGCAATATATTTCTACATAGCTACAGAGAATCATAGAATTATAGAATCATAGAATCAACCAGATTGAAAGAGACCTCCAAGGTCATCCAGTCCTTATTGGTATAGGATAGAATCAACTAGGTTGGAAGATACCTCCAAGATGATCCAGTCCAACCTGTCACCCATACCTATCCAATCAACTAAACCATAGAATCATAGAATCAATCAGGCTGGAAGAGACCTCCAAGGTCATCCAGTCCAACCTATCACCCATACCTATCCAATCAACTAAACCACAGAATCATAGAGTCAATCAGGTTGGAAGAGACCTCCAAGGTCATCCAGTCCAACCTGTCACCCAGCCCTATCCAATCGACTAGATCATGGCGTTAAGTGCCTCATCCAAGCTTTTCTTGAACACCTCCAGGGACGGAGGTATCTTGGAGGTCTCTTCCAACCTGGTGGATTCTATGATTCTATGATTTATTGTGGCTGAGGACCCTAAATGTGCTAGCTGTGCTACACACCTAATATGCTAGCTGTAGATCTAATGATGTAACCTAGTATATAATTTGGAGAACGGACATTCTGAAGTAACTTGGAGGGAAAAAAAGGGTCAGCTTCATAAAGACATGGATTTTCTTTTTGTTTATCTTTGTGCTTTTATATGCCTTGTGTTTTTTTTTTTATATATGTTGTTTTAGGGAAGAGAATGTGGATTTTTATTTTTTTCTAAGGAACTGAGAAGTAGGAAGAGACTAAATTAAGAAGGAATCATCTCTTGTTCTCTAATCAAAAATTTTAAGTGTCTGTGGCCCCTCTGGATGCCGAGGTAGTAAAAATGTCAAATCAATTGTCTCTGGGGAATAAAGGGTGAGAATCATAGAATGGATTAGACTGGAAGGGACCTTAGAAATCATCTACTCCAACCTCCCTGTTATGGGTAGGGACACCTCTGAACTAGACTCAAAGTCTCCTGAGACTCAGATTCAGTCTAAACCCACTCTCTCTCAGCTTGATTCTATGATGATTCTATGCTTCTATGATTCTCTCAGCTTCACACCCTCTCCCCCTTGCCCTTCAGTATCTGAAGGGGACCTCCAAGAAGGCTGGGGAGGGACTATTTACAAGGTCTTGTAATGACAGGATGTGGAGTAATGGGTTTAAACTGGCAGAGGGGAGATTTCAGCTAGATGATAGAGAGAAGTTCTTTACAGTGAGGGTGGTGAGACACTGGAACAGATTGCCCAAAGACATTACGGATGCTCCCTCTCTGGAGATGTTCAAGACTAGGTTGGATGAGGCTTTGAGCGATCTGTTCTAGTGGGAGGTGTCCCTGACTATGATGGGGAGTTGGAACTGGTCTTTGAGGTGCCTTCCAACCTAAACCATTCTATGATTCTATTGCTAGACACCCTCACAAAAAGTCCCTCTTCAGCCATCTTGTAGGCTCCCTTCAGGTATCAAAGGTAGCTAAAAGGTCTCACTGGAGTCATCTCTTCTCTAAGCTGAATGACTTCAGTCTATCCTCATAGCAGAGGTCCTCTAGCCCTTGGATCATCTTTCTGGCCCTCCTCTGGACTCTTTTCAACAGCTCTGTGTCCTTTGTATGATGGAGACACCACTTTTACAAGAAAGAATCCAATTTCATTTTTAAAAGCAATTTGTTTCTCAAAGTTTGTACCCATTCTAGGCAAAAAAAAATCATTCTCAGTGTTTGTTTTTAATAAAATTGAATATCATGATAGTGATGTTTCACTAATCTTAAGATACTCCATTTGGTTATTGTTCCATCTGAGCTGCAAGTATCTGATTAAATATGAGAACCACTTTGTAAGGGGCACTTTATTGAGACTTTGTTTCAGTTCTTTTCCAATTCATTGTGATGAGAAGTACAGTCCAAGGCTTTGGACAAGTGATGTCTCACACTCTTAAAAGAAAATTCATTTTCAATCCATTAATTTTATGAACCTTTGGCTTTAAATCCAGGTTTACCGGATGACAAATGTAATTTTAGATGTAGGAGAAATCCCACATACTAAAACCAATAGTTTTACGAGTGTTTTGGTATTTAATGTGAAAGAAGCATAAATAACTTTGTGAAACAAGCATCAGTTTTACAAGGTACACTAAACTAGGTTCAGTGGAGTATTGCTGAACACTGCAGCTTTGCTAGTTTAGCTGTAAACTGTTCACTTAAAATTAGTCATGGCTGTCATAAAGCTAAAGATTTTCATACCATGCTATGTAGAGAGAGATTAAGGCCTTCCAATTGATGACTAATTTTAGTCTGGTCATTTGCTTTCATCTTGCATTAATATGCTGACATGAGTTGTTCCAAGGAGACTTGCACTGCCTTGAGTACTTAGTGAATGCTGCGCCTCTATTTCTGGTCACGTTGCCTTCCTAGACTTTAGAAAGAATGTTTCATTTGTCTTTAGAAAGAATATTCAGGAAATAGTAGAGTGTTAAATAAGCCATTCTCAACCATTTCCTGATGGGAACGGTGTGGCAATGTCTATAAATACCTGAGGGGTGGGTGTCAAGTGGATGGGGCCAATCTCCGTTCCGTAGTCCACAGCAATAAGACAAGGAGCAATGAGTAGAAACTGGAACATGGAATGTTTCAGCTCAACATGAGTAGAAACTTCTATACAATGAGGGTGACAGAGCACTGGAACAGGCTGCCCTGAGAGGTTGTGGAGTCTCCTTCTCTGGAGACTTTCAAAACCCACCTAGATGCATTCCTGTGTAGACTACCCTAGGGGATCCTGCTTTGATAGGGGGATTGGGCTCGATGATGTCTGAAGGTCCCTTCCAACCTCCAAGATTCTGTCATTCTGTGGTTC
Source organism: Tricholaema leucomelas (assembly GCA_013400475.1). Lineage (NCBI taxonomy): Eukaryota > Metazoa > Chordata > Aves > Piciformes > Lybiidae > Tricholaema lacrymosa > Tricholaema leucomelas. Next base: position 54,134 of record WAAF01006889.1, on the reverse strand, counting down.
TGTGACTGTCTGAGAGCTGAAGAAGAAGGCAGAGCAGCAGGGTGTATAGCAAAGCTTTGTAATCAGTTTTCGCTGTCATTAATCTAAGAAAAACCAGTTCCCCTTTCCTGCTGTTAACCAGGACAAGCTGACTGCTGTCTATAACTACCTTGAGTGCTGTGTCCAGTTCTGGGCTCCTCAAGTCAAGAGAGATGTTGAGATACTGGAACATGTCCAGAGAAGGGAGACAAAGCTGGTGAGAGGCCTGGAACACAGCCCTGTGAGGAGAGGCTGAGGGAGCTGGGGGTGTGCAGCCTGGAGGAGGCTCAGGGGTGACCTCATTCTGTCTAAAACTACCTGAAGGGAGGTTGTAGCCAGGTGGGGTTGGTCTCTTCTGCCAGGCAAGCAGCAAGAGAACAAGGGGACACAGTCTCAAGTTGTGCTGGGGGAGGTCTAGGCTGGATATTAGGAGGAAGTTGTTGCCAGAAAGAGTGATTGGCATTGGAATGGGCTGCCCAGAGAGGTGTTGGTGTCGCCATCCCTGGGGTGTTCAAGAGAAGGCTGTCTGAGGCACTTAGTGCCATGGTCTAGTTGACTGGATAGGACTGGGTGCTAGGTTGGACTGGATGATCTTGGAGGTCTCTTCCAACCTGGTTGATTCTATGATTCTATGACTCTCTACTGCTTTGTTTTGTCCATTTATGTGTCTCATTTGGAGTCATTTTATGATTCCCAATGTTGAGCGTTTTAAACAAAACACGTATTTCACCCCGGTGAGGTGATTAAACAAACCTGACTGAAAGCATACTGTGAAAAGGAAGAGGTTAAAGTATATCAATGCTAATTCTGACATCAAATTATATGCTGACGCAGAAAATGAATCAGAGTAAACCACTTCTGGCACTTAAAAGCATGCTGATATAGGGACTGCTAATGAAAATTGGTCTAATAATTTGCAATACATGCATATGAATTGCACATATCCCTTGTACTAAAATATTTTGGATAAATGGAACTTCTATTGGAAATTCTAATCAATGGTTTATTAAACATGCTACATTTTCACAGAATCACAGAAGGTTAGAGACTGCAAAGGACTTCAAAAGATCATCCAGTCCAACACCCCTACCAGAGCAGAATCACTTATATTAGATCACACAGGAATGCATCCAGGTGGATCTTTAACATCTCCAGAGAGGGAGACTCCACAACATCCCTGGGCAGCCTGTCCCAGTGTTCTGTCACTTTGACAGGGGAAAAAGTCTTTCTCATGTTTACATGAAACTTCCTATGTCTTAACTTCCACCCACTGCCTCTTGTCCAGTTCTGGAACCCTCAATTCAAGAGAAATGTTGAGATACTGGAATGTGTCCAGAGAAGGGCAAGGAAGCTGGTGAGGGGCCTGGAACACAGCCCTGTGAGGAGAGGCTGAGGGAGCTGGGGGTGTGCAGCCTGGAGAAGAGGAGGCTCAGGGGTGACCTCATTGCTGTCTACAACTACCTGAAGGGAGGCTGTAGCCAGGTGGGCATTGGTCTTTTCTCCCAGACAACCAGCAGCAGAACAAGGGAACACAGGCTCACGTTGTGCTAGGGGAGGTCTAGGCTGGATGTTAGGAGGAAGTTCTTCCCAGAGAGAGTGATTGGCATTGGAATGGGCTGCCCAGGGAGGTGGTGGAGTCACTATCCCTGGAGGTGTTGAAGAAAAGCCTGGACGAGGCACTTAGTGCTATGGTCTAGGTGACTGGCTGGGGCTGGGTAATAGATTGGTCCAGATGATCTTGGAGGTCTCTTCCAACCTGGTTGATTCTATGATTCTAAGTCTCGATATTTACATTTGTTGTCAGCTAAATAACACTTGGTTTTTATATTAGTGATAACTGTTCAGATACCCATCATATTGAATATTTGTTTTACCAGTACCTTGCCACCTCTGCATAGTGCTCCATGGTGCCCAATTTTGTCAGAGAATGAACATGTTAATATCCATCAAAATGTTCAAAGAGCAATATTTGTCTTAGCCTCTACATGGAGAAGATATCAAAGCAGCCCAGCAGTGTCTTACGAGCAGATAATTGGAAAATTCTACTTGCTTTTTGTGTCATTCTGTCATTTGAGTGAGTTTTTGATCAATCTCATCCAGGCTTCACTATTTCTTTTTAATCCTGGCAAGCAGCTCAGAATGCATCATTTTGTGAATGTTGCCTGCTCATAATGATTAATAGAATCATAGAAGCAGTCAGGGTTAGAAAGGACCACAAGGATCATCTAGTTCCACCCCCCCTGCCATGGGCAGGGACATACTCAACTAGATCAGGCTGCCTACAGCCTCATCCAGCCTGGCCTTAAACACCTCCAGGGATGGGGCCTCAACCACCTCCCTGGGCAACCCAGTCCAGGCTCTCACCATTCTCATGCTGAACAACTTCCTCCTCATGTCCAGTTTGAGCCTACCCACCTCCAGCTTTGCTCTATTCCCCCTAGTCCTGTCACTCCCTAATAACCTAACAAGTCCCTCCCCAGCTTTTTTGTAGGCCCCCTTCAGATACTGAAAGGCCACAACATGGTCACCTGGGAGCCTCCTCTTCTCCTGACTCAACAGCCTTTCAGTCTGTCCTCATAGCAGAGGTGCTCCAGCTCTCTGGCCATCCTCATGGCCATTCTCTGGACATGCTCCTGCATGTTCACATCCCTCTTATAATGAGGGATGCAGTTCATAAAACCCAAACCTTAGCAATTCCCCAAAGGATAAGACATTAAAAATATATTTAATGCTGTTGTACATATTGAGTGAAATGATGAAAGAAAAGTATTGTGATTTGCCATTGGAATGGGCTGCCCAGGGAAGTGGTGGAGTCGCCTTCCCTGGAGGTGTTCAAAAAAAGCCTGGATGAGGCACTTAGTGCCATGGTCTAGTTGACTGGACAGGGCTGGGTGCTAGGTTGGACTGGCTGATGTTGGATATCTCTTCCAACCTGGTTGATTCTATGATCTTTGTGAGGACTTCAGATGAAATTAGTGATACAGCTTCTCAGTCTAGTGGCCAGACCAATTTATATAACATAGCTGAACCTCCATTTGGTTCCATATTCCAAGACCAGTGAATAAAGTGTTTACATTTTTCAGATCATTTTCATACAGATGAGATTTTCCTATCAGTACCCTCCATCTAGCCTTCAGAATGTCTAGACCATTGGTCACCTCAGGGTGTGATACTGGAGCCTCCTGTCAGTGATGCTGCCAGGCAGACTGGGACTGCTATTTTAACATTGGTTTGTGTGATGATTTGGGTGTTCCCTGCCCCCCCTCCCACTTTGGAAATCACCCAGACTAGACTCAGACAGCTCTGGAAATTGAATGAAGCTTATATTTACAGCTTAGCACAATATACAAGCAGATATTTACAGTATAGACAGTTATAGACAGAAATATACAAGGGAAAAGGTAATACAGAAACACAACAGCCCTCCCAGAAACCTGAGTCCCCAGGAGGGGCTCCCAACCACCCCTTCAGCTACCCCCTACCCCTCTCAATCTTACCCCAGTCCCAAGGAAGAATGGAGGTTTGGCCAGGGGGTTAGGAAGCAAAGTGAATTGGTCAAGGAAATGGAGGGTGTGGTTAGGAGAGGGAGACACAGCTCGGAGCTCACCAGCAGCAGAAGTGAGACTTCCCTATCTATGTTTGGTTTTTTGTTTTTGTACATCTCAGCAAGCCTATGAGTGAGGTAGACATCAGCCCTGTTTCCCTTCCACAGCCTATAATCTAGTTCTTCTCACCAAAACATTCCAGCTAGCTTCAAACTAGCACAGTTTGACAGGCACACAATACTAAGAAACAGTTGTGATAACTGGGCCCCCCAGTTTAGAAGGGACATTGAAATCCTTGAGCGTATCCAGAGAAGGGCGACGAGGCTGGTGAGAGGCCTCAAGCACAAGCCCTATGAGGAGAGGCTGAGGGAGCTGGGGGTGTTTAGCTTGGAGAAGAGGAGACACAGGGGTGACCTTATTGCTGTCTACAACTACCTGAGGGGTGGTTGTGGCCAGGGGGAGGTTGCTCTCTTCTCTCAGGTGGCCAGCGCCAGAACGAGAGGACACAGCCTCAGGCTGTGCCAGGGGAAGTTTAGGCTCGAGGTGAGGAGAAAGTTCTTCACTGAGAGAGTCATTGGACACTGGAATGGGCTGCCCAGGGAGGTGGTGGAGTCGCCGTCCCTGGAGCTGTTCAAGGCAGGATTGGACATGGCACTTGGTGCCATGGTCTAGCCTTGAACTCTGTGGTGAAGGGTTGGACTTGATGATCTGTGAGGTCTCTTCCAACCCTGATGATACTATGATACTATGATAATTAGAAAAACCAAACTTGCTGACATTTTAGCAGAATTTATATATAAATACTCCAACAGCCAAAACGAGTCAGAAAATTGAGTCTGATAGCTTGGCCCCTTTGGTGGAGTTGAACAAAACTTCCTCTCATTTGGTATGATCTCTTTATTAAAATGGTGTTTCTGAAATGATTTCTCATTTGCCTGAATGGCTCAGGAGAGATTAGTGAGAGGAACTTCCCTAATGTACTTGTCAGAGAGAAAGGACGAGATGCTGCTGAAAGGAAATAAAATCTTGTAAGTAACTGGAAAAGGAGGGAACAGCACAGAAATTATAGAACAACCTTAACTACAGAAGTCTTCATTATACTAGATATATTATGTACAATTATCATCTGGAACATCTATTCCTTCAGAGTCTTGTTTGCTTTTGCTGATGTCAAACACTATCCAGATGGTATAGTGCATTTCCCGTAATCACCTCTTTTTATCTCATGCTTTTCCTGATCTGTATTCCTCACAGTGTTTCCTTTTCCCTTCCTTTTTTTTTTCTTTTTAGTAAAACATAAATCTGGTGTCATGTTTTCTTAGCCCTATAGCCACGCTTTTCTCTCCATTGAAATTGGATAGGTCTGGGTGACTGGATAGGGCTGGGTGCTAGGTTGGACTGGCTGATCTTGGAGGTCTCCTCCAACCTGGTTGATTCTATATTTCTAAGAAACTATGTCTTAGTTCATAAACTTAATTAGTCCTTTTTCCTTAAACACAGAATCATCAAATCAGCCAGGTTGGAACAGACCTCCAAGATCATCCAGTCCAACCTAGCTCCCAGTCCTAGCCAGTCAACTAGACCATGGCACTAAGTGCCTCAGACAGGCTTTTCTTGAACACCTCCAGGGATGGTGACTCCACCACCTCCCTGGGCAGCCCATTCCAATGCCAAATCACTCTCTCTGGCAAGAACTTCCTCCGAACATCCAGCCTAGACCTCCCCCAGCACAA
>WAAF01006889.1:0-48805 GCA_013400475.1 Tricholaema leucomelas | reverse complement strand
AGGTGTGGCCTGGCCAGTGCTGAGCACAGGGGCAGAATAACCTCCCTTGTCCTACTGGCCACACTGTTCCTTATCCAGGCCAGGATGCCATTGGCTGTCTTGCCCACCTGAGCACACTGCTGGCTCATGTTCAGCTACTATCTACCAGTACCCCCAGGTCCCTTTCTTCCTGTCCTCAGCCTCTAGTGCTGCTTGGAGTTGTTGTGGCCAAAGTGTAGGACCCTGCTTTTTATTGCTGCTGATTTCAGATTTAATGGCTTGAGAAGCAAATACTACTTTTAGAGACTATTACCTCTTACTGCTATTTTTCTCAGATCCTGTAACTGTAAGGATTGTATGCACAAGCTATATATTTTTCACACATATGAATTCTGAAGTTGAATGCTATGAGCTGACACATTTTTTGTACCAGCCTGAGATGCGGAAGATTCTCTGCATGCAGTTTGAAGGATTGATATTTTTTTTTTTTTTTTTTGAGAATCCATGGAAAGAAAAACTCTCCTTAATGAGATCTGATAAGCTACAAAGGAACAAACTGGTTCCTCTCAGTGACTATCCTAGGCAGTCAGTGCAGAGGAATATGTGACTTGGGTAACAGAGTGGGTGGTGGCATCAGCCAAGGGAGGGAGTGTTGAGTTTTGATACTGAAATGGCTTATCTTTGGAAGCACAGACTGTAGAGGACGTGAACTCTGTGTTTATTCTCAATCTCCTGTCTTTGCAGACTTTCCTTTTCAGTATCTACAAAATAAAGCAATTCTTTGTGTGAAAGTTTCACAATTCCCAGTAGCCAATTACTGTAGTGAATGCAGAGAAAGCAGCTGAGAAAGACACTCAAGTATGTGATTAATCTTATGTGTTAGCTTTCCTGTCATTTCCACTAAAATGAACAACTTTAATATCTATATAGAATTGAAATCACACCTTTTGTTGCCTGACTATCTCCCAGCACACCACAATATAAACTAAATCTTCCTCTGTCTTTGTGAGTTAATGAATGCTAACAAATGATGTCATCAGCTTAAGAATTTAGAGACCTAAGTATACACAGAAAACTTTTCCAGACACTGAAAGGCATCTGACAGCTACCTGAGAAAGAATCAATCAGCAATTTGAACAGTGCATGTAACTCATAAGAAGTAAAAAGTGAAACTGCCAGGAAAATCAACTGATGAAATTTAAATTTTAAATCAGTATTAACCAGGATACTGGAATTAAAACTCTTAACCTTTCAGAAAATGCTATTCATTTTTCTTTTGAGTAGTGCTGGTGTCCAGAATTATGATGCTCTCCTTAACATCACATTAAGTACCAGCACAGCACTGCTGAGGGAGCGGAGAATACTTCTGCCTACTGACTTGTGAACCTCGATGACAGTTCTGGCAAATCTTCCTAGTCTGACCTTCTAACAGCTCTTCTTGAATACAGATGTAAGGGTTTGTACATGTGCCACTCTCTCCAGTACTCCTTTGTGTCTGCGTAGGTGATCACACAACCTTCTGTCCTAGGTTTGACTTAGGCCAGGCTGAATGAGGCTCTGACCAGCCTGATCTAGGGTGGGGTGTCCCTGCTCATGGCAGGGGCGTTGGAGCTAGATGATCCTTGTGGTCCCTTCCAACCCTGACTGATTCTATGATTCTATGAAGATAGGATTAAGGCTTTGCTTTGTGGGATTGGTTTTTTCCTCTTCACAAGAAGCTGAAAATAGGCAGCTGCATGGTCTAGTTGATTGGATAGGGCTGGGTGATAAGCTGGACTGGATATCTTGGAGGTCTCTTCCAACTTGGTTGATTCTATGAACAAGCCAAGGGATATTCAATACCATACTGACATCATATCCACTGCGTAAGGGAAAGGCTGGCCTGGACAAGTGGTGTTATAAGCAGGTGACTGTGGTGTGGTGGCAGCAGCACAGGATTAGGCGGCTGGGACAGGCCAGGCCAAGCCATTGTGGTCAGTGCTACATTTTGTATCTCTCATCATATATACTCTTAATATTTTTGTTTCTCCTGATCATTGTTCTCGCTTTGTGCTGTTCTATTAAACCCTCCTTAGCTCAACCCACGGGACTTTGCATTCTTCTCCCAGTTTTCCTTCCCATTCCACTGTGGGGACAGGGTGAGGGGCAGCTGTGTGAGCAGCTATGTGGGACTTGGCTTCTGACTGGTCCTGAGCTCAGACAGCTTCTTATGTACCCATTGACATCCTTCACTGCAGGTTTTCACTGTGCTTTTGTTCTCCGCACTTTGGCATACGCTGCTAAAAGACTTCTTGATCAGAGAGCCATTTAAAACAGTTTTGGAAAGAAACATGGTCACATGTAAATTCAGGGGATTTGTGTCAGAAGGTCCTGTGGCAGAAGTGAAACACAGGCAATAGATTCATGGACTGGTTTAGGTGAGAAGGGACCTTAAAGATCATCTAGTTTTAAATCCCCTGCCAGAGCAGGGATCCAGAATCACACAGCATCACAGAAACCTCCAGGCTGGAAAATGTTAGAAGGAACCTTAAAGAACATCTAGTTTTAAATCCCCTGTCAGGGTCAGGGATACAGAATCACACAGCATCACAGAAACCTCCAGGCTGGAAAATGTTAGAAGGAACCTTAAAGAACATCTAGTTTTAAATCCCCTGTCAGGGTCAGGGATACAGAATCCCACAGCATCACAGAAACATCCAGGTTGGAAAAAAAACCTGATGGTCACCAATTCCAACCTATAACCATACTCAACAAAATTCACCTTAAACAATATCCCTAAGCACCACATTGAAACGACCCTTAAACACAACCAGGGTCAGTGACTCCGACACTGAATACCTTCTATTAGATCAGGTATTTCCACAATACACAGGAACTTGCCTGATCTTTATTCTCCACTCATCAATGCACAGGAAGCAAGACTTAGAAAGCCTAAGGACAGGAGGTGCTATGTGAACAGACTGCTTGAAGAGTGATACATTTAGTCATATTTCCTCAAGACGGCAGCTTTCGCTGGACCAAAGAACATTTGCATTTCAAAGACATGTATTTCTCTGCAAGTCTTGAGAGGTATCAGGTGACACAGAAGCCATCACTTCCTTGGGCAGCTTGTTTCGATGGTTGTTTTTCTTGCTGTCACCATGAGCCATGTTTCCAGTGTAAAGCTTTCTGGCACCGGTTTACAGTCAGTGGTTCTTGTTATGTTTTTTTCTACTTTATTAAACACCACATTCAAATCACTTCTGCCTCGTTATTTGATCCAATTAAATCACCTATCTATACCTGCTGTCTTTCAGCTAAAAAGTTTGCTACAGACCCTGGTAGAGTTTCTCTCAGTCTTATTTTTGTAAGCCCCCTTTAAGTATTGAAAAGCCACAATAAGCTTTCCCTGCAACCTTCTCTGTTTTAGGCTGAGCAATACCAACTGTTTGAGTCTTTCTTCATAGGATAGGTTATTCCAGCCCCCTAATCAGCTTTGTGGCCTTTGTGTGGACCAGCTTAAGCAGCTCCATGTCTTTTTTTACGCTGAGATCTCCAGAGCTGAACACAGTACTGCAAATAGTGTCTCACTAGAGTGAAGCAGAATGACTGAATCAAATCTCTTGACCATGCTTCTTTTGATGCAGCCAAGGATATAGTTGGCTTTCTGATATGCAAGGGCATATTACCAGCTCATGTTGATGTATTTTAATGGTTTTCACAATTCAGAAACCTGCATGTCTACCAAAACCAATTCTTTTAGGCATCTCTGTGTTCTGATATTCAACTACTATTTCTGTAGATTTCACCTTTATTATTTAATCCTAAATATATGTAACTTGTTTGTACTACAAGAAAACTTGAATCAGAGAAATAAATCAATTTCAACTAGTTTCAAAATCTTAGAATGTCATGAGTCAGTCGATATTTTCTTTAGCATCAGTGGTAGCAAATAGGCACTTTTTGCCTGTTACTAATCTGAACAATCATAGGCATCTAAAAGTGCCTATTCCCATTTAGCATAAAGAGTAGATGGCTTTTATGGAGAGGTGACTATCTCAGATACCCACAAATCAGAGAGTTTAATTTAGTCAGGTGAATCTCATTCCCTTTGAGGAAATGGACCTTTACAATTCTGCCTTTAGTATTCTCAGCAACACCAATCTTTATGCCAGCCAAAATGCTGATGAGAAGTGCTTTTATGTGTTTCAAACCATTGAATGGAATGGTTCAGTAGTGCAGGAATTACTGCTATAGCTACAAACCTACATTAGAGACGTTTTCATTTGTGTTACTCCACTCTTGACTCGTTTTTATATTTATCGTCTATGCTGTTATTTGTCGATAAAATCTAAGCTTTAATGCTATTTAATAGTGCTAATTTTTGGCAAGGTTCTTATTTAAAGGCCTTTCAGAAGTATGGACATTTTATGTTTGACATTTATGTTCCATCAGTCAAAGTGCTATGTTCAATGGATCAGATCAGGTTTAGCAAGACCTCTTTTCCATAAAATCTAGGCCAAGCACTTAACAACACTTCAATTTCTGTTGAACTGAAAATCTTTGGTCTCCGTTGATGCACTTTTCCTAAATTTCCAAAGGAAGATGACACATAACAATACAGAATCATAGAATCAACCAGGTTCGAAGAGACTTCCAAGATCATCCAGTCCAGCCTAGCACCCAGCCCTAGCCAATCAACTAGACCATGGCGCTGAGTGCCTAAGCCAGGCTTTTCTTGACCACCTCCAGGGACAGTGACTCCACCACCTCCCTGGGCAGCCCATTCCAATGCCAACCACTCTCTCTGGCAAGAACTTCCTCCTAACATCCAGCCTATACTTCTCCTGGCACAACTTGAGACTGTGTCCCCTTGTTCTCTTGCTGCTTGCCTGGCAGAAGAAACCAACGCCCCATCTGGCTACAACCTCCCTTCAGGTAGTTGTAGGCAGCAATGAGGTCTCCCCTGAGCCTCTTCTTCTCCAGGCTAAACAATCCCCACTCCCTCAGCCTCTCCTCATAAGGTTTGTGTTCCAGACCCCTCATCAGCTTGATTGCCCTTGTCTGGACACTTTCCAGTATCTCAACATCTCTCTTGAATTGAGGAGCCCAGAACTGGACACAGGACTCAAGGTGTGGCCTGACTAGTGCTGAGCACAGGGGCAGAATAACCTCCCTTGTCCTACTGGCCACACTGTTCCTGATCCAGGCCAGGATGCCATTGGCTGTCTTGCCCACCTGAGCACACTGCTGGCTCATGTTCAGCTACTATCTACCAGTACCCCCAGGTCTCTTTCTTCCTGGCTGCTCTCCAGCCACTCTGTCCCCAGCCTGTAGCACTGCTTGGGGTTGTTGTGACCAAAGTGCAGAACTCTGCACTTGGCCTTGTTAAATCTCATCCCATTGGCCTCTGCCCACCCATCCAGACTGTAAAGGTCCCTCTGCAGGGCTCTCCTACCCTCCAACAAGTAAACACCTGCTCCTAGCTTGGTGTCATCTGCAAACTTCCTGATGCTGGACTCAATCCTATAGTCTGGGTCATCAACAAAGGTATTTTACAGGACTGAGCCCAGCACTGATCCATGGGGAACACTGCCAATGACTTGTTATGTGCCTTCACATGCTCTGTAGGTTTTGGTGTTCTGCTATGGAATTTCTAATAGCTTAACCTGACCATCAGCTGCAGCCATACCACAAGGCTTAAAATCAAGATGAGAATGTTTTATTAATTTCTTAATACATATACAAATAGATAAGAAACTTTCCATTTAAGCAGGGGAGTGTGCATACATGAGGGGTTTTATAGCTATAACTATCCACTTAGCAGTATTCAGGAAGGTTTAGAGGTCCATCTAAATTACTTTTTCTTACATGATTTTTGGGTTTTTTTTGGAAAGGCTCACACCTAATAATTGTCAGTCATAGTTCTACATCAAAATCATGGAACGGTTCAGCTGTTTCAATAATCGTTTTTGACTAGCAAGTGCACAAAGTTTCTTTTCCTTACTTGAAAAAGCAACATTTGGAAAGAAATGATATATCTTAGTCATGCCTGTCAGGTTTTCCAGTAAGAGTGGACTACAGTGGTCATAGCATTGTCTGAACTACGTTAACATGTACAACTGCTGCTGTAACTAAAAATATTCTTACTGAGAATTCTCTATAGAATCACAGAATGGGCAGGACTGGAAGGGACCTCAATGATCCTCTAGCTCCAACCCCCAGTGCCGTGGGCAGGGACACCTCACATTAGCTCAGTTTGCTCAGAGCCCCATCCAGACTGGCCTTAAAGACTTCCTGGTATATGAACACCTGGTTTATGAAAATATCTTTGGTCTTTTTTTCTCAGAAGTGCCAGGTACAATGAGACAGCTTCACTTTTCCTATCCTAATAGCGCAGGTGACATTGGAGTCAAAGGAATGACAGGTAATTACTGAATGAAACCATCCAGAATAGCCTTTTCCACTTGATTCATCCAAACTTCCAACTTAATCTCTTGTGTTTTGTGTCCTGAAAAGACCAAGCTGCAGTGATTCATTGCTTTCCATGGTTTGTGAGCAATACCATTTATTTTTTTGTGACATCAGCTCTTTGTATTTCTATGATAATTTCATGCTTATGACAAAACTGATGTTCCTTATTTGCCATCACAGATACATCCTGTCACTTGAAATAGCTGAGCCACTTTTCAGACAGAGATTACTTAATAAGTGAATGATGTTTAAATATTATTCTGAAGTTGCAGAACCAAGATTTTTTTATGGCCAATTTAGTTTTGCATTTGTGAATAGTCTTTGAGCTGGAAAAGCTACACAGATTTAAATTTGGCTTTACTTTGTTCCTTTAAAAAAAATAAAATGCCTATTTAATCACTTACTATTCATGAACTGCATATTTTCTCTCACTCTGTAAGAGTTGAAGTTCTTTAAGGAGAGAGTGATTTGCCATTGGAAGGGACTGTGCAGGAAGGTGGTGGAGTCGCCGTCTCTGGAGGTGTTCAAGAAAAGCCTGGCTGAGGCATTTAGTGCTGTGGTCTAGTTGACTGGCTAGGGCTGGGTGCTAGGTTGGACTGGATGATCTTGGAGGTCTCTTCCAACCTGGTTGATTCTGTGATTCTATGATTATGGATTCCTTCAAGTCAATAAAAGTGATACAGTCATATATTGAATATATGGAAATTAATTTGCCTATATGCCCACTCCTTGATTGCTTTTTCAGATATGAGCTTTTGGCTTTTATTCCTTCTTTCAGGCACAGCTTATTTACCATTTCTGGAGAAGTGCTTTAGAGGTTGTGACTATAAATACTGTCAGTGCTTCCAATTGCAAGACAGGCATGTAGTATACATCTACTTTCCATGCTGAGATTTCAGAGTAGTTTTTATTTTTAGCCATCACTGTATTCATCACAGAACTCTTGAACTGGAAGCACCCTTTTGAGGTCTGTGTACCCAACCTGCTCTCCAAAGCAGGGTGAATGCTGAAATCACAGAAGGTTGCTCAGGGTTACTCAGTTACACCCCGAAAACTTCCAAAGGCTGAGATCCCAGAACCTCTCTGGACCCTTGTTCCGATTCTTATTTAGAATCATAGAATCGGTATGATGTTGTGGTTGTAGTGATTCTGTTTGAGAATGCAGCACTTCAGATTTGTCAGGGAGTTTGGATGTCTGAATAAGCCAATAGAAAGCCAATATCAGAGCTGCTAGTGGATTTCCAACTTCGTCTACCAGGACCAGAATATGACTTGAATTTATTTTTATAATGATTTGCTTCTTAAATACCTCCTTGCAGGTAATAAAAAGCTGCCATTAAAAGGTCATCCCACTTCTTCAGAAGTACACGTACAGAACATCAGATTCTCTCTTTTGTGGGACATTTTCTTTAAGCTTCCTTCATGATAATTTGCTTGAGGTNCAGCAGAAGAGACCAACCCCCACCTGGCTACAGCCTCCCTTGAGATAGTTGTAGACAGCAATGAGGTCACCCCTGAGCCTCCTCTTCTCCAGGCTGCACACCCCCAACTCCCTCAGCCTCTCCTCACAGGGCTGTGTTCCAGGCCCCTTACCAGCTTCATTGCCGTTCTCTGGACACGTTCCAGTATCTCAACATCTCTCTTTAATACTGTCCAGAACTGGACACAGTACTCAGGGTGTGGCCTGACCAGTAGAGCAATTTCTCTTACTTCTGATTTTATTAAGTCAAAGTCTATTTCTTCTAGGAACCAGCTATATTCAGGTCCTACAATTTCTTATCTTTTAATACAGCATCTAGGTATCATTCTCTGCTTATTCTAAAGTCTGTTTTGCCTAAATAGCCACTTTTGGCAGTGAGATGTTAATTATGTTTGCAATAATTGACCTTTACACCTAGAAAGTGCAAATAGATGCATATATGTAAATTAAGACTTATAAATGTGAGAGAATGCCAGCAGCATTTAACATCAGCTATACACCTTCTGTCTCACTTGCACTAATAAAGCAGCTGTTAGAATTGGTCTCACTTGACTTACAAAATTCAAAGGACAAGTCCCTCTTTTTGTTTAATTATGATGAATATATTAAAACACAAAATCCTTTTGTCACTTTTGCCCCATTCTGTAGTATTCTGCTGTGCATTTTGATCTTTGCCCTCTTAGCCCTTCCCTTTCCCATTTTTCCCCTTCCCTTTCCCATTTTTCCCCTTCCCTTTCCCATTTTTCCCCTTCCCTTTCCCATTTTTCCCCTTCCCTTTCCCATTTTTCCCCTTCCCTTTCCCATTTTTCCCCCCTTCCCTTCCCCTCTTTTCCCCCCTTCCCNTTAGTGTTTCATTTGTCATCCCTGGTGGTGTGGCACTGATGCTTCTTGTCCCACCGCTCCCTTCCAGCAGCCAGTGGCGGCTTTGGGGAGGCAGTGGAGCGAGGAGGAGATGTCCTGGCCAGGAAATGGATTAGCTGCAGGGTTGGGCTCACATTCCTTGAGTCTGTTGTCTTGAACACTGGATTTTTTACACACACAGCTTGAAGGGCAGCAGGGAAGGCATGGGGGGGCATCGGCCATGCCAGTGAATGGCAACCCTTGGTTCTCCAAAGTCCTCCTTCTCCCTCTCCTCTCCTCTCCTCTCCTCTCCTCTCCTCTCCTCTCCTCTCCCTCTCCCTCTCCCTCTCCCTCTCCCATCCTTTTTTGTTTTCCTTTTCCCTTTCCTTTCCCTTTTATTTTTTGTTCCTTGTCATTGTCCTAGTAAATGGAAGTGTATGATGAGTTAAGTATCTTTCATTTTCCTTTTAAAGGATTTCTGCTCTTGTGACTGCCAAAAAAGACAGCAAAGGAATGAAACAAAACATCAGTAAATACTGTTCCACTTTCATGGCTGGTTTTTGACATTCCTGGCCTGTTACACTATTCTTAGATTAGTGGGTTGGATTTTTTTTGAATGTAAACATAATTTATATAGAAATATAAAATGCTTATTTTTATTTATTTCTCATTTTTGACTGCAACATTTAACCCTTAACCTAGATAAAACATCTTATATTGGGTAATTAAAATGGCAGCAGTTGTGAAAATGGGATTTTGAGTATTAAGCTTCTTTCATTTTCCTGGGGTTTGTAATAATGAATGGTACAGCTAGAGTTCATGTTCTTCCCTGTGTCATGGGAAGTCCTGGCTTCTGGAGATATGAAAATGATTTTCACAGTGTAATGGGCTCCACCTTTCCATGTGGCAGAGCTTCAGGCTTTGCACTGCGCTTAGGCTGAGTTTGTGGAAGCTCAAGCTAAGAACTTTGTGGCAGAGAAAGCTAAATGTCACCATCTCAGGCACGGTTTGTTGGGCAAACATGGAGGGAGCCCTGGGATATCAGGCACATCATCATCCTTTTCTTCCCCTACATAAAAAATATCCAGCACTAATGTCATGTCTCATTGTCCAGAGGTTCAGATAGCTTCAGGCTTTCTTCCACTGTCGGGAAGATTGGGATAGTGAAGCTAGAAATCCACAAATTTGTTAAACTGGACTGTTAGCCTGGATGTGAGGAGGAAGTTGTTCAGCATGAGAGTGGTGAGAGCCTGGAATGGGTTGCCCAGGGAGGTGGTTGAGACCTCGTCCCTAGAGGTGTTTAAGGCCAGGCTGGATGAGGCTGTGGCCAGCCTGATCTAGGGTAGGGTGTCCCTGCCCATGGCAGGGGGGTTGGAACCAGATGATCTTTGTGGTCCCTTACAGCCCTGCTCGATTCTATGATTCTATTTTTGCCAACAACTGAGGCTGTATCCTGTAAAGGTCTGATAGTGATTGACAATGAAATATTGTTCGCACCAAGGAGAGCAGCCTTTGTGATCTGGAAAAGAGAGTCTGCAGAGAAGCAAATGCTGATTATTTATACCATTGGTCACTAATGAGATTTTTGTAGCTCAGCTAGGCTCTCTACCTCCAGCTCAAAAGAAACCACAGGGCTGACTTAGGTTAGATTGCAACTCTGTGAATATACAGTAAGGCTCTTCTACTTTTCAATCCTGTTAGTAATTTTATTTTTGCCGTTGATAATTTCTATTTGCAGCCTAATTTTTCCCATCAGTGAATGCTGACTGTTATGCTAGACTCTCTACTGACTATCAGAACTGGTGCAGCATGAGCCCTCATCTGTCTAGGAAAGACTAACTTCTATGGGCTGTATTGAACAGCCTTGAACACATAATGTGCACTAGCCAATAGATGAGATAAAGTTTTGCAGTTCATAGTAACACTCTTACTTTTACTCCAGTTCATTCATGTGTGGAAATCTGGATTCTGGCCATCTGGGAATTAAAGGTAGTGCTGCGTCTACTTTACAAATCATAGAATCAGCCAGGTTGGAAGAGACCTCCAAGATCAGCCAGTCCAACCTAGCACCCAGCCCTGTCCAATCAACTAGACCATGGCACTAAGTGCCTCAGCCAGGCTTTTCTTGAACACCTCCAAGGATGGTGACTCCACCACCTCCCTGTGCAGCCCATTCCAAAGGCAAATCACTCTCTCTGGGAAGAGCTTCCTCCTAACATCCAGCCTAGAACTGCCTCCCCTGGCACAACTTGAGGCTCTGTCCCCTTGTTCTATTGCTGGTTGCCTGGCAGAAGAGAGCAACCCCCACCTGGCTACAGCATCCCCTCAGGTAGTTGTAGACAGCAAATATTTGACTTGCCACAGTTTTTCTGAGGAGTTTTTTACTTGCTTGAAAAACAGTGGTGCAAAACCTGCACATTCATCAATTTACTCTTGTGTTCACGGATGGAATTCATGCACTGTGAGAACAACCTCTAAAATGTTATTCATAGAATGGTTTGATGCTTTACCTAGCAGGATATAATTTATGCAAAGTATCTTTCATTGTCTTCTCCTTTTGGCAGGACTGTTAGTAAATTTGAATGCCACAATTCACAGTGATGCAGAACGACACCCAAAGGAACGAGTTTTTAATATTTTCCCCCTCCGCAATTTTCTTTTCTCATTAAATTTTGTAGTCTCTAGGAATATTCTGCTGTCCTGTGAAGATATCGCTGCCATTTTTAATATAGTAGAAATTAGAATAGATTTGGAGATATTTTCAGGTGTTAAAATCCATTGACAGTTTTTTTCTGTCTAGGATGGGGACATGATTTTATAATATTTCCCTGTTTAAAAAAAGAAAAAGCCAAACACAAACAAACACAAAACCCATTCCAAGGTCTCACCACTCTCATGGTGAAGAACTTCCTCCTCATGTCCTCCCGTAATCATCCTACAGGAAGTTGTAGCCAGGTGGGGGTCAGCCTCTTCTGCCATGCAAACAGCAACAGAACAGGGGGACACTCCAAGACCATCCAAGATCAGCCAGTCCAACCTAGTACCCTGCCCTAGACAATCAACTAGACCATGGCACTAAGTGCCTCAGCCAGGCTTTTCATCAACACCTCCAGGGATGGTGACTCCACCACCTCCCTGGGCAGCCCATTCCAATGCCAAATCACTCTCTCTGGCAACAACTTCCTCCTAACATCCAGCCTAGACCTCCTCCAACACAACTTGAAACTGTGTCCCCTTGTTCTGTTGCTGGTTGTCTGGGAGAAGAGACCAACCCCCACCTGGCTACAGCCTCCCTTCAGGTAGTTGTAGACAGCAATGAAGTCACCCCTGAGCCTCCTCTTCTCCAGACTAAACAACCCCAGCTCCCTCAGCCTCTCCTTACAGGGCTGTGTTCCAGGCCTCTCACCAGCTTTGTTGCCCTTCTCTGGACACCTTCCAGCACCTCAACATCTCTCTTGAATTGAGAGACTGGACAAGGACTGGACAAAGGAGTCAAAATGTGGCCTGACCAGTGCTGAGTACAGGGGCAGAATAACCTCCCTTGTCCTACTGGCCACACTGTTCCTGATACAATCCAGGATGCCATTGGATCTCCTGGCCACCTGGGCACACTGCTGGCTCATGTTCAGCTACTATCTACCAGCACCCCCAGGTCCTTTTCTTCTTGGCTGCTCTCCAGCCACTCTGTCCCCATTCTTATGCTAGATGTGGTGTTTAGTCTAGTTTGTCTTGCAGTCTTAGGAAAAAGTCATAAATGTCCTTGAACAACTGTTTACGTAACATCCCTACTGCTATTTGATACCATATTATCATCAGTTAATTAGTGCAATTAATTGAAAACAGATGAGGTCTGCAAATTGCACTCTGAATTTACCCTAAGACGTCACAGCAAGTACAGATTTGACAAAGATAATGTGTTGACGTGTTTAGAACATATTGACAATTGGGCTATAGTTTACAGGGAGCGTAGCCAAGTGTCAGTTTACATCCTAAGGGGCCTGAACGAAAAATGATTCTTACTATATGTTTCGTAGTGGTTTTGCTTTCTTTCCCTTGTAACTCTTTCACATCAGTTATCTCAAATAAGCTCTGGATGCATATATGAAATCTATAGAGTAAGAGGAGCTGAATCAGCTTTAGAAGAAGCAAGCACTTCCAGAAAATCATAGAATCAACCAGGTTGCAAGAGACATCTAAGATCATCCAGTCCAACCTAGCACCCAGCCCTATCCAATCAACTAAACCATGGCACTAAGTGCCTCAGCCAGACTTTTCTTGAACACCTCCAGGGATGGAGACTCCACCATCTACTACAGGGAGGCTGTAGCTAGGTGGGGTTGGTCTCTTCTGCCAGGCAACCAGCAACACAACAAGGTATCACAGTCTCACATTGTTCTGGGGAGGTATAGGCTGGATGTTAGGAGGAAGTTCTTGACATAGAGAGTGATTTGGCATTGGAATGGGCTGCCCAAGGAGGTGGTGGAGTTGCTGTCCCTGGAAGTGTTCAAGAAAAGCCTGGCTGAGGCACTTAGTGCCATGGTCTAGTAGATTGGGCAAGGCTGGGTGATAGGTTGAAATGGATGATCTTGGATGTCTCTTCCAGCCTGGTTGATTCTATGATGTATAATGGCTGTTAATAGCAAAGGAGACTTGAAAAGACTTCAGCCCCCCCAAAAAAGAAGAGTTGGGGCAAAGCTCAGATGTGTAAATACCATCTAGCACAGATTCGATTAAATACAGAAATAACACCTGACTAAACAGCACTGACTAAAAGCTGAATCGTCAGAAGTTGCACCTTTGGTATTTGCACTCCAGATACACTCTCCAGAAATACAGCTAATGATGTTCTGTACTTCTGTTGAAAGTTGCTAAATGCAAGATAAAAAAATAATCCCATTATTTCTTCTTTTGATTTGCCTTATTAGCAGAACTTTCTGTAAGTGGCTAGGAGATTTCTTACAGAGGAGCTGAGCAGAGGCCATGGAAACTGCAGCTCATTTTGCTGCATAGCTGCCACATCCTTAAATAAAGACTCATGCTCTGTAGCCTTCAGAGGTATTTTTAAACGTGTTTTGTTTGTGCTCTTCCCAGGTGTAAGTTAAGATGGCCTGTGCAAGGTGATTTTGCCACCTCAATGAGTATGTGAGCACCAGATATATTTACATGCGGTTTCTCCTAAGTCTCTTTTACATCATGCTTTTTTTAAGCCTTTGAATTCTCTGAGTATTTGAGTGCACTTTGCTTTCTCTTGAATATCCCCAGCTTCATTTCAAGCATAGGGCTAGACAGTATGAAAGGCAAAACACAGATCTGGAACTCAGTGAACTGTGTCTTTCAACCTGACTGCTGAGTCACCTCTCTTAGAGCTGAAACCGAGTCTGCCAGAGGTCCTGAAGCAGTACATCTGTAAGGTCATTATGGTCCCAGACCCATTAAAATATGAAAGGTACTGCAACCAGTAGGCAATCTGCATGTAACTCAATTGCCAGAAGACTTCCTAAATTAGCTAATTCATTAAATCAGCAATAACAATGAGATTTTCTTGACTACAGTTTCCAGGAATGATGATGTCTTTTGAAAAGCACTTGAGAAAACTCACGTTAAGATAAATTTGGGTATCATGCTGTCCATTAAGAACGAGATACGCTCAGAAGGCTCTTTTCCTATAAGTAAAAAATTCAACTGCCTCACAGAATCACAGAATTAACCAAGCTGGAAAAGAACCTCTGAGTTTGAGTCCAACCTATCACCTAGAATCATAGAATCAACCAGGTTGGAAGAGACCTCCAAGATCATCCAGTCCAACCTAGCACCCAGCCCTATCCAGTCATCTAGACCATGGCACTAAGTGCCTCATCCAGTCTTTTCTTGAACACCTCCAGGGACGGTGACTCCACCACCTCCCTGGGTAGCCCATTCCAATGCCAAATCACTGTCTCTGTGAAGAACTTCCTCCTAACATCCAGCCTAACACCTGCTAACTAACTGAAGCCTGGCACCAAGTGCCTTTTTTCCATCACACAAGATGTGTCTTTGTTCTTCCATAAGAATGGTTTTAATTTCTCAATATGTTGTTATTATAAGGCTTCTATTTTTATTTATGGTGTCTTGAATGTAATGATTAAGATTTGCCTAAAGAAAAGATCAGCTTTCCCACACTATGAAATCAAAGCAATATTTCTACACACTTGGAAATCATAGAATCGTAGTGTCAAGGGCTGGAAGAGACCTCGAATGATCATCTGGTCCAGCAGTCTTGGGATGTAGCAATGTCATTGCACATTGCTACAACCTACTCGTGTAGTTTAATTGCTACATGTGGAGAAGTTGGGAGTTGAACTTGTTCTTAACTTCAACCTAACTCTTCTGCTAATTTAGTTGCCAGCAGTGATCACAGGATGTTAGGGGTTGGAAGGGACCCAAGGAGATCATCAAGTCCAACCCCCCTGCCAGAGCAGGGCTGGTCAGGAGAGAGGGGGGACAGGCTCTGCTCACTTGCTCCCTGTGACAGGACAAGGAGCAATGGGTGTAAGTTGCAGCACAAGAGGTTCCGCCTCAACACTGTAGACAGCAATGAGATACCATCTTGCTTGCTTTTACATTTGTTTTCCTTCCTCTCTCTCTCTTTGGGTAATGTGATTAAAAGTGGGAATAAACTCCTTTGATTTAGCTTTTCATATGTTTGGTTTTCCTTGTACATTTTGGGCTTCAGAACTACCAAAGCTCCAAAGCCTTAAAGAGATAGAAGGTAAAACCCTTCAGTTTGGCCACAATAGCTCCAAGCAGTTACAGACTCTGTTTCAGTATGAGGAAGGGCAACTTAATCATACAGTTGGTCAGGTTTGGAGAGTCAGTGACGTTTCCTAGACTTTTTGTAAAGACAAGGGAATTTCAGAGCTTTGGTTTAAGCTATAATGTAGCATCCAACTGTGATGTCAAGCAATTTGGCAGGAATATAATATTTCTCAGACAAAACAAAACAAAAAAATGCAAGGCAAGAGATGCAACTGCAGGTGTGAAGCTCCAGAAAAAGTGCCCAGAAGCAGTGGGAGGCAGATGAGCAAACAAATCTTAGCCTGCAGAGAGGGTAGAGAAGCAGTGACCTGTGTAATGGAGCTATCGCAGCACAGTATCAGTTAGTATTGGTAAAAATGGGCATGCAGTAATGAGGATCAGGTATTACAGGCTAATTCTGTGCTCATGGATAAGACATAGCCTTAGTCATTGCCTGGCTGACCCATTGCCTATTAATTTTGTATGCTATAGCTGAAATTCAGTCCTTGTTGCATTCAGTAATGGGGCTCCTGTAGACTCTAATCAGCTCAGTCAGCACCAGTGGGGGACCCAATATTACCTTGAGATGGGCTGAGTTGCTCCAAATATCCACAGCAAAAGCAACAGAATAATTGGTCTTTTTAAAAGCATCTTTAAATGTATAATACAGTCTAGTTTTGTCTGACCCTCCTTAAAAAGTCATATATTTGTTCAGTCATTCAATAACTTACTGGCAAAGCATGATATTTTGATTTAATGAAGCACATTTTAAGAATGTGGATGGTGTTATGACCTTATTGGAGGTATTTCCATTCTCTTTGTGAAATTCCCATCCTACCATTATGAAAAGGTAGATTACAACCACCTTAAATAGTTGGTTGGTTTGTTTGTTTTTTTTTTTAAAGGAAAATCATTTGTGTGAGACATATAAGGGACAGACTGAGACACCTAAATGTGAATAGAAAGAATTTTGGAAACTGATGATTAAAGATACCCAAGTCAGTGTACACTTCTCTGGAACAGCAGTGAACTTGCAGTATCCGTAGAGTGTGCAACAAGCAAGGGAGCTAAGTTTCTACCAGGTCCCTTTTCAGTCATTGGTAGTTTGGAAGCTTTGTCCTAGATCACTTTGCTCAGCCCTGCACTGCATGCCAGAAGGTTATATGGCTGAGAGTCATATGTCATCTTCTTTGTCCATGGGCAACTGGTGGGCACAAGGCCTCTCAGAGAGATTGCAAGACAGGAAGCAGCAATTGTAAGGTAGATCTGGTATGGGGAGAGAGATGATGTTCTCTACACCTCAACTTCCACCCGTTGTCTCTTGTCCTGTCATTTGGCATTACCAAGCAGAGCCTGGATCCATCCTTCTGGCACTCACCCTTTATGTATTCATATACATTAATGAGATGACCTTCAGTCTCCACAGACACACACACACATATACATATGTCAGAACTTAGAGATTCCTCAGAAAATTACTGATCTCCAGGTTTATTCACCTACAGCCCTTAATAATACAGTAGCTTCTTCAAGCTCTTCCTTGGCCCAGATAAATAGAATGCTGTGATGACTAGACAGATAGATAAAAAAAGATCTCAGGACAAGCCATCTTTATCTTTTTTGGTCCTTGTATATACTTATTCAAACAATTCATGGCTGTCATAGAATCATCGAATCAGCCAGGTTGGAAGAGACCTCCAAGATCATCCAGTCCAACCTAGCACCCAGCCATAGCCAGTCAACTAGACCATGGCACTAAGTACCTCAGACAGACTTTTCTTCAACACTTCCAGGGACAAAGACTCCACCACCTCCCTGGGCAGCCCATTCCAATGCAAATCACTCTCTCTGGCAACAACTTCCTCCTAACATTCAGCCTAGACCTCCCCCGGTACAACTTGAGACTGTGTCCCCTTGTTCTGTTGCTGGTTGCCTGGCAGAAGACACCAACCCCCACCTGGCTACAGCCTCCCTTCAGGTAGTTGTAGACAGCAATGAAGTCACCCCTGAGCCTCCTCTTCTCCAGGCTAAACACCCACAGCTCCCTCAGCCTCTTCTCACAGGGCTGTGTTTCAGGCCCCTCACCAGCTTCGTTGCCCTTCTCTGGACACATTCCAGTATCTCAACATCTCTCTTGAATTGAGGAGTCCAGAACTGGGCACAGGACTCAAGGCGTGGCCTGACCAGTGTTGAGTACAAGTTTATTCTTTCTAAGATTTTTGATTAGGTAATAACTAATTCCAGTTCTAGTAATCATATTAATTAATAGTCATATGGCATCTTAAAGTATGTTTTAGGCAGGAAGTCAGTTGCCTTTTATTTTAATGTATGGCTTAAGACAAACTACTGATCTATTCAGGGAAATTTTCTTACTTTTCTTCTTGATTTACCACTACCTTCTTTTTCCCTGTGTGACCCTTTCATAGTTCTTTACAGCAGTGCATTCAAATACCAGCTTTCACTCTGTTCAATAAAGTCTAAATAATGCACCATAGTTTTCCTTGTTAAAAAAGAGAAATGGCAAAATCTGTGTGACAATTGAAAGAAAAATTGCAGCACCTCCTTGCCATATGCTGAGGAGTCATTTCAGTAAAATATCACACACGGCTCTATAGACAAACCATCAATGTGATGGAAGGTGCAGTTATTCTTTCCTACCTCAGAATGTTTACAGTGGAGCTCTTTTTATAGTGAAATCACTATCTTCCATAAAAATTCTTTTTTTCAAGGCCATGTTGCATGTGATAAATGATGGCCTTTGCCTCCTAGTATTGGGTAAGTGCCTCTGATTTTTTTTTTCCCCCTTACAATCTCTTTCATTTTTTGAACACTCAACACTTTCTTTTAAAAAAACCCCAACAACCCAAAACAGTAATATGTTGCTTCTCATGTCCAACTATCAAATAGAGGGTCAGTCTCTTCTGCCAGGCAGCCAGCAACAGAACAAGGGGACACAGTCTCAAATTGTGGGGGGGGGAGGTCTAGGCTGGATGTTAGGAGGAAGTTCTTGCCAGAGAGAGTGATTGCAATTGGAATGGGCTGCCCA
Source organism: Tricholaema leucomelas (assembly GCA_013400475.1). Classification (NCBI taxonomy): domain Eukaryota; kingdom Metazoa; phylum Chordata; class Aves; order Piciformes; family Lybiidae; genus Tricholaema lacrymosa; species Tricholaema leucomelas. Next base: position 30,233 of record WAAF01006889.1, on the reverse strand, counting down.
GGGAGGTGGTGGAGTTGCTGTCCCTGGAAGTCTTCAAGGAAAGCCTGTATGAGGCATTTAGTGCCATGGTCTATTTGATTGGCTAGGGCTGAGTGCTAGGTTGGACTGGCTGATCTCGGAGGTCTCCTCCAACCTGGTTGATTCTATGATTATAAAAGCAATTCAGATTATGACCTTTCAAGACTCCGTGGATAAGATATAGGAGTAGCACCATGTATTTCATGGCAGTCAGACCTGGCCATTCACTCTTTTAGACTGATGGTAGTGAAAGAACTGAAGAAGTTAATGGTACTGTCATTTCATGTCCAATTCAGATCACAGATTATTTAGTTGGGGCAATTAACAAGGCAAGAATTATAAAATATGTACTTATTTTTATTTCCAGAAAGCATTACCCACAACTATATACTCATTAGTTAATTTTGGGGTTCTAATTCTGTTGGGAAAATCTTCACAAGGATGCTTATCAGCAATACAATAATTTAGGAGAATCAGAACATTTGGAAAAGTTTAGCCTCAAAATGGCTTTGCCTCACTTACAAATACGCAGTCTGGAGCCCTAGGGAAAGTCTGTGCTGCTCACTGCAGTGGAGTAGAAATTTCAAGATAGTCCCTGGCTCCTTTTTGGCAGTGTTGGAACTGCTCAGCCATTGAGAGGCTTCTAGATCTTCCCAGGGTGCTGGGAAAGAGGCAGATGGTCTCTGTCCTGATCCTGGTTCCTCTTAGCATGGAGGTTTGCAGAGGTGAAAGCAGGATATCTTGCAGGTGTACAGAGAGCACCAGGTCGGTGGCACTTCTTGCCACGTCACGAGGCACTTAACTGCCTTCTCCTGGAAAACATGAGGCACTTAAGTTTCCAGGTAGTGCAAAAAATCAGTGCTAAGCTGGTCTGAAACACGAGGCAGAGCAGAATATGTTGTCCAGGAGCAGCGAGGCAGAGGCAGAAAGGTGGAAGCACAAGGCAGAACAACTGCTTGCAACTTAGCTCAATTTGTAGTATTTGCTTGAGCACAAAGGCTCCTTTGGCCACAGAGATTCACCAACCAAAATGGCACTTGCAAAACTGACCATATAAGGTGAAACCAGAGCATGCTTACCCTTATCTGGGCAAGACACCAACAAGTACCTAAACTCCTGTGACCTGTAGGTACCTGTTTATCACTTTGGGAGGGGACATAATGGCCCTAGCCTTTATTTTCCTCCCACCCTTGCTTCCCCCACCAGCAGAAGGGTGAGACAAGCCAGGACATCTAATAGGCCTATTAGCTTTCCAGGACAACAGATTGCAATAAGGCTTTGTAGCACTGAACTGCAGTTCAGTGCTACAAAGCTGAGATTTTGCAGTAACAAATCAACACCAGTGTTTGCCCTCGTGAAACTAATACTCCTAAGAGTGACTGCTTTCACAAAAATGACTCATACAGGATAAAGTTTGTATAACTGGAATCACAGTTTGATTCAGGGACTCTAGAAATTCCATGATGGCAGTACCATTAGGAACTGACAGCCTGTCGCCACCCCTGTGAGCAGTTTGGCACTGCTAAGATAAGCAAACTACCATGCTCCTGTAAAATTCATAACTGGCACCAGTGGAGTGTAAAGGAATTTTAAAGACTAATTTGTTGCAAAGGATTTTCAAAGATCTGTTCATATAAGGATTATAAATTGCACAGCTCAAAGATAATAAAAAATTCAGTGTACTCAATTTAAATATTTAGGAGTCAATAAAGTTTCATATTTATTTTTTTCCCTAAATTTCTGTCTTGGTATATTCCATTAGCAACAGAAAAACTTGAGCTAATTTTATCTGCCAAGTAACTGCCATCACAATCATTATCTGCCAAAGGTTCATCCTATTTTATTTTCTGATATCCTCTGGGAGATAAAATGTTTTTACCAGATTTACCTAGCTTTACTTGGTCCATAAAGCCATATAGCTGATTTTTTTTTTAAGACAGCTTGACAGTGATTTTTAGAAGTAATCTGATGCTGACATAGTCGAGTTTGGCCTTTTCTCTGGCATCTGCTAAACCTTGCTCCCGCACTTACCTTTGTGTACGTATTCCCGCACCACGTCCTGGGCTCCAAGCCGGTGACACATGGGTTTGATGTGTAGACCACGAGATGGATAAAGCTTGATGGCTGCACCCAAACAGTGCCTGTCAATGGCTCCATGTCCAAGTGGAGGCCAGTCACAAGTGGAGTTCCTCAGGGATCAGTCATGGGACCAATCTTGTTCAACATCATTGTCAGTGCCATGGACAGAGGCATTGAGTGCAGCCTCAGTAAGTTTGCTGATGACACCAAGCTCTGTGGTGCAGCAGACAGGCTGGAGGGAAGGGATCCATCCGGAGAGACCTGGACAGGCTGGAGAGTTGAGCACAAGCCGACCTCATGAGGTTCAGCAAGACCAAGGGCAAGGTCCTGCACCTGGGTCAGGGCAATCCCAAGCACAAATCCAGGATGGGCAGTGACTGGCTGGAGAGCAGCCCTGAGGAGAGAGACTTGGGGGTGCTGGCAGATGAGAAGGTCAGCATGAGCCAGCAGTGTGCACTTGCAGCCCAGAAAGCCAACCAGAGCCTGGGCTGCATCAGGTGGCCAGCAAGTCGAGGGAGGTGATTCTTCCCTTCTACTCTGCTCTGGTGAGGCCCCACCTGGAGTACTGCATCCAGTTCTGGAGCTCCCATTGCAAAAGGGATGTGGACATGCTGGAGCATGTCCAGAGAAGGGCCACAGGGATGATCAGAGGGCTGGAGCAGCTCTGCTATGAGGACAGACTGAAAGAGTTGGGGCTGTTGAGTCTGGAGAAGAGGAGGCTCCCAGGTGACCTTCTTGTGGCCTTCCAATATCTGAAGGGGGTGTACAAAAAGCTGGGGAAAGACTTTTTAGGCTACCAGGGAGTAACAAGACTAGGGGGAATGGAGCAAAGCTGGAGATGGGCAGGTTCAGACTGGACCTGAGGAGGAAGTTGTTCATCATGAGATGAGTGAGTGATGAATGGGTTGCCCAGGGAGGCAGTTGAGGCCTCATTGCTGGAGATGTTTAAGGCCAAGCTGGATGAGGCTGTGGGCAGCCTGATCTAGGGTAGGGTGTCCCTGCCGATGGTGAGGGGGTTGGAACTGGATTATCCTTGTGGTCCCTTCCAACCCTGACTGATTCTGTAATTCACATTACAATTAATTCTGGGAGATGGTACCTGTTTCAAAAAGTACAACTTAAGTACTTTTGCATTTTCATTGTCTTCCAGCTTTGACCAATTTTGCATTTTATTTTTTGTCCTTCGCTTGTGACTTTGATTGGAGAAGGGATAAGAGGGACACAATTTCCACTTATATAGTGGTGGCAGACCCTCCCCAATGGGAGAGTACACAAAAGCCTGATAAATAGTTGAATTCTGACTGTACTCAAATAATATTTACACAGTGTGTAAGTTATTGTGGTGCTTCTCCATTGAGATAAAATCATAGAATGGTGGGGGTTTGTGGTGGTTTGGGTGTTACCCACCCCCCATACTCTGGAAATCACCCAGGCTAGACTCAGCTGGCTCTGGAAATTTGAATGAAGCCTATATTTACAGCTAGCACAATATACAAGCAGATATCACAGTATCACCAAGGTTGGAAGAGACCTCACAGATCATCAAGTCCAATCCTTTACCACAGAGCTCAAGGCTAGACCATGGCACCAAGTGCCATGTCCAACCTTGTCTTGAACAGCCCCAGGGACAGTTAGATACAGAAATATACAAGGTAAAAGGTAATACAGAAACACAACAGCCCTCCCAGAAACCTGAGTCCCCAGGAGGGGCTCCCAACTGCCCTTCCACTTTTTCTCTCCACCTTACCCCAGACTCAAGGAAGAATGGAGGTTCAGCCAGGGGGTTAGGAAGCAAAGTGGATTAATCAGAGAAAATGGCAGAGAGGCTAGAGAGAGAAATGCAGCTTGGAGCTCCCCAGCAGGAGTAGTTAGCGCCTTATCTATGTTTTGATTCTTGTTCTTATACATCTCAGCAAGCCTATGAGGGAAGTAGACATCACCAATGTTTTCCTTTCACAGCCTGTAATCTAGTCCTCACCAACACACTCTAGCTAGCTTCAAACTAGCACAGGGTTAGAAGAGACATCCTGTTTGAGTCTAGTAGCTAATTTGGACTTCAAATCCTTTTCTTATTTTAATGTTTGTGTTGTGCTGAGCCTGTGAATGAATACATCAGAATGCAGTTGAGACTTCAACCCAAGCGATTCTTGTTCACATTATGTTTTATGCATTAGTTTTATCAGTGCCTGTTTAAGCACTTGATTTAAAACTTAATCTGCTCCAGCATAATCATTCAGTTTTCTCGCTGAGCTTTAAAGATTGGCAAGGGAAGGCTGATTAGAAATTAATGTTTTGCACTCTATTCCTTAAAATTCCTATTTATAAACATTGTGCTTACATCAATTTTCCGTTGTAGCTGCCTTGCCTTTGGCAACCTTGACAGAAATGGAATATTAGTTACCTACTACAGTTGTCTACTATGTATTAGTTGTCTACTCTCGGTCAAGAACTGGCTGAAGGGCTGAGCTCAGAGTGGTGGTGAATGGTGCCATATCCTGCTGGCAGCTGTCAATAGTGGTGTTCCCCATGGATCGGTGCTGGGCCCAGTCCTGTTCAATATCCTTATTGATGATCTGGACTAGGGGATTGAGACCAGCATCAGTAAGTTTGCAGATGACACCAAGCTAGGAGCAGGTGTTTATCTGTTGGAGGTAAGAAGAGCCCTGCAGAGGGACCCTGACAGGCTGGATGGGTGGGCAGAGGCCAATGGGATGANGTCCAGAGAAGGGCACCAAAGCTGGTGAGAGCCCTGGAACTCAGCCCTGTGAGGAGAGGCTGAGGGAGCTGTGGGTGTTTAGCCTGGAGAAGAGGAGGCTCAGGGGTGACCTCATTGCTGTCTACAACTACCTGAAGGGAGGCTGTAGCCAGGTGGGGGTTGGTCTCTTCTGACAGGCAACCAGCAACAGAACAAGGGGACACAGTCTCAAGTTGTGCCGGGGAAAGTAAAGGCTGGATGTTAGGAGGAAGTTGTTGCCAGAGAGAGTGACTGGCATTGGAATGGGCTGCCCAGGGAGGTGGTGGAGTCCCCGTCCCTGGAGGTGTTCAAGAAAAGCCTGGCTGAGGCACTTAGTGCCATGGTCTAGTTGATTGGCCAGGGTGACAGGTTGGACCGGATGATCTTGGAGATCTCTTCCGGCCTGGTTGATTCTATGATTCTGTACTTTAGTGTACTAAAACATGATCTTCTCTGAGTAAGGCTTCATGAAAAATAACACTTAGCAAGGGTTTGTTTCCTTAGATACCTGTATTTTTGCCCTCTGACAATCTTGCATCCATTAAAATGGTTTAAAATACTCACTTTCTAGACCAGACATCCTGCTTTCTTAACAGGGAGGAGTGTGGATACCTTCCACTCTAGTTGTATTTTAACGTCTGCAATTTATAATGTGCCTGATTCATTTTGTTGGCTTTTAAAATCAATCACTGCGTTTTCTGTTTTAGGCCTTTAATTGGGCTGGTTTTAAAAACAGCACTCAGTGCATGCACTGTTGCCTGTTTTAAAAGAGGAATTTTGTAGCAGTTTGCTGCTGTGGTGAGGACAGCAGGGTTCAAAGATCCCAGGGCAGTTTCTGCCTGTGAGAGATGCATATGCTATCTCACACTTTCTCTGTGAAAGAGACACCCAGCACTGCTATCTCACACTTGTTTCTCTGTGAAAGAGACTCTCAGCACAGACCTGAGCTGGTGAAGGAATGAGAAAGTATTTTGAAAGCTGTTTCTGCTAGGCATAGCCTCTTGTATAGTCTCAGATTCCAGTACAAGATTGTGATGTGATGAGAACAGGCTTTTCCCTGCTGCTCTAGTCTGCGCTCTCTTTCACTTCTCTTGCACAATGTGCCTTTTGTGCTCATGATATTGAGTGAATGTGCTGTAACCAGCACTTATAATGTCAGAAAAACAACTTTTCTTTTTTTTGGTTAGTTTTTAATTCCAAAATTTGTCATTGATAGTCATTGTATTGCACTTGAAGTGTAATATATTAATCATTTCTCTTCCATACTTACATTCTTAATGTATGTAATCTTACAGCTTCGATTATCATTACCATTAGTTTTGTTTGGGAAGAATTAGAATCATAATCATAAAATCATGGAATCAACCAGAATCATAGAATAGAATAGAATAGAATAGAATAGAATAGAATAGAATAGAATAGAATAGAATCAACCATGTTGGAAGAGACTTCCAAGATCATCCAATCCAACCTAGCACCCAGCCCTATCCAGTCAACTAGACCATGGCACTAAGTGCCTCATCCAGGCTTTTCTTGAACACCTCCAGGGTCAGCGACTCCACCACCTCCCTGGGCAGCCCATTCCAATGCCAATCACTCTCTTTGGGAAGAGCTTCCTCTTAATATCCAGCCTAGACCTCCCTTGGCACAATTTGAGACTGTGTCCCCTTGTTCTGTTGCTGGTTGCCTGGCAGAAGAAACTGACCCCACCTGGCTGCAGCCTCCCTTCAGGTAGCTGTAGAGAGCAACGACAGTAGTTGTAGACAGCAATAAGAAGGTGACCAACAGAGCTCAAAAGAATATGTATAGTTGTAGACAGCAGTGAGAAGGTGACAGCAGAGCTCAAAAGAATGTGTATGTCTGTCAAGAGACATCTGTAGGCAAATGAAAATTGTTTATTAGCTCTCTGCTGAGAATTTTATTAGCAAGAAATAAGAGCCCAAGCTAAGGCAGATGGACACTTAATTTCATTTTACTGCCAAGGATTTGTGGCTCATGGATACATAATTTCACACAGATCTGAACAGAACCCAAACACAACAGTTTGAATCAAGCTTAAAGAAGGAATTTAACCTTGAGTGGGTGGGTACCTTTGGGTTGCCTTATCATTTCTGTGGCACATCTTTAGCTTTCATGGAAAGAGTTGGTATGTAGTTTATTCTTATACAGCTTTGCTGAGGTGTTCTTGTCACTCTCTCTGCTTATACTATATGATCTGTCACTGGTATCAGTTTACCAGAGAAATGCACCCAAGTATAGAATCATAGAATTGTCAAGGCTGGAAGGGACCTCAAGGATCATCTAGTTCCAACCCTCCTGCCATGGGCAAGGACAAGTCACACTAGATCAGGTTGCTCAGAGCCACATCCAGCCTGGTAGTCTTCCAGAGGTAGAGATGAGTAAGTCTGTAGCTATTCAACTAGTATGGTCATGTCACATTTCCAGGAAGAGACAGATGAGAGCTGGCATAACTTTGAAAAGCTTCATATTTAGTAGATGAGTGGTCTAGTTAGGCTAATCAGCTTACTAATCATTTGAGCAAACACAAATTGTTTTGCTGTAAACCTGTGTATTTTCAAATTCTAGTTAGCAATTTATCCTCATAAATTGTCATTATTATTGGTTACACAATAGAGTGCAAAGGGTGGTGATCAATGGTGCCAAGTTCAACTGGAGACCTGTAACTAGTTGAGTCCTCCAGGGATCAGTGCTGGGTCCAGTCCTGTTCAACACCTTCATCAATGACATTGATGAGCAGACAAAGTCTGCTTAGCAAGTTTGCTGATAATACCAAACTGGGAGGCTTGGCTGACATACCTGAAGGCTGTGCTGCCATTCAGCAAGATTTGGACAGACTGGAGAGCTGGGAAAAGAGGAACCTAAGGAGGTTCAACAAGGATAAGTGCGGAGTCCTGTACCTGGGAAAGAGTAATAAACTCCACCAGTACAGGCTAGGAGGTGATCTGCTATAGGGCAGCCCTGTGGAGTAGGACTTGGGAGTCCTGGTGGACAGCAAGCTATCCATGAGACAGCAATGTGCCCTTCTGGCCAAGAACACTAATGAGATCTTGGGGTGCATTAAGAGTGTGTCCAGCAGGTCAAGGGAGGTTCTCCTCCACCCTCTACTCTGCCCTGGTGAGGCCTCACCTAGAATATTACATCCAGTTCTGAGGTGATGGAGTCACTGTCCCTGGAGGTGTTCAAGAAAAACCTGGATGAGGCACTTAGTGCCATGGCCTAGTTGACTGGCTGGAGCTGGCTGCTAGGTTGGACTGGATGATCTTGGAGGTGTCTTCCAACCTGGTTGATTCTGTGATTCTATGATTCCCCAGTTCAAGAGGGACAGGCATCAACTTGGGAGAGTCCAACGAAGGGCTACAAGGCTATTAATGGACTGAGGCACTGCCTTGTGGAGAAAGGCTAAGAGACCTGGGGCTTTTTAGTGTGGTGAAGAGAAGACTTAGAGGGCATCTAATAAATAAATGCTTATAAATGCACGATGGCTGGGTGTCAAAGAGTGGACAGGCTCTTCTCAATTGCACCCTGTGATAGGACAAGGGACAATGGATGTAAACTACAGCACAGGAAGTTCCACCTCGACATGAGGAAGAACTTCTTTGCTGTAAGGGTCGTGGAGCACTGGAACAGGTTTTCCAGGGAGGTTGTGAAGTTGTCTTCTCTGGAGACTTTCAGGACCCATCTGGATGCATTTGCATTCTTGTGCTAGATTATATGGTCCTGCTCTGGCAGCAGGGTTGGACTCAATGATCTCCAGAGGTCACTTCCAACCTCTGACATCCTGTGATGTGTGATTTATTTTGGCCATAGTGCCTCTGTACCCTGAATTGGGACAGTCTCCAAGCTATATGCAAACACAGAGATCTGCATTCAATCTGTGACATTCCAATTGTTTGGGAAGCAAATCTCGCCCATACTCCACATCTCTGTGTTACTACTTTCCCATCCAAATAGCTCTTATACTCTACCCACTCTACTATTAACTGCAGTCTGTCTTGAGGTCCAGAGCATCCCACATTCCATAGCACATTAATTGTCCTCTACAGCATCTCAAGAACTTCCACAGCACCTCTGTAAGCACTTGTGTAACACCTCACACTTTCTGAGTCTACAGGGCTAGGGGAGCATGACACAGAACTCCTTCACTCTCCTTCTAGGGAATGATAATCTCCAAAGCACCAGGCCTGAATCTTCTCCTATCATTTTAAACAGGACATAAATCACACATGTGACTGCACTGTCAAGTCCAGGGGAAGGGTTAGAGTCTGGGCTCCAGAACACAGAGAGATACAATAGGTGTGCAGTGTTCTATACTATGCTGTTGTGCTCTCCTCTCTTAAAGAAACGCCAGCATTGCAAAAGTCTGACTAAATTTTATGCTGATAATTATTTTCTAGATCTCCTTATTGCCCTGCAGTGCTATTACCACAATCTGGTAATAATCCTGTGACAATGCAGTTATTACTCAGATGTGTAAAAGCACGTTGTAATAATACATTGAGCTGCGCCCCTGCAGCTGCTGTGAAGATAGGAATAGCCACATTTTGCACCATGGTAATGATTCTTTAGCACGAAATGTGCAAGGCTGTGTTATTATATCATGAAGCTCATGAGACTAATTCAAGTTTGAACAGTCTAGGCTCAGTTCTGCATCAATTGAAAGCTTAGAATCATAGAATCAGTCAGGATTGGAAGGGATCACAAGGATCATCTAGTTCTAACCCCCCTGCCATGGGGAGAGATACCCTATCCTAGAGCAGGCTGGCCACAGCCTCATCCAGCCTGGCCTTAAACACCTTCAGGGATGAGGCCTCAACCACCTCCCTGGGCAACCCATTCCAGGCTCTCACCACTCTCATGCTGAACAACTTCCTCCTCACATCCAGTCTGAACCTATCCACCTCCAGCTTTGCTCCATAAATTAGCTCCTCTTCATTATACAGAAACTTAGATTAATCCATAGAATCATAGAATAATTTGGTTTGGACTGGAAGTAACCTCAAAAGGTCATCTAGACCAGCCACCCTGCAATAAGAAGGGATATCTTCAATTAGATCAGAGTCCTTTTCAAATTGGCCTTAAATGTTTCTAGGGACAGGGCATCTGCCACCTCTCTGGTCAACCTCTTCCAATATTTTACCACCCTCAACAAATAAAATTACTTCTTTGTGTCTACTCTGAATCCACCCTTTTTTTTTGTTGTTATTTAAAACCATTACCCATTGACTTGTTGCAACAGATTCTACTAAAAAGTGTGTCCCTGTTTTTTTTTAATAAGCCTCCTCTAAAGCATGCCATAGGGTCTCTCCTATGGGTGTAGCCCCACCTGGCTACAGCCTCCCTTCAGGTAGTTGCAGACAGCAATGAGGTCACCTCTGAGCCTGGAGAAGAGGAGGCTCAGGGGTGACCTCATTGCTGCCTACAACTACCTGAAGGGAGACTGTAGCCAGGTGGGATTTGGTCTCTTCTGCCAGGCAACCAGCAACAGAACAAGGGAACACAGGCTCAAGTTGTGCCAGGGGAGGTCTAGGCTGGATGTTAGGAGGAAGTTCTTGCCAGAGAGAGTGATTGGCATTGGATTGGGCTGCCCAGGGAGGTGGTGGAGTCACTGTCCCTGGAGGTGTTCAAGAAAGAGAAAAGACTGGATGGGGCACTTAGAGCCATGATCTAATTGATTGGCCAGGGCTGGGTGCTAGGTTGGACTGGCTGATCTTGGAGGTCTCTTCCAACCTGGTTGATTCTGTGATTCTCCCTAGAACCTTCTCTTCTTGAGGCTGAACAACCCATACTCTCACAGCCTTTCCATACAGCTGAGGTGTTCCAATTCTCTGCTCACTTTTGTGGCTTCCTCTGGACCCTCTCCAACAGGTCATGTCTTTCTTGTTCTGAGGGTGCCAGACCTGAATGCAGTACAGCAGATGGGATTTCATCCAAGCTGAGTAATGCAGCAGGATCACCTCCCTTGACCTTGCTGGCCATGCTTCTTTCTGTGTAGCCCAGAATACAATTGGTAATCACCAGACAGTCTGCCATGACAAGACTATGCAAATAAAACCACTATTTTGAATCATTCTTCAGGGATATCTGTGTACAAACTAGGTATGATTCAGCATTGAAATCATCTTTAAATATAGACTTCTAGTATTAAAAGCATGCATGCATGTATGTATAAAAAGTAATTGACAAAAGGGTTACTCCAAACTGTGGAATCACTTGGGCTTTGGAATATTGTCACTTACAGAAACACAGCGTTGCCAGGTTGGAAGGGACTTCAAGGATCATCTGGTCCAGCCTTCCTCGGCCAAAGCACAGTCTTAAACAAGCTGGTCCAGCACTCTATCCAGCTGAAGCTTAAGTGTCCTGTGTTGGGAAATCCACTGCCATCCTTGGGATTATTCCAGTGGTTAATTGTTCTTATTGTGAAAAATCCTAATCAGAGTTACAATTGATAACTTGTATCGATCATCCCCCTCTTTTTGTCCACATCCCTCCATCTTCTTTATAAACACTCTCTGGAATACGTTAAGGACCCTCCTAAGTCTTGTAAAGACTGGATGAGGCATTTAGTGCCATGGTCTAGATGGCTGGATTGGGCTGGGTGCTAGGTTGGACTGGATGATCTTGGAGATGTCTTCCAACCTGGTTGATTCTATGATTCAATGAAAACCCAACTCTTAGTCTTTCCTTATATGTCAGTTTCCTAGTCCTGTAATCATCTTTGTGGCCCTTCTTTGGGCCCTTCACAGCAGCCTGTCCACATCTATTTTGTTACACACTGAGCAAGTGTGTTCAGACAAGATGTGGTGTGACAAAAGTTGAGTGGGGTGGGGTAATGTCTTGTGCTAGTTTGAAGCTAGCTGGAATATTTTGGTGAGAAGAATTAGAATATAGGCTGTGAAAAGGAAACAATGGTGATGTCTACTTCACTCATAGGCTTGCTGAGATGTATAAAAACAAGAACACAAACATAGATAACACAGTGGCTGTGTGTCTCTGGCTGCCTGCACTTCTCTCCCTAACCTGCTGTCTGTGTAACTAATCCTTTTGCTTTCTAACCCCTAACAACTACCTGAAGGGAGGCTGTAGCCAGGTGGGAATTGGTCTCTTCTCCCAGGCAACCAGCAACAGACCAAGGGGACACAGTCTCAAGTTGCGCTGAAGGAGGTATAGGCTGCATGTTTGGAGAAAGTTCTTCCCAGAGGGAATGATTGGCATTGGAATGGGCTGCCCAGGGAGGTGGTGGAGTCACCATCCCTGGATGTGTTCAAGAAAAGCCTGGCTGAGGCACTTAGTGCCATGGTCTAATTGATTGGCCAGGGCTGGGTGCTAGGTTGGACTGGATGATCTTGGAGGTCTCTTCCAACCTGGATGATTCTATGATATGATTCTATGATACGATTCATATCAAAAGCCTTGGAGATCCAGGTAGACAATGTCACCACACATGAACTGATTTTCATAAAAGGTGATCAGGTTTACAAAGCATGATTTGCCCTTGGTGAGTCTGTGTTGGCTTTTTCCAATCTTGTGCTTCATTTGATGTGTAATAGCTCTCAGGAGGATTCATTCCGTAACTTTAAAGGGGACTGAATTAAGACTGATGGGCTTATAATTTCCTGGGTCTGCCTTTAGGGCTTTCTTATAGATGAGATTAACATCAGCATTCTTCCAGTCTTCTGAGGTGTCCCTCCATCTCATTATCTTAATTATGCTCAGTAGTTTTTTATGTGAGTTCTCAAAACACACAAGTGTGTTGATACAGAGGTGTAAAAGCAATAAACTTCATTTGAAAAAAATCAACTTCTTCATTAGTTTATTACATTAGGGCACACAGAAATGATCCATTAATTAAGCATATAGTCTGTTGAAAAGTCCCAGTATTTAACATCCAAAAAGCGTTGCAGCAAGCAATCGTGTTCAAGTTTCAAATAAACTCAAATGAAACTAAGTCAGACTCATTGCTAAAATAAGAAAGGTGGTTGATGTTGTTTACTCTAGTAAGACTTCACTGTAGGTTAATAATATTAGACCATTATGTGTTTAATTAACTTGCAGATATCAGAACAGTGAGAAAATGTTATGGTAGTCACATTTGATTGTTTTCAAGTTTGAATTAGTATCGGTGCTGGCCAAGCTGAGTAAAAGCCATCTTGCGTTTAAGCTGGTGGTCTTAGGACAGAAATACAGGAAGCACAACTAAAGCAAAAATGTGTTCACTTGATCATCACAGAATCACACAATGTCAGAGGCTGGAAGTGACCTTGAAAGCTCATCCAGTCCAAACCCCCTGTCGTAGCAGAATCACCTATACCAGATCATACAGGAACACATCCAGGCAGATCTTGAATATCTCCAAAGAGGGAGACTCCACAGCCCCCCCGGGTAGCCTGTTACAGTGTTCTGTCACCCTCATACAGGAAAAAAAAACTCCTCCTGCTCATATAGAACTTCTTATTCCTCAACTTCCACCCATTGCCCCTTGTCATGTTGTTGGGCATAGCCGAGCAAAGCCTGTCTCCATCCTCCTGGCACTCACCCTTTACTTATTGATAAACATGAATGAGGTCACCTCTCAGTCTTCTCTTCTCCAAGCCAAAGAGCCCCAGCTCCCTCAATCTCTCCTTGTAAGGAAGATGTTCCATTCCCTTCATCATGCTCTGTGATGGACTCTTTCAAGCAGTTCCCTGAGGTCCTTCTTGAACTGGGGCCTCAGAACAGGACACATTATTCCAGATGCAGCTTCACCAGGGCAGAGTAAAGGGGGAGGAGAACCTCACTCGACCTACTAACCATAGCCCTTCTAATACACCCCAGAATGGCATTGGCCTTCTTGTCCAGAAGTGCACATTGCTGGCTCATGCTCAACCTTTCATCCATCAGGACCCCCAGGTCCCTTTCCCCTTCACTGCTCTTCAACAGGTCAGTCCGCAACCTACACTGAAATATGGGGTTATTCTTTCCCAAGCATCATCATCATGGCATAGCATACAAAAGGTGGCAAAAGCAGTGAGTAAACCACAGATTACTTGTAGGCTTTTTTTCCCAAAGATATCTTGTTTTGGTTGTTGTTGCTACAGATAAAATTTTGATTTTTTTTTTGTTAACCTTGTTTTTTTAGCTTCTTCTGATCTCAATATAATGGCAATGTAGGAAAGCTTCCAGTCCTAGTCCAATTATGCCACTCATAAATTATTCTCCCTTATAAGCTCTCTAGTCTTCCTAATTCCATGGCAAATGTCCTTTATATACTCGTCACACCTGGGGCTGATTTGCATAGGGAGGTCCAGAAGGGTATGTATGTGTGCATAGCTGCTTAACATTTCCAATAGCTTTCCAGGTCAAGAAGCATGGATTGGAAAGCCTTATGAATGATTTTGGTTTCACTGGATTTGTACTTGTCAAAGGGAAGGTAGCTTCCTGGAAATTTCCTGAGTGTCTTCAAAGACATTGACATGAAGCAAGGTGGAAGAGGGAGGAGGTTATACTCCCAGTCTTCCCAGAGACACAGCTAAGGACATAGATGCACCCTCTAAAATGACCTTAGAAAGTTGACCTGAGCATTGATGAAATTTCATCAGCTCTGGGAAATGACAGAAGTGAATCATAGAAGGCTTAGAATCAGTCAGGTTTGGAAGGGATCACAAGGACCATCTAGTTCCAACCCCCTGCCATGGCAGGGACACCCTACCCTAGATCAGGCTGGTCAGAGCCTCATCCAGCCTGGCCTTAAACACCTCCAGCAATGGGGCCTCAACCACCTCCCTGGGCAACCTATTCCAGCCTCTCACCACTCTCATGCTCAACAACCTCCTCCTCAGGTCCAGGCTGAATCTCCCCACCTCCAGCTTTGCTCCATTTCCCCTAGTCCTGTCACTACCTGGTAGCCTAAAATTGGAGCAATGGATTCCATTTGAATGTTCCTGTTCATAGAATCATAGCAGGAGCTATTATGTAGTGCTTTAGGTGTTTAATAGACATTTGGAAGAGAAGAAGCTTAGGGACATGGTCTAACAGTTGCATAAAGGGGCATGTTAGATTGTGGTTGGGCTTGATGATTTTGAGGTCTTCTCCAACCAGGAGATTCTATAATTCTACAACATAGATTATAAAAAGAGGAACAGTGAGAAAAGAATCAACCCAGAGGTTTAAGTATAGCATATATGTGTTTATTCTTTTGGAAATGTGTCAGCATAATTTCAAACTACAGAACCTTATTTAATAAGCAGATGCGAGCTGGAGACTTGGCTGTGCAGGTGTCTGTCTGAAAAGGGGCATGGAAGATGAATTTTACCTTTTTTGAAGCACTGAACACAACAGGATTGTGACTAATGCAAAAGTAGTATTCTGTTCCTGTACACAGTAAGGCCAACATGGAACAAGGAGGAATGGCCTCAAGTTGAGACTGGGTAGGCTTAGACTGGACATTAGGAAGAAGTTTTTCATGGAGGGAGTAGAATGAGCTGCCCAGGGAGGTGGTTGAGTCACCAATCCTGGATGTGTTTAAGGGTCATTTGGATGTGGTGCTTAAGGATATGGTTTAAGGTGAATCTTGTAGGGTTATAAGTTGGACCTGGTGATCCTGAGGGTCTTTTCCAACCTGGATGTTTCTGTGATTCTGTGTTTTTCTCAATGCTTTAAGCTCACTAGAGCAAATAGCTATTTGTTAACCCATGATGACAGATGGGTATGAGGGTGCTACAAAATAAGAACCCAATTTCAGCACCAAGATATAGATGGAAGTCTTGGGACACACAATGTTACCAATTTTCCACAATATTACTTATCTTGTGTGCTAAGTGTTGGAAAAAACAAGACTAGTTCTGTATGTATCAATAGCTTCAGGAGACTGAGATCTCCATATGAGTTAGTAAAATAGGTTATAATAGGTTTGGAGGTCGTTGGCTGTTCTAGTGTAAACATTCACAATGAAAAATCCAGTTCTGAAAGTTATAGTCACGGGACACAAAGGCCATAGCCCTGTAGAGGGTTGAAAAATACATCTAAACCATGAGGAGGTCCTGCTGCAGGCTGTGACAAACCTGGCTCAGCTGCAGTCTGCTGGAAGCTTCCATATGACCGGTGGTCATTTTTGTTCTTAAACTGTGTATTGGAAATTAATGCTAGTTATGAATTATTAATATTATTTTCTGTATTAATATTAATTTTAATTAATATTTTAAAAATTGGGGAAATTCCCTGAGATTGTTTGGATTTTTGGTTGACAGGTCGATAGGGCTGGGTGCTAGGTTGGACTGGATAATCTTGGAGGTCTCTTCCAACCTGGTTGATTCTATGATTCTATGAATTGCACAGAATGAAACAGTTTAAACAATCAGAACTTGGAAAACAGTAATGCAAAAACAGGAACAATTTTAACTATGCCTATGGAGTCTCAGTATTCACTCCAGCAGATACGCTCAGGACTCTATCGGTCCCTCAGTAAGTCTCCCGTATCAAAGACGCTTTCAAAGTCACAATGAAGATCTGAGGGTAAAATACAAAATATTTCAGGCAGAGGGGAAGGAGTTGCTGCTAAAGCCTCTAGTGTCAGCTGCAACAGGTGGCTGCCTTTAACGAGCTGCTAACGATGAGAGGCAGGATGGCAGGTGCAGGATGGCAGGTGCAGGATGGCAGGTGCAGGAAGGTGCGGTTTCTAAATCCCCCTTAAACACTTCATTTTGAAAACCAAACTGGCCAATAGGCACCAGCACCGTTGTTCTGGCCAATGAATTCACAGCTTCCTGCCTCCTTTAACCACGCAGGCACGGTGAGGGCAGCACAAAACACCTGGTATACGGTGCTAAGCCCCCTAGCCCTCAAGGCTTTGCTGAGGCCATACTCTTATTGTTTGCTCATCTGACTTGCTCCCGGACCCTGGCACAACAGGAGGACAGCAACGGTTAAACAGACCTGGAAGGATTTATGCCCTACGAGGATAAACTGTAAGTGCAGTCATGTTTTGCAGGGGAAATGCCCAAGACTCATGCAGATATGAAATCCATGTGTACTTTTTCAATTGCTCTTCAGAGGTTTGAAGTTTTGAGCTCTAGAAACTTTGCAGTAATCCTCAAAGGTACTGTACCTCTGAGAGACTCTGCTCACTGTGAATGGAAATAGGTAATTAGAAAAGTGGTAGAAAATCATATTTAATGTAAGTACTGTGCACTTTATTGTTTACACACTTAGTAGATTATAAATCATTACCTAGTAAACTGAAAGTAATTAATGTGTGTATGTTAATATAGATGGGCCAGCAGAGTGCCCAGGTGGCATGGAAGGCCAGTGGCATCTTGGCTGGTATCAGGAGCAGTGTGGCCAGCAGCACTAGGGATGTAATTCTGCCCCTGTACTCAACACCGATGAGGCCTCACCTCGAGCAGTCTGCAGCTCTGGGCCTCTCACTTCATGAAGGGTATTGAGAGGCTGGAGCAGGTGCAGAGGAGAGTAACGAGACTGGTGAGAGGGCTGGAGGGAAAGTCTGATGAGGACAGGCTGAAGGAGATGAGGTTGTTCAGCTTAGAGGAGATTCAAGGGGGACCTTATCACTCTCTACAACTACCGTAAAGGAAGTTATGGTTAGATAGGGGTGAAGCTCTTCTCCCAGGCTACTTGTGACAGGATAAGAAGGCATGGCCTGAAGTTGCACCAGGGGAGGTTTAGGTTGGATGTTAGGAAGCACTTCCTTATGGAAAGGGGAATTAAACACTAGAATGGACTGCCCAGGGAGGTGGTGGAGTCACTGTCTGTGTAGGTCTTTATGGAAAGAGTGGATGTGGCACTTAGTGACATGGCCTAGTTGATGTGGTGCTGTTAGCTCATAGGCAGAACTTGATCTAAGAGGTCTTTTCCAGACTCAATGATTCTGTGATTCTCTGTGTCAGGAAAATAACAATCTTAGAATCATAGAATCAACCAAGTTGGAAGAGACCTCCAAGATCATCCAATCCAACCTAGCACCCAGCCCTAGCCAGTCAACTAGACCATGGCACTAAGTGTCTCAGCCAGGCTTCTCTTGAACACCTCCAGTGACTCCACCGTCTCCCTGGGCAGCCCATTCCAATGGCAAATCACTCTCTCTGGGAAGAACTTCCTCCTCTTGGATACATTCTGATACTGGATCTATTAAATAGAGGACAGAATGTAAGACCTGCTAGGTCTTCCTCATCAGCAACTTTCAGTTAGTATTTGATGTAACTTTAAAACAATGCAATGTATCACAATAGACTAGGGAGAAAC
Source organism: Tricholaema leucomelas (assembly GCA_013400475.1). Lineage (NCBI taxonomy): Eukaryota > Metazoa > Chordata > Aves > Piciformes > Lybiidae > Tricholaema lacrymosa > Tricholaema leucomelas. The sequence goes on along the minus strand of WAAF01006889.1, from coordinate 12,148 downwards.
TGTAGCCATTGATTGTGTTTTTTTTTGTTATTAACCTGTGTCAAACTCACATACTCTGCTTAGCTTCCTATTTATTGCTTAGCTGTGAAAACAGTGACTACCTAACAGAAATGGGTTTTCACTGCAGAAAAACTGAGTGAAGAAACACTGCATAAATAGGGAGTGATGTGGTACCTGTTAGACTGATGCCAGCACATGCACTGCAACATTTCTGATAGCTTTCTGCCATTGGAACTTTGCAAGTTAAGGGTAAACTTGGAGCTAGTAAAACTTTTTCCATCCTTGGAAAGATAAATATCATAGCATCACAGAATGTTTTGAATTGGAAGGGACTTTAAAAATTATCTAGTTCTAACCATGCTGCTATGGGCAAGGACACCTTACAGTGGATTGGGCTGTCAAAGCTCTGGTCAGCCAGGCCTTGAACACCTACAGGGAGGAGGGATCCACAAACTGCCTGGGCAACCTGTTTCAGTGTTTCATCATAAAGAATTTCTTAAGAATAAAGAATTTCTTTCTAGTATGTAATTTAAATCCAGTCTCGTTCAGTTAAAAAACATTGCCCTTCATTCTAGCACTACATTCCCTGAGAAAAAATTCCTCCCTACCTTTCCTGTAGCACTTCTTTAAGTACTGGAAGGCTGCTATAACATCTTCTCAAAGCCTTTTCTGCTTCAGCTGAACAATCCCAGCTCTCTCAGTCTGTCTTCAAAAGAGAGCTATTCCATTCCTACAATCATCTTTGTGTCCCTCTTCTGGATCCATCTGAGAAGTGAGATTTGTTTTCTGGGCTGCGAGTGCACATTGCTGGCTCATGTCCAGCTTTTCACCTACAACACCCCCAACTCATAGAATCAGCTGAGTTGGAAGAGACTTCCAAGATCATTCAGTCCACCCTATCACTCAGCCCTGTTCAATCAACTAGACCATGGCACGAAGTGCCTATCCAGTCTTTTCTTGAACACCTCCAGGGATGGTGACTCCACCTCCCCAGGCAGTCTTTCTGCTCTCAACCAACTCATTGCTCAGCTTTATTTTATTTGTTTTGAACCTTTGCCTCTAGAAAGTAAAATAAAGAAATATCATCTACATACATACAAGTCCAATGCTGACTGCATAGGATATAAAAATTTGTGTTATTGAGGTTACAATTCATGAATCAAGATTTGCAATGATCTCCTTCTGGTTTGTGACACCTGTGCAGATATCTATGAACTGGTAAAAGAACTTTGATGTGAATTCCTCACTGAAGGAATGCCACAATGTCTCCAAAATGCATTCACGTTATTGCTTAAGCACCCAAATTAGGGAAACTTTTGCCTAAATAAAATGTTCTGTGACATGACTTGGAAAGGAAAGATTTGTCACTGATCTGGGATCATGTTTGTGGAACTAATGTCATTTTAGGATAATACAGAGCCTTGGGAAGTTCTTGGCAATTTCTTCCCCATCCATATGAAACACAGGCTGTTACAAAAACACACTGCTGAGGCTTCCAGCATCACACAACAGCAGAAAACTCCGTCATAATTATCTTTGCAACATAATGCATTCTGATTACCTCTGTACAGCAATTACATAAAATAACAGAGCTGTTAAGGGGCTATCACTGAATCACAGAACTTGTGTGAGCAATTCATGTAGAAGGAAGCAGAAAAAGGCTACCTATTAATTAAAAAGAAACTCTAGAACACTCTTAGAGAGAGTCACTCCAGAGATTAAAAACTACATCACTGATTCCTTCTTTCACCTACCTTCTGGCTATATGCAAAAGTATGGCTTTGCCCTTTTTCTTAGGGGCTATTGAACAGGGGGTTCTTGTGTATTTTTCTTATAGAATCATAGAATCAGCCAGGTTGGAAGAGACTTCCAAGGTCATCTAGTCCAAACTAGCATCCAGCCCTGTCCAATCAAATAGACCATGGCACTAAGTGCTTTTCTTGAACACCTCCAGGGACAGTGACTCCACCACCTCCCTGGGCAGCATCACTCTCTGTGGCAAGAACTTCCTCCTAACATCCAGCCTCTCCCTTCCCTGGCACAGCTTGAGACTGTGTCCCCTTGTTCTGTTGCTGGTTGTCTGGGAGAAGAGACCAACCCCCCCTGGCTACAGCCTCCCTTCAGGTAGTTGTAGGCAGCAATGAGGTCACCCTTGAGCCTCCTCTTCTCCAGGCTGCACACCCCCAGCTCCCTCAGCCTCTCCTCACAGGGTTTGTGTTCCAGGCCTCTCACCAGCTTTGTTGCCCTCCTCTGGACATGTTCCAGTGTCTCAAAATCTCTCTTGTCTTGAGCCCAGAACTGGACACAGGACTCAAGGTGTAAGCTGACCAGTGTTGAATACAGGAGAAGAATAACCTCCCTTGTCCTGCTGGCCACACTGTTCCTGATCCAGGCCAGGATGCCATTGGCTCTCCTGTCCACCTGGGCACACTACTGCCTCATGTTCAGCCTACCATCTACCAGTACCCTCAGGTTCCTTTCCTCCTGGCTGATCTCCAGCCAATGATCACAGGCAGAGTTGAAATGATCTGATTTACCAGAGTTTAAGAAAAATTCATATTAAGAAAATGTATTTTTTTTTTTCTTGCAAATGACAATGAAAATGTAAGCATCTGTTTCTAAATATTCTAACAGTACTGAACAGCAGCAGTTTTGCTATTCAAATACACCCTGTCTCAAGTCTGGCTGATTATTTCCATTATATATAATACATATACATTATTTAAATGTAATTTCACTCACATTAGAGCATTTCATAACAACATACCCTTTTTAATTACTTTCTCCCTCAGGACACAATCACAGTAAATATTTCACTTCAGTTGCTTATTGTGATGAACTTAGTTCTACTAACATTTTAAATATATTAATATATTTTATATTCTACACTTTGCCCTTTAATATTTCAATATTCTGAAACAAGCTGCAGAATATTTTTTTTAATTGTTCACTAAAAAAACTTTTTCATTTCCTCCTTCTTATTCTGAAATGCAGAATAGTGTAAAGATTTTGTAATTCTAAACATTGAGAAGCATAGAATCAGTCAGGGTTGGAAAGGACCACAAGGATCATCTAGTTCCAACCCCCTTGCCAGGCCAGGGATGCCCTACCCTAAATCAGGCTGGCCACAGCCTCATCCAGCCTGGCCTTCAACACCTCCAGGGATGGGGCCTCAACCACCTCCCTGGGCAACCCAGTCCAGGCTCTCACCACTCTCATGCTGGACAACTTCCTCCTCACATCCAGTCTGAATCTCCCCACCTCCAGCTTTGCTCCATTCCCCTTACTCCTGTCACTCCCTGATAGCCTGGAAAATCCCTCCCCAGCTTTTTTGTCAGCCCCATTCAGATACTGGCAGGCCACAAGGTCTCCTTGCAATCTTCTCTTCTCCAGACTGAACAACCCCACATCTTTCAGTCTGTCTTCAGAGCAGAGCTGCTCTGGCCCTCTGAGCATCCTCGTGTCCCTTCTCTGGACATGCTCCAGCACATCCACATCCTTCTCGTAGTGGGGGCTCCAGAACTGGATGCAGTACTCCAGGTGAGGTCTCACCAGAGCGGAGTAGAAAGGGAGAATCATCTCCCTTGCCCTGCTGGACACACTTCTCCTGGTGCAGCCCAGGCTCTGGTTGGCCCTCCGGGCTGCAAGTGCACATTTCTGGCTCATGTTGAGCTTCTCATCTGCCAGCACCCCTAAGTCCCTCTCCTCGGGGCTGCTCTCCAGCCAGTCACTGCTCAGCCTGGATTTGTGCATGGCATTGCCTTGACCTCAGTTCATCAATGTGATCTTGATCCTGTGTCAAGATGGGCTACAGTCAAATGCCTTTATCCACCACTGCTCCCTTTCTTTGTTAAGAAGGTAAGCCTAGTTTGGGAAGTCATTCCATTCTCTATCCATTGCCAGCCACTGCCCAGCCTGCAATTGTGCTTGGCATTGCCTCAACACAGCTGCAGGACCCTGCACTTGGTCTTGTTGAACCTCCAGAGGTTGGCTTGTGCCCACCTCTCCAGCCTGCTCAGGTCCCTCTGGGTGGCATCCCTTCACTCCAGTGTGTCTGCTGCACCACACAGCTTGGTGTTGTCAGCAAACTTGCTGAGGGTGCACTCACTGCCTCTGTCCATGGCACCAATGAAGAGAAATGTTTGTTAAATTCAAAGGAAAAGTAAGATAACTTAAAAAAAAAAGGGGGGGGGGGAGGGGAAATAAACAGACTTCATTTTCTTCATATTTTAAATTCATATTTTGAAGATGACCTCACAATGATAAATATTTTTTTTTCCTGAAGTTGGTGAAGATTTCTCTTTGCAAAGTGACACTGTTAGTATGTGAAAGGAGAAGGCATGGTACTGGAACCAGTGGGCTGGAGGCTCTGTCAGTACAGCTGTGTTCAAGTGGGAGCAGTCACTGGCAAGAGCCCCTGGGACTTCTGGCTTCCAAGGAGTAAATGTGTGTGTGGGGGGGAAATTGAATAGGCAGCTTGACAAGAGGAAAAATAAAGCCACACTGAGTGCTTTGAAAATAGAGGGAAGCAGGAATGGTTCCAGAGCAAACATTTCTGCATTGAGGCAATCCCAAGCACAAATCCAGACTGGGTAGTGACTGGCTGGAGAGCAGCTCCAAGGAGAGAAACTTAGGGGTGGTGTTAGATGAGAAGCTCAACATGAGCCAGCAGTGTGCACTTGAAGCCTGGAAAGCCAACCAGAGCCTGGACTGCATCAGGAGAAGTGTGGCCAGCCGGGTGAGGGAGATGATTCTCCCCCTCTGCTCCACTCTGGTGAGACCCCACCTGGAGTACTGCATCCAGTTCTGGAGCCCCCATTACAAGAGGGATGTGGAGATGCTGGAGCGTGTCCAGAGAAGGGCCACAAGGATGCTCAGAGGGCTGGAGCAGCTCTGCTATGAGGACAGACTGAAAGAGTTGGGGCTGTTCAGTCTGGAGGAGACTGCAAGGAGACCTTGTGGCCTGCCACTATCTGAATGGGGCCTACAAAAAAGCTGGGGAGGGACTTTCCAGGCTATCAGGGAGTGACAGGACTAGGGGGAATGGAGCAAATCTGGAGATGGGTAGGTTCAGACTGGACTTGAGGAGAAAGTTGTTGAGCATGAGAGTGGTGAGAGCCTGGACTGGGTTGCCCAGGGAGGTGGTTGAGGCCCCATGCCTGGAGGTGTTGAAGGCCAGGCTGGATGAGGCTGTGGCCAGCCTGATCTAGGGTAAGGTGTCCCTGGCCTGGCAAGGGGGTTGGAACTAGATGATCCTTGTGGTCTCTTCCAACCCTGACTGATTCTATGATTTCTAGGACTGCAGGCACATGAGTAAAGCTCTGGTTGCCAATTATATTTTTAATTAGTAGTTACTTCTGTCTTGTAGTTGAACATGGACCACTTACTTTACCATATATTTATTTTCCTTCACAAAGTAGGCTTATATAACTGACCTGAAAATAAGTTCTTTCAGCTAGATTAGGGAAACAACTGCATAAGAGGCTTAAAAATTGAGACTCCGTTTTCTTAAGTAATGAAGAATTTATTACTAATAACCTGCTTGAGCTCTTGTTTCACTGACAACACCAGAGTTCATAGGAGCTGGCAGAACTGTGTTCACCCTGCAGTAACTGTAAATGTGAGCCTGAATCGTTAGAGCTACAACACTTCACAGGAACTTCATCCAAGTCACAGAGGCTGCCATCCAGTCCTGTCTCAGTGCTGCGTTTCTGAACACTGTGGGTTCTCCAGTGGTTAAAATCCACATTGTTACTGACAGCTTGGGAAAGAAAATAACAAGTTTTGTTGGAGTACTTCAAACAGTAACAAGATGATGCTGCTATTGTAGAGATGATAGAAGTAGTTGAAGGAGTTTTCCAAAATGGCCTCCACATCCAGCAATTATAAAAAAGCTCCTTAGCAGTGGAATGTTTTCTCTGGTTTGCAGAATTGTCTGTGAGAAAGCATGAAAAAAAATATTAGAGTGTCATCTTTGCAGGAAATGTCTTAGGAACCTTTCAAAGAGTGAGTCCAGAGGAGGGCCACAAAAATGATCCAAAGGATGGACTGCCTCTGCTATGAGGATAGGTTGAGTCAGTTAGGTTGTTGAGTTTAGAGAAGACTCCAGGGGGAACTTTATATCTGCCTTCTAATGCCTTAAGGAATCCTACAGGAGGAGTGGAGAGGGACTTTTCATAAGGATGTCTGGACAAGTTTTAAGCTGAGGGAGAGTAGGTTTAGACTGGATCTTATCAACAAGTTCTTCAGTACAAGGGCAGTGGGACTCCAAAATAGGCTTGCCCAGCATGATTGTGGATGCTTTCTTCCTGACAGTGTTCAATGCCAGTTTGGATGAGGCCTTGTGCAGCCAAGTCTAGTTGAGAGGTGTCTCTGCCCATGGCAGGGAGATTGGAATAGATTGCCTTTAAGATCCCTTCCAACCTAAACCATTCTATGAAAAGCTCCCATGGTTATTTATTTTGTACTTGATCTCATTCTTATTTTCATGAAGACCATTAAATCGACCTTTGCCACTATAAAAGGTTGTGAAATTGGGTGAAAATCTCCTTGAACAGCTAGTGTGGTGTGTGTCTGCCTTGGTGTAAATGAGAATCATGTTCAAGTTAATGTGCTATGGCTGTCCTTTTTTTTTTGTTGTTGTTCTTTCTTTTAATGTTTTAAGATACATTTTATAAGTTAAGATCATTAGGTTTCACTTGCTGGGAACTGTTTTCTAACCATTAATGTCCAGAAAAGTAAATTAGCTTTTTGAAAAGTCTTGAGTGAAACCTAGTTCAAACAGTTCCTCCTTCCACATAACATATTTATATGCAGTCAAAATACATTGTTTCCCCAGAGCTGATAATAGCTTTTGAAACTATAAACTGATTGCAGTCCTACAGGAGGCAGCAAATAGTTGGTTGTTTGTATATCGGGTTGAAAGAACAACCTTGGGAATGTCCATCAACACAATTTTCCATCATTAGCCCTGTGGCTGCCTTGTGGAAAACCTCTGCTTCCCACCTACATGCAGCTAAGATTTCTGCTAACATCCCAGTGTTAGTAGAAATCTGGCATGCTCAGCTGCCAGATTCATGCTGTTAGGTTTTCAGATCTTGAAATAACTGGCAGATATTTTCTAGTCACTTTGTACCTATATAGAGGAGTGCAGCAAGATGACAAAACCTGTGGCTCGTAGGAGCTAGAACATCACACAAAGGACAGAAGTAGCTGCTCATAATGCTCAGTGAGGTGTCTGCCTGCATGCACCACCTCCGAGGAAAACCTACTCCTCCCCATATTTAGCATGTCTCAGCAATCCCATTTAACGGTGCAAAATGCTCCTTCACTCTTCCCATTTTCTCTTTCACCCATTCCACAGGTCTTTGTGCTCCTAAAATGTTAGCGCTCATGACCACAGCTGAATTGTTATGACACTTCTGTGCACATAAATTTCCTCTGAATTAGGAAAGTGATGTGCAGAAACTTGTGCTGCTTATTTCCTGAAATCCTTTTCCTGGTGGTTTTTAACAATGGAGCTGTTTTCTGTTGCCTACAGCAAAATATGAGCTATTAGCATGAAAAAATATTTCATTATGAAATTGGTTTTTTTTCTAGGCTTTAAATACAGCTTCTTAGAGTCCTTTTTTTTTTTTTAAACAATTTTATTTTAAGTAAACTGTAGCTCACCCATGCTCCCCTTACTAATAATGTCCTCCTTCTACACCATTGTACTGCTGGTGATTGCATCCCCCAGTAAGAGTTATGCCAAACTCAAGTGTGAATAGACCTTGAAGAAAAGGAAATGCATTGACCAGAATTTAAAATGTCAGTTTCATTTTGTGTTCAGATGATGATGGATTTTCTTTTTAATATCACCTTGCAAGTTCTCTGTTGGATAAACTACAAAGTTGTGTAGTAAAGTCTGATTTGCATGCAAAGATGTTATTCTGTTGTATCTAAGAGTGTATATGGACCCACCATTACACCCCCTAAAAGTTAATGGTCTTTTAATCATCCTTCTGTTTACCTCATTGACTCATAGAATCAACCAGGCTAGAACAGACCTCCAAGATCATCCAGGCCAATCTAGCACCCAGACCTATCCAATCAACTAGCCCATGGCACTAAGTGCCTCGTCCAGGCTTTTCTTCAACACCTCCAGGGACAGACACTCCACCACCTCCCTGGGCAGCCCATTCCAATGCAAATCACTCTCTCTGGCAAGAACTTCCTCCTAACATCCAGCCTAGACCTCCTCCAGCACAACTTGAGACTGTGTCCCCTTGTTCTGTTGCTGGTTGCCTGGCAGAGGAGACCAACCCTCACCTGGCTACAACCTGCTACAACCTCCCTTCAGGTAGTTTTAGGCAGCAATGAGGTCACCCCTGAGCCTCCTCTTCTCCAGGCTAAACACCCACAGCTCCCTCAGCCTCTCCTCATGGAGTTTGTGTTCCAGGCCTCTCACCAGCTTTGTCGCCCTTCTCTGGGCACGTTGAAGTATCTCAACATCTCTCTTGAATTGACAAGCCCAGAACTGGACACAAGACTCAAGGTGTGGCCTCACTAGTGTTGAGTATAGAGGAATAACCTCCCTTGTCCTACTGGCCACACTGTTCCTGATCCAGGCCAGGATGCCATTGGCTCTCCTGGCCACCTGGGCACACTGCTCGCTCATGTTCAGCTACTATCTACCAGTACCCCCAGGTCCCTTTCCCCCTGGCTGCTCTCCAGCCACTCTGACTCCCGCCTGTAGCCTTCTTTTATCTCCTTAAAAAAAGGAGTATGACTACATTTGTAGATTCAATATCTTGGGACTGAATTATGTGTACAGCATTACAACTTTTACTACTAAAAGCCTTATTTCTCTCCTTCTACAAGATTCAGTGGAAATTTTTATTTCATTAAGCATTAGTGTATGATTTGGAGACTTGGTTTCAATTCCTAGCATTGCCATAGATCAATTTTTGGGGATAATAATTGAGGTAACTTGAAGTGTTAAGTCTAGCCTAATACTGCCTGGCATATGGCTGTAGACACTGAACAGAACTAAGACCTGCAGCTTTGGATATTTCTTTTCAGTTTGCTTGGTAGATGCAAGATTTTTCAGCCTTCAGAAAGAACTGGAAAAGAGCTTGTTATCAAGAGATAATGAGGAGAACTGAAGGATGTTAAAGAAAAATGAAGTGACATAGGAACTTTTCTGCCTCCAAAAGCTTTGTGTTGGGGCTAAAGGGTTCTGTTTTTCTTCTCTTTCAAATTTGCGGATATGTTAGCTTGGAAGATAAATAAAGAATCATAGAGTCATAGAATCAGTCAGGGTTGGAAGGGACCACAAGGATTATCTAGTTCCAACCACCCGGCCATGGACAGGGACACCCTAGCCTAGATCAGGCTGGCCTGAGCCTCATACAGCCTGGCCTTAAACACAGCCACTGGAAATTAAAGGATGAAGCTATATTTACAGCTTAGCACAATATACAAGCAGATATTTACACTATATACAGCTCTATACCAGTGATATATACCAGTTAAAAAGTAATACAGAAACACAACAGCCCTCCCAGAAACCAAAGTCCCCAGAAGAGGCTCCCAAGCACCCTTCCACCTTCTTCTCACGCCTCTACCTTACCCCAGATTTTGCTTTAAGTTCAAGGTGAGTTTAGAGGATCGACCAGGGGAGTTAGGGAGCAGAAGGATTAGTCAGGCAGACGGCAGGTTAGAGAGAGAAGTGCATACTGCCCAGAGCCCAGGAGCAACTCCCTTATCTATCTTTGTGTTCTGGTTCTTACACATCTCAGCAAGCCTATGAGTGAAGTAGACATCAACATTGTTTCCTTTTCACAGCCTATAATCTAATTCTTCTCACCAAAATCTTCTAGTTAGGCTCAGACTAGCACACCTAACTGTTCAGGTAATCTGTGCTGCTGATGCAGACCTATAAAATATTCAGACACCCTTCCCATCCTCTGTAGGTCTGCTCCTCCTAGTGACTTTTGTACCTCTTGGAGGCATCTCATTCAGTGCTGCAGGAAAGCAGCAGGGTAGAAAGCAACATAACTCATTCATGGATGTAAGACAGCACAGGAAACCTCCTTTCATTAGCAGTGATCATTCATTCATATGAAATTGATGGCAAATAGATATACTTGCTAGACACATCACTATCTGGAGATTTTCTAATGAACCTCAGGAAATAAAGACCTTATTTTCTGCAGAAGAAAATTCTGTATTCAGTGGTTTCTGCATATCCAGAGGAAAATATCTACCATTAGTATTCAGCTCCCCACTTCCACTATTAGTTCTCAGCTAAAATAGTCATTTATACAGGGAGAGGGAATTCAGGGTTCACTGAATATTTCATGTTATTTAAATTAATTGTTTCTACCAGCTTGTGCAAAGCTTCTTGCACACAGGGATGAGTGCAAACCCTTAACTATTAAGTCTGTGCATCTCACCTTAGACTTGTGAAGTTTTGTGAAGAGAATTTCACTGGAAGTCATAAGGCTAAAGAAATAGAGTGGTTCTTAAGGCTAGTTTTGTGTGCTGACTTACATCATTTAATGAGTTGCAGATGGCTCAACTAACTTAGAAATAATTTAGAGCCTTTTAAAAAATTCTTTTGAAACTTGGAAGTACACAGGAGTGAATAAGACATCAGAAAGGTTTGGGTTTGAGACACTCTGCAATAGGCAATTGCACTTTTGGAGTATCTAGCAGGGAGGTGGTGGAGTCACCATCCCTGGAGAGGGAGAGGAGAGGCTGAGGGAACTGGAGGTGTTTAGCCTGGAGAAAAGGAGGGTCAGGGGTGACTTCATGGCTGTCTACAACTACCTGAAGGGAGGCTATAGCTAGGTGAGGGTTGGTCTAGTCTGCCAGGCAACCAGCAACAGAACAAGGGGACACAGTCTCAAGTTGTGCTGCGGGAGGTATAGGCTGGATGTTAGGACGAAGTTCTTCACCGAGAGAGTGATCAGCATTGGAATGGGCTGCCCAGGGAGGTGGTGAAGTCACTGTCCCTGGAGGTGTTCAAGAAAAGCCTGGATGAGGCACTTAGTGCCATGGGCTAGTTGACTGGTTAGGGCTGGTTGCTAGGTTGGACTGGATGATCTTGGAGGTCTCTTCCAACCTGGTTGATTCTATAGTTGTATGATTCTATTAATTTCTTCATTACTGAGGGGAATGTGAGTTTCAACAGCAACCCTGGTCCTTATTTTTCTATATTTTGGGTTATTCATAATTCTTTCTTTGGGACTTCATTGTGAGCCAGATTAGGAAAATCTAAAGATAGAAACAAACTTAATTAAAATGATAGAGACTGCACATGCAAATGTTTGCCAGTGGTTTTCTTCAGAGATACATTAAATCTCTAATAAATTATATTGTTATCCCTTCTCCACCTTCAGGTTTAATGAGTAGTATTATCCGCTTCTCTAAATCTCTTTTTTTCCCCTATAATTTTAATATACAGGTGAATATTAGGTGAACTAGCTGAATAGTTTTACAAAATGAGCTCCTTTTGGGAGGGGTCAGCAAACAAAATAATTGTGTAAATATCTATATATAAGCTGCTTATGTCATTTGCTGTAATTAATTCAATTGAAGCTATTTTTTTCCTGATGGTAAAAGGAAATTTGAATTTTTCCAGCAGGGAATCTTTCATGGGAATATATCCATCTTCACTAGTTGTCTTTAATATCATTTAAGTCACATGTGCAAACAGGCAGAATACTGTGCCTGTAATCTTCCTTTTAGTTTTGTTGCACATCATGTGTTAGATTGTAATAATATTTAAAAGGTGGCACTGATTGAAGTTGACTGATATGTTGATTTTCTTTAGCCTGTTTTTGCAAGGAAATTCACTTGATTTACTATTGAACATTTCTGAAATAGAATTTAATGTGAAATCCCTCTAAGTAGTGGTATAAATACAGATATTAACATCAATTTCACTTGGGATACCTTTTGTTTCTTTTTCATGGGCATTTGGGACTACATTTTCTTACTGATAACAAGTGGTAGAAATTCCACACCCTACTAATAAGGATCCAGTAATGGGAATTTCTGATATGTCCTGGACAAACAGCAAACATCAAAATAAGCAAATACACAACAGGGTGGAAATACCTGATGTAAGTGTGTGTGTGTGTGTATGTATATATATATA
>WAAF01006887.1:0-62200 GCA_013400475.1 Tricholaema leucomelas | reverse complement strand
CCTGGCTGCTCTTCAGCCACTCTGTCCTCAGTGGCCATTCCAATGCCAATTACTCTTTCTGGAAAGAGCTTCCTAACATCCAGCGTAAATCTGCCCTGGCACAGTTTGAGACTGTGTCCTTTTGTTCTGTCACTAGCTGAGGAGAGAAGAGACAAATCCCCACCTGGCTACAGCCTCCATTCAGGTAGTTGTAGACAGCAATGAGATCTCCCCTGAGCCTTCTCTTCTTCAGTCTGAACAACCCCAGCTCTCTCAGCCACTCCTTTTAGGACTTGTGCTCCAGCCCTCTCGCCAGCCTTGGTGTCCTTCTCTGGACATGTTTGAGTAGCTCAACATCTTTCTTAAATCGAGAGGCCCAGAGCTGGACATAGCACTCAAGGTGTGGCCAAACCAATGCTGCATTGTTTAGGAGGCCTAAAAGTGTGTCAGTTTATATTTGCTGTAGAACAATTTATGTTCTCCATGCATTAAGCTATTTTTAATAGAGGTAGTTAATCTGCTGTAATGATACAATTTTTGGTTGTTTACGTTAAAATGCCTTTTTATGTATGATAAACTTCAGCTTGCAGTTCAGGTCAGTATAATTTCATTGTCTTCAGCAGAAATTTTCTTGACTTCCTCTGGTGATATGACTCTAGTTTTCATTGATAAAAATTGGGACAAATGAATGATATTAATCTGACATAAATATAAAGGTACAAACCTTAAAGGTCCCTCGACAGAGAATATTGTTGATGCACATAATATTAAAGCATAACCAGTTCTAGAGCACTGAAATAAGAACCCATTTGAGAATGCACTTTATCCCCAAATAAGTAACTGCTGAGTGCAGTTCTGCTGAGATGAGTGTAAGCAAAAATGATCAAGAAATAATCAGCTACACAAAGAATTGAAAAACACTGGAGAAACTATAGCAGAACGTTGGCATCTCCTCCATCCAGTGCCTTTAAGAACAAGTAGGACAAATATCTACCAGGACTGCTCTTTTTAGAAGCAGAGATGTGTTCAGCAAGCTTGTATGTAGTACCAAGCTTGTATGTGTTACCAAACTTGTATGTAGTGTAAACTTGTGTGCTTCTATTCTGAGAGATCTCTACAGGCTAGAGCAATGAGGCAACTGAAACTTTATGAAGGTCAACCAGTGAGAGCAAAGTTTTACAACTGAGCAGCTGGAACATATTATTTTAGTTTTTTTTTTTTTTTTAAAGAAAAGCATATGAGGGCCCCAGTGGACAAAGAGTTAAACAAGAGTTAAGTCATTAGTGTGGCCCTGAAGTGAAGAAGGCCAAACTCATATTGGGCAGCAAAAGCGTGAGCAGCGGGTCAGGGCAAGTGATTAATTTCATTGATTCAACCCTTGCGAAACTACATTTCTGTACAGTGTCCAATTTTGGGCTTTCCAGTGGAAGAAAGACATTCACATACTGAGGTCACCAAGCTGGTCAGGGTACTGAAGAACTTGTAGTCAAAGGAGGAACTGTGAGAGCTTTATTTGTACAAATGCTGAGTTTATTCCTTGGTTATATAAATGATTTAAGAACCTGTCCACAGTAGGGAAATCAGTATGTGGCATCTTAGCCAAATGTTAACTTAATGAATTCACTACCAGTTGAGTGTGGCCATGCAGTTCGTGGTGCAGGGTCATTTGGCAGCATTAAAGGTCACTTGAAATATTTGAAAGGTCAGATGTACATTCAAGGACAAAGGGCAACCAATCAGAAATGTCAGGCTTCTGCATATCACGTAATGACATCATTCCATAGGGTGGAAGGGACCTCGAAAGATCATCCAGTCCAACCCCCCTGCCAGAGAAGGATCACCTATACCAGATCACACAAGAACACATCCAGGTGGGTTTTGAATATCTCTAGAGAGGTAGACTCCACAACACCCCTGGGCAGCCTGTTCCAGTGTTCTGTCACCCTCGCAGGGAAAAAAATCCTCCCCATGTTTCCATGGAACTTCTTATGCCTCAGCTTCTACCCATTGCCCCTTGTCCTGTCATTGGGTGTCACCAAGAAGAGCCTGGCTCCATCCTCTTGGCTCTCACCCTTTGCATACTTGTAAACAGTAATGAGGTCACCCATCAGGCTCCTCCAAGCTAAAGAGCCCCAGCTCCCTCAGTCTTCTCCCAGGCAAGCAGCAACAGAACAAGAGGGAACAGTCTCAAGTTGTGCCGGGGGAGATCTAGGCTGGATGTTAGGAGGAAGTTCTTGACAGAGTGATTGGGTTTGGAATGGGCTGCCCAGGGAGGTGGTGGAGTCACCGTCCTTGGAGGTGTTCAGAAAAAGACTGTGAGGCACTTAGGGCCATGGTCTTAAGTGGATAGGGCTGGGTGCTAGGTTGGACTGGATGATCTTGGAGGTCTCTTCCAACTTGGCTGATTCTATAATTCTGTGATAAGAGAGATGTTCCATTCCCTTAATCATCTTTGCGGCTCCGCGCTGGGCTGGGTATCAACTACTTTTGTGTATGTGTGTATTCAACTTATAGTAAACATGCTGAGGAATGAGAGAACTTAAAGTACTTGCCACTTGCTGGGGCTAAGTTTATGCTGACAGTGGCAGTAATTAGCTTCTGGCTAGCTGGCAGGTGAAATAATCACCTTCATATTACTGCATAGTCCATTGGGGGTTTTTCTCCCATTTTTCCTGGTTTTGTGTTGTTAATTCACAGAATCATAGAATCAGTCAGGGTTGGAATAGAGCATGAGGATCATAAGTTCCAACCGCCCTGCCATGGTCAGGGGCACCCTACCCTAGACCAGGTTGGCCAGAGCCTCATCCAGCCTGGCCTTAAACACCTCCAGGGACGGGGCCTCAAACACCTCCCTGGGCAACGCATTCCATGCTCTCACCACTCTCATAGTGAAGAACTTCCTCCTCATGTCCAGCCAGAATCTCCTCACCTTCAGCTTTGCTCCATTCCCCCTAGTCCTGTCACTGCCTCATAGCCTAAAAAGTCCCTCCCCACTTCTATCACTCTCTTTGCTCTGTGTTTCATTAATACTTTAAAACTTTTTTCTTTTTTTTTTCTTTTCTAATAAACTCTCTTTTCCTCCAGTTCTCTACTAAATCTCACAATTTTAGGACTTCTCATTAATTTTCTTTGTAGTAGACACTGGACTGATTATGATAAACATTACTGGAGTTAAGAAAGGAATAAATCTGGTCCAAGATATTTAAGTATGTGTTTGTATGGTGCCGTGTAAGTGCATAACAGTAGCTGTGATTAACACTAATAATACTGCTGTTGCCGTGGTTAATAGTAATGTGATCAATAGCAATATAAATCTGCTTTGTCACTAATGCTGTAGTTGTTCAATGATGACTTTGATAATAATAAACACTGTCAACAGCTAATATTTTTCTTGATTATAGATGAAGCATTCTAGTAATTTGCTTTTCTTATAATTTACCTGCTGTAGGTAAAATGTAGTATGGATCAGTAGTTATTACTGTACTTCAAGCTACTAATTTAATGAAAGGAATAATTACTGCTTGCTTCTCTTCTTCAATCAGTTTTCATTGCTGCGTGGAAATGCACATATTGAAATAGCAAAGAGGAGACCACTGAGCCCTTGGGGTTTATTTTGAAGTGTCTTAATGGCTTAGTTCTGTAAGACATAATTAAAAAAATTATGTGTTTTTTTCTTACAGCAATCTATTTGGTGATGTAAAAGGCAGTAAATGCCTGCGTACATTTTATAATGTCAAAAATAGTTGGAGCTGGAAAAGCATTAGGAGGAGGTATTACGTGGTTTGCATACTGTTACTTTTCACAGGGTATTAGTTTGCAGCTACTATGGACAGCAGGCTCCTGAGCTAGATGGACTTTTGATCTACCTAGTGCATCCATTTGTGTGTGTATGAGGAACACGAGACCACTTAGAACTAGTGCCCCAGAAATCAGCCAACAGCTGTACCTGCAGACGACACAATGAGAAGGATATGGAAAATACCCAAACTCAGAATAGCTCATTCCTTCTGTTGGAATGGAGCTATGGATGTGAATCTTCTCAAAGAGAAGAGGGGTTAAACCTTGTAAAGGGTTAACCCTCCTGTGGCAGTGGTCTTGACCCTGACCCCAGGTCCTCCTGACTCCTTCCTGGGGGTGCGTCCAAGCCTTACTCCAGGTGTAGTGGTTAGTCTACCCCCACTTCCTGTCTAGCCCCCTATAAAAACAGAGGAACTGCCTGTTTTGTTCTCTCTCACCCTGCCTGCCTGACAGCACCACCCTCCTGTTCCTGCTGCTCTTTGTTTTACCACGTGGCCATCAATCCATGAGGTGCACAAACCCATTGCCATCAATCTGGTTGTATGTATATATTTTGTACCTTGTTTTCCCCTCCCTATACCTTCTTTGTAGCTCCCCTACCTCAAATCTTTTTATTGTTAAAGTTTTCTCCTTTAGCTTCCAAATTGAAGTGAGCTATTTATTTGGGTGTGCTTTTACCTTTTCCTCTCTACATCGAGTTCCTTTTCTCTGAAAAAAGGGAGAGGAGAGGGAAAGCCATCCTATAAATTGTTATTGGTTCTATTAACTGTATTTGAGTCTCTGGGAAATTTAAACTAGAACCGAGACAAACCTTTAGCTTCAACCAGTGTGTGAACTCTTAGGACTGTACTAAATGAAATGATGGCCACCATGTCCATAGTGTGGTGCTAACTGCAGACCTCTGCAGAGGGTACCTGGTCTGTATCAGCAGGATGGAGGTAAAACACAGTTTTTGAGTCCCTCTAAAGTACAGGCCCAAGACAACTGTTCAGCAGCTCAGCTGTACCTAGAAATTTATAAGAAACAGGACTATACATACCTGGGAAACATTAGTATTAACCAGGTGAGATCTCACCAGGAATAGAACCTTGACTTTTACTTTTGTCTTGCGAAGTTTCACTGTTAGTATGAAGAGTTTTGACTCAGCCACCGATGTTATTAATTACAGCAAGTTAATTGATGACATAAAAGCAGCCTAAATGCATTTTATAATATTATTAAGCCAAAATGCTAAAATATTTGAGAATTATTTAAAAAAATGGAGGGAGCTGGGGTTGTTTAGCCTGGAGAAGAGGAGGCTCAGGGGTGACCTCATTGCTGCCTACAACTACCTGAAGGGAGGCTGTAGCCAGGTGGGGGTTGGTCTCTTCTCCCAGACAACCAGCAACAGAACAAGGGGACACAGTCTCAAGTTGTTCTGGGGGAGGTCTAGGATGGTTGTTAGGAGGAATTTCTTGCCAGAGAGAGTGATTGGCATTGGAATGGGCTGCCCAGGGAGGTGATGGAGTCACTGTCCCTGGAGGTGTTGAAGAAAAGCCTGGCTGAGGCATTTAGTGCCAAGGTCTAGTTGACTGGATGGGGCTGAGTGCTAGGTTGGACTGAATGATCTCGGAGGTCTCTTCCAACCTAGTTGATTCTATGATTCTATGCTTTAATTAATGATAGCAATGATTTTTTTTATCCATCTCTCCATCCACCTCTGTATTTATTTGTTTTAAATGAAATCCTAGCTTCTGCAGTCATAATGTTTTCAGTTTACACATTATAGAAGCAAATACTTGGATTTTTAGTATTCTTTATAGTTGCAGAGAAATTTTGAAGACAATAATCATACTGGAACCTTAAGGATTGTTATAAGGAAAGCAAACTTTTTTCTTCACCTTTTAAGTCTTGTGTGTTTTGTCTTATGGGACTTGAGGTCTGGGTTTTCCAAGTGGTTATTTTTGAATGATAGAAGTCAATAATATTACTTCCAGCAGACATCTGGATTCTAATTACAAATTAAATAGTTCAGTATAAAGTTATTTTAATTAAAGTTAGCATGTGCATCATGTTCCTCAAGTAAACATAAAAGGTTAAAATTTAGCTTGAAATTCCTGTGAAGTAACACGGGAATAATCCTGTGGAAGAGGACTTAAAAATTTTAAGACACAGGTCTTCTCCAAAGGCAAGATAAAACCAAACATCTGGGAAGTTCCTGAATTGTGGATTATTGGAACAAAAAGAGCCACAAAGATGATTGAAGGAATGGAACATCTCTCTTACAGGGATCCTGGGGTGTGTCCAGCAGATCAAGGGAGGTTCTCCTCCCCCTCTACTCTGCCCTGGTGAGACCTCATCTTGAATACTGTGTTCAGTTTGGGGCTCCCCAGTTGAAGAGGGACAGGGATCTGCTGGAGAGGGCCCAGTGGAGGGCTAGGAGAATGATTAGGGGACTGGAGGGCATGGCTTATGAGGAGAGGCTGAGGGACTTGGGACTTTTTGGTCTGGAGAAGACTTAGAGGGGATTTGATAAATGTTTATAAATATCTGAAGGCTGACCAAGAGCGGGGGACAAGCTCTGCTCACTTGCTCCCTGTGATAGGACAAGGAGCAATGGGTGTAAATTGCAGCAGAAGAGGTTCTGCCTCAACACAAGGGGGAACTTCTTTACTGTAAGGGTCCCAGAGCACTGAAACATGCTCCCCAGAGAGGTTGTGGAGTCTCCTTCTCTGAAGACTTTGAAGGCCTGTCTGGATGTGTTCCTCTGTGATCTGTGTTAGATAGTATTGTCCTGCTCCAGCAGGGGGGTTGGACTCAGTGATCTCTTTGGGTCCCTTCCAGCCTCTAACATCCTGTGAGCCTGTGACTTCATGAATGTTTATAAATACATAAAGGGTGAGTGCCAGGAGGATGGACTCAGGCTCTTCTTGGTGATGCCCTATGACAGGACAAGGGACACTGGGTGAAAGCTGAGGCATAGGAAGTTTCATGTAAACATGAGGAAGATTTTTTTTCCCCGTGACAGTGACAGAACATTGGAACAGCCTGCCTAGGGGAGTTGTGGATTCTCCCTCTCTGGAGATACTCAAAACCCACCTGGATGTGTTCCTATGTGATCTGGTATAGGTGATCCTTCTCTGGCAGGGGGATTGGACTGGACAATATTTCGAGGTCCCTTCCAGCCCCTGACGCTTTGTGATTCTATGATTCTACGAGAGAGAGATTTTCTTATTCTCTGAGATTTATTTACATTGTGTTCTTTAAAAAAAAGAAAAAAAAAAAGAAAAAAAAAAAGAAGCCTTTTGTAACACTTAAGAACTTTTATGCTTGGGTAAGAAAAAGGAAGGTTTATGTGCCTGAAGACTTGGGAGCGATGAGCACTAACTGGTAGCTGCAATTAAACATTAATTAAATATTCACTCTGCTTTATTTTGAATGTTTGTGCCAAGTCAGAAATTTTAATTTTCTGTGATAATTAGGTAGGCTTTCAGCATAAAAAAAGATATATTAAGAGAGTTTATGAACAATTTGTTCATAGACTTGATGAATGATCGCTCCTATTTTAATTAACTACTTACTTTTAATATGAGTGATAGGGAAGTCACACAACTGCGCTCCCGCAGCATGCACCTGGGGGCTTTCAGTTAAAAGTGTTTTTGAATAACAGAGGTAGGTTAATGCTGGGCAGGCTGAATTTACATAATAAGTGGCAGTTTTATGTACATGTGCAAAAGGAACTCTTTTTCTATTTGTAATATGACTCACAAATGTTCCCATAGGGAAGAAATCTGTTATTCCCTTGTATCCCCTTTCTTCTACGTGGTAATCACTGTATGTACAAAAACAAGCACAGAAAAGTTCCTGTCTCTCGGATTGGAGCAGTAATTACTTCTACTTAATAGATCTGTCACAGAGTTAGTAATGTTGTGATAGGGAATGCTTGTGCTTTTTTTTGCATTCATTCAGGCCTTCAGAATTCTTAAGAAAATTCAGTAAAGCACAGATGTGACTGGAATATTGGAAGGCAATACAAAATCTGCTTAATTATAGCAGTCAATTCTGCATCAGAAATTGGCAAATTCTCCAATGCGAATGAGTAGTTCCTGAGTGCTCCTAAATGGAAGCAGGCCACGACTTGTGGCCTCTTCCCTCCCAGAAATTGTTTGGTATTATCATTTTTTGGTTTTATTCTCTAATAAATAGAAAATAATAAGAATCATCACTTTTTATTCTGGGAACGTTTGTTATGAATTTGATTCTGCTAACCTGAAAAGAGGCACAGGATGTAGTTTCTCTGTTTGCCAACCTG
Source organism: Tricholaema leucomelas (assembly GCA_013400475.1). Taxonomy (NCBI): domain Eukaryota; kingdom Metazoa; phylum Chordata; class Aves; order Piciformes; family Lybiidae; genus Tricholaema lacrymosa; species Tricholaema leucomelas. Next base: position 54,132 of record WAAF01006887.1, on the reverse strand, counting down.
TCTCGGGGCAAGTTCTCTTGACATCCACAGTCTCTGCAAAGCTGTGTCGTGAAGCAGGCAGCTGCAGACATTAATGTTAAGGTCCCAAAGGAATTTATACAACAAAACCTAGCTTTTAGGTACATTTCACCCCTGCCTTAGAGGTTCTCAGGGCTTAGATGCGTAAGCACAGAAGCCTCACCTCCCCCAAAGAGACATTTCCTAATTAGCCACAGGAAAGCAGAGAGGAAATGCTAGTGGTTGAAATCTTTTTATTCATTTCCAAGAAGCTAAGTGCATTTTCTGAGACTGCCAGAGGAGCCTTTCTCCAGCTGGGACTTACTACTTTGAATCCCTCTTAAAGAGAAGCTGGAGACTTGAGAATGTTATCAGGGTATACTGATAAAATGCCCCTGGAAGGAGTCTCTCTCTGTTTTCTAAATGAGTTTGGTGATTACAGCATTCACTTGTGTTACAGTTTTAAGAGTAATTGTAAATTGTACATAAAATTTCCTAGAGAATTCAGAGATTTCATGGGAGTGGACTCTATACTTGAGGGACTGAACAAAATAGAAGAGATACATTTATCCCATTCTGCTGATCTAAAATGTCTATATAGTTTCAAGCACAGCTTGTTCTCTCTTTGTGCTTCCTTCTACCCCTGATTCTCTCCCTCTGGCCTTGCTTGCTTCTCTCTGGCTATTGTGTGGGTTATTGGTGAGAACCCTGACTGGGTGTGAAGAGAGAGAATTTGCTATTAGCCTGGTAGCAGACCCTGGGCTTTGTCCAGGGGTCTGTCCACAGGGGTAGCTGAGCTATTGTCTAATTGTAAATGTATATATGTATTTCTATATGCTTATTATCTTCTATATTTAGCTTATTTTTCTAATAATTTTTGTTTACTTCCAAATTCTGAGAGAGGTAATTACTTTTTGGGTGATAAATCCCAATTTCTAACTTGACATGGGGAAGAATTTTGTTTAATACCTGTCACGACAGAAGTAGTTCTCGGAGTGCTCCAAACACAGACTGTAATCATCTGAAAAAATACAGTGGCAAAAGCCTTTGGCATAGGTTGTTAACTAACCCAGGACCTTGAGTATCTACCAACTCTTTGAGAATGCTGACACCTTTTGGGTGAGATGACAATGGGTTAGTGCTGCATTGCCGAAACATGGAAAGTGTCAGGCACTTTAGTCATAGAAGGGCTTCTGTAGGTGCTAAATGTAGACAGTTCACAGATCTGTAGTGCTTTTTGTTTGTTGTTACTTTTTAATTCTGGCCATTTTTTGATGTGTTGATATCAGGAAGTCTACAAGAGGGATTAGGAAGGGAAGAAAACTTAATTAATCTTCTAACTGTTCTTATGTTCAGGATGCACCTGGGGATCAAGCATGCAAGAAGAACTCATAAAAAATTCAGCTCAGAATTACTCACTCTCCATGTCTGAATGTGTCTGGTTCATAATGTGCACACCTAGAAGCTGTAACATTCTTAATATCATAGTGTTAACTGTTCCAGTTTCCAGTAGTCAAAGAATACTAAGGGCCATTTGAAACAGTCTGATTACTGAGGTAATCTTATTTTGAAGAGTTTGAACATCTAATATCATGATGTAGGTTGCTCTGTATTAGTCTGACACCAGAGAACAGACCTGGATATTTACTTAGAATCATAGAATCAACCAGGTTGGAAGAGACCTTCAAGATCACCCAGCCCTATCCAATCAACTAGACCATGGCACTAAGTGCCTCAGCCAGGCTTTTCTTGAACATCTCCAGGGACAGTGACTCCACCACCTCCCTGGGCAGCCCATTCCAATGCCAATCACTCTCTCTGGCAAGAACTTCCTCCTAACATCCAGCCTAGACCTCCCCCGGCACAACTTGAGACTATGTCCCCTTGTTCTATTGCTGGTTGCCTGGGAGAAGAGGCCAACCCCACCTGGCTACAACCTCTCTTCAGGTAGTTGTAGGCAGCAATGAGGTCTGCCCTGAGCCTCCTTTTCTCCAGGCTAAACAACCCCAGCTCCCTCAGCCTCTCCTCATAGGGTTTGTGTTCCAGGCTCCTCACCAGCTTCGTCGCCCTTCTCCGGACACTTCTGCAGGTGATAATCTCAGTGGACAAAGTTGCTTAATTTAGGGGCTGAACTCAGAGAAATCTGGGGAAGATGGTACTTTGCTAGATTTCTCTGCATTTGCCCAGCTCTAGAGAGACTCTCTGTTCAGTATGTGCATCACCAGTTGTCATGCTGGTTGACTCTTGCTATATGGTATATTAAATAGTTGAATTAAGTATAGTTCCCATGCTGAAGAGCTAAAAGAAGTTGCAAGTTAACAGCATTCTTTTCTCTTTGCATTATCTTTTAATCTATTGCGTAAATGTCCCAAGCAGGATCCACTTTAATTACTAGGAAGCTAGGTGATGCGACATACTATTTCCACAGTTAGGAGCAGTAGTAACAGACATTGATTGATCAGAGTATGACCCTCATCATGGCAAGCCAGCATGATAGCTGTAATAGAAGGACATAGGAGCAAAGATATTGTGCTGTCTTTGATGAGATGTGACAAAAATGCCAACAGTGAAAGAAAACAAAGTTAATTCTTTTCCTTATTGCTGCTAGTAGCTGTACTCGTGATCTAGAGAAGAGAAGGCTTAGAGGAGACCTTGTAGTGACCTTACAGTCCAATGGAGGCTTATTAAGGAGGGACTATTTACATGGGCTTGTAATGGCAGGATGAGGGGTTTAAACTGGAAGAGGGGAGATATAAACTAGATGTTAGGAAGAAGTTCTTTACAGTGATAGTGGTGAAACATTGGAACAGCTTGCCCAGGGAGGTTATAGATGCTCCCTCCCTGGAGGTGGGGAGGAATAACAAACTCCACCAGTACAGGCTGGAGGGTGATCTGCTGGAAAGCAGTCCTGTGGAGAGGGACCTGGGGGTCCTGGTGCATAACAAGTTAACCATGGCACAGCAATGTGCCCTTGTGGCCAAGAAGACCAATGGGATCCTGGGGTGTATTAGGAAGAGTGTGTCCAGCAGATCAAGGGAGGTTCTCCTCCCCCTCTACTCTGCCCTGGTGAGACCTCATCTTGAGTACTGTGTTCAGTTTTGGGCTCCCCAGTTGAAGAGGGACAGGGATCTGCTGGAGAGGGTCCAGTGGAGGGCTGGGAGAATGATTAGGGGACTGGAGGGCATGGCTTATGAGGAGAGGCTGAGGGACCTGGGGCTTTTTAGTCTGGAGAAGAGAAGACTTAGAGGGGATTTGATAAATGTTTATAAGTATCTGAGGGCTGGCCAGGAGATGGGGACAGGCTCTGCTCACTTGCTCTCTGTGATAGGACAAAGAGTAACAGGTGTAAATTGCAGCAGAAGAGGTTCTGCCTCAACACAAGGGGGAACTTCTTTACTGTAAGGGTCCCAGAGCACTGAAACAGGCTCCCCAGGGAGGTCATGGAGTCTCCTTCTCTGGAGAGTTTGAAGGCCTGTCTGGATGTGTTCCTCTGTGATCTGTGTTAGATAGTATTGTCCTGCTCCGGCAGAGGGGTTGGACTCGATGATCTCTTTGGGTCCCTTCCAACCCCTAACATCCTGTGATTCTAAGGCCAGGTTGGATGAGGCCTTGAGTGACCTGTTCTAGTGGGAGGTGTCCCTGCCTATGGTGGGGGGGTTGGATCTTTGAGGTCCCTTTCAATCTAAACCATTCTATGAATATATCGCTGTATGTAAGAAAGAACTCTGACATTTGGGTTTGGTTTTTTTTGACTGAAAAAATAGCAAGTATTCTGAACTTTTCTTGGCTTTATCCAGGCTGAAACACACTGGCAGTCAGAAACTGTTTCCACATAAATGTTGATTTTATTCTCAGAGGACTCATCAGCAACATTCCAGTTCTTTACAACCAAGTTAGTCTCTCTGTCTCAAATATTCTACCTGTATTTTCCCCTGCAGCTACTTTTACTTCCATGACAATATAAGCAGTAAATTTTATTTTTACTTCTGACTTTCATGTTTCTTGTTAAAAGATGTGTCTAAATTTGGTATCATCAACACAAGCAAAGGATGACAAAGTAGTGATATTTCTCTTTGAATCAGACATTACCACTTATGATCAGTTCAGCTGAGCTTACTAGTGGAGCAATTCCAAACTGTTTGTTTCCAAGAAATAGTGGCATTTGCAGCAATGCTTTTGTTCCTGTTGACCTTGTCTCTTATTTTTTCTGCCAAGGAAGTTACATTAGTCAGTATGGCACAGGGATTATCATAGAATCATAGAATGGTTTAGGTTGGAAGGGATCTCAAGGATCATCCAGCTCCAACCCCCCGCCATAGGCAGGGACACCTCCCACTAGAGTAGGCTGCTCAAGGCCTCATCCAGCCTGGCTTTAAACGCCTCCAGGGAGGAAGCATCCACAACCTCCCTGGGCAACCCATTCCAGTGTCTCACCACCCTCACTGTAAAGAACTTCCTCCTAACATGTGATGATCACTTCAATGCTAGTGATAGCTCAGAACCTGTTGACCAGGACCTGTTGCAGAGAGCTTTTCATACCTAAGATCTGCTATGAGATTTCCATCTGTAATCACAGCCTTCTGACATCTGCTTTGTGACAAAATCCATGTGGTTTCTGTATAAATCTGAAAAAGAAATGGAGTGGACACCTTTGATTCCATAGGATGTAATAGCTTTAATTAAAAATTACTCCCTTTCGGAGGCCTTGGAAATATTTTTCCTTTCCAGTGAGGTCTCTGTTCTTTCTGTGGTGCTAACAAATTCTCATTTTCTTCTTTGTTTACTCTTTCATTCAGGATTCTCTGAGATCTTTTGGCTTTATACACCCTTCTGGGCAAAGGCAACAATAAGGGCGACTCATAGCAGCTTCATAATACTTGACATTTGTGTTTTCTAAACTAGTGGAGTATTACTGCTAACAGAGGAAGCTGACAACAAAACCAAACCTGTAAAATGTAAAGTGGAACCTAACATGTAATGATTGGACTCAAAGATCTTAAAGGTCTTTTCTAATAGAAATGATTAGGTGATTCTATGTTTCATACTCAGTAAATAAAACCAAGAGCCTCCCTTGAAACAAACAAAAAAAATTGACGAACCAAACAAAAAACTCCCATAAAAAATTCCGTATCACTGCATTTGCAACAGAAACCTTACCAAGTATGGGTCACTTATTGCTGTATACCTGAAAGTCACAGTGGTTGCTCTTAGTTTGGCAGAAGGGTGTCAAAACTTCCTAAAACCTCTTTGCCAGCTAGTCAATTTGTGTTAGAGATGGAACAGGGTATGTGACTGGGCTGACCTTCAATAAAATAGAATGTAATTATTCTTAAAGAAAACATAATCCCTCCATAGAAGTGAAGCAGTGATATGTACAGTCCCTGACAAAAATGTGCTGTCTGAGTGAGTGTGCTGCCTACTTAGTTACTGCACTACACATACACTACATATGCACTTCTTCCTTTTGAGAGCACTTTTTGAGTTTAGAGAATGTTATGATCAAAATCTTATGGACCCAAAGGAAACACATTGTGGTGGAAGATCCAGATTGTACCTAAAATACATATCCAAGACATGTTCTAAACATTGTAAATAAGTTTGGGGAAATTCATAAAATCATAGAATCAAGCAGGTTGGAAGAGACCTCCAAGGTCATCTAGTCCAACTTATCACTCAGCCCTAGCCAATCACCTAGACCATGGCACTAAGTGCTTCAGCCAGGCTTTTCTTGCACACCTCCATGAGCAGCAACTCCACCACTTCCCTGGGCAGGCAGCCCATTCTGATTAATAATTTTATATCAGTCTCATTACAATTCACTTTTAACCCAGATTCAAATCCCTCCTTAACACACATGTCATATGTAAACTGATTTATTGCTAATGTATTTGAAATCTTAACTGTTTCATCAATAAGTTGTTATTAGTCTAGAGGTAACTCTAAAAAGTAATAAAGAGAGAAAAGAGTAAAAGGTTTTCTACACACTAACCCCTTTCATAGCATCACAGATTCACAGAGTTAAAAGATTGTGAAATGGTTGAAGTAGCAAAGCACCCCTGAAGATCATTTAGTTCACCCCCCCTGCTCAAAGCAGAGTGGATTTACTGCAATTTGCTGTACATCTCATTTTCGCTTATCTCTAAGGGTGAAGACTCCAGAACCTCTCTGAGCAACCTGTGCCAGTGTTTCCCCTCCCTCATTGTGAAGAATTTGTTTCTTATTTTTAAGAGCAATTTTACGTATTTCACTTTGTGCCTGTTTTCTCTTGTCTTGTCAATAGGCACCACTCAGTAGGTTCTGGCTCTGTTTTCTTTACTCCCTTTACGAGTTATTTGTACCCATTGTTAAGATCCTCCTGAGCATTCTTCAAGCTAATCAGTCTGAGCTGTCAGCCTTTCCTAACAGGAGAGATGATCCAGCCTCTCCGTTTTCTTCATTTCTGCATGGGCCAGCAATGTGCCCTTGTGGCCAAGAGAGCAAATGGCATCCTGGGGTGCATCAGGAAAAGTGTGTCCAAGTAGGTTCTTCTCCCCCTCTGCTCTGCCCTGGTGAGACCACACCTGGAATATTGTGTCTAGTTTTGGTCGCCCCAGTTCAGGAGAGACAAGGAGCTGCTGGAAAGTGTCCAGCGGAGAGCCAAGAGGATGATTAGGGAACTTGAGCATCTCCCTTATAAAGAGAGACCAGAGGCTGTTTAGTCTGGAGAAGACTGAGAGGAGATCTTACCCATGTGTGCAAATATCTGAGGGGTGGGTGTCAAGTGGATGGGGACAATCTCTTTTCCATGGTCAGCAGCAATAAGACAAGAAACAATGGCTGCAAATTGGAATGTAGAAGGTTTCACCTCAACATGAGGAGAAACTTCTTTACAGTGAGGGTGACAGAGCACTGGAACAGGCTGCCCAGAGAGGTTGTGGAGTCTCCTTCTCTGGAGACTTTCAAAACCCACCTGGACGCATTCCTGTGTGAACTACCCTCGGTGATCCTGCCTTGGCAGGGAGGTTGGACTCGATGATCTCTGGAAGTCCCTTCCACCATCTAAAGTTTTGTGATTCTGATTCATGTTACTTTGCCAGATCAAATTCTGTTTGTTGGTATATGGGCCTCTTGTACTGAGGGGAGCAGAACCAGACTCAGCACTTCAGATATGGTATCACCATTTTTTTTGGTTTGTTTGTCTTTATGCTGATGGTGTGGTCACCCTCCCGAGGCCCTTCTAGATCCTAAGATAAATGATTTGATTCTAGTATGTGTGTGATGTGTAGAATCAATTGTCAGCAACCCAAATCCTTTGTTGGGAGAAGTAAGATCATAATGATAGATTCTTCATTACTCTGTTTGGCATCTTGTTGCTTTACTTGCTAGCAAGCACAGTTCCTTGTTCTTTTGTCTCTGATCTGCAAGCTTACATTATATCTGATTTTTTTTTTAATGTGTGATGTTTTAATGTATGTTAAGTAGCTGTTTTTTTTCCTTCGTATTGTAACCTCTGAAACCATTTTAGTCCAACTTCATGCATGCATTTCTTTAACTGATCATAGCCAAGTTTTTAACCTCGCAGTTTCTGGATTTCCAGTGCCAACTTGTGCCTATTTTCTTGGCACTCTGTGACCCTAACCCCTTTGCAGTGTGTTCTGTGTCTCACAAACCCTATGAGGAGAGGCTGAGAGAGCTGGGGTTGTTTAACCTGGAGAAGAGGAGTCTCAGGGGTGACCTCATTGCTGTCTACAACTACCTGAAGGGAGGCTGTATGGTTTCTTCTCCCAGACAACCAGCAACAGAACAAGGGGACACAGTCTCAAGTTGTGCTGGGGGAGGTTCAGGCTGGATATTAGGAAGAAGTTCTTCACATAGAGAGTGATTTGCCATTGGAATGGCCTGCCCAGAGAGGTGGTGGAGTCATTGTCCCTGGAGGTGTTCAAGAAAAGCCTGGCTGAGGCACTTAGTGCCATGGTCTAGTTGACTGGATAGGGCTGGGTGCTAGGTTGGACTGGATGATCTTAGAGGTCTCTTCCAACCTGGTTGATTCTATCATTCTAATTCAAGGCCCCTGCTGCCGTACCAGGCCCATATTCCTCTATACTCCATCATTATGTCAGTGCCATAGAATTTTCATTCTGCACAGAACTTGTTATTACTGTCTATATAAAATTATGGTTATACCATGCAGAGATTAACAAAAGTAAAATAAATTAGATGTAGCCACTTGTTCATTAGGAGAAAATCTGATACATCTAAACAAACTAGAACAAAGAGACAGACAAGTCAGAACAGTTTCAGATAAAGCAAGCCTGAGAAACCTCAGTCCTAAGGAACAGGAAAAGTAGCATAAGCCTGTGGTCTGTTGTTAGCAGAGGCAATACTATATGAACTCAAGAAGATCCAGAAGGAATTTCTGGATCATGGTAGCAAGTTCTAAATGGTGAAAAAAAATGATAAGCTGAAAAAAAAAAAAAAATCATGATTTTTCTTTGGTTTCAAGTCAAAGTTTGCAGTGTGTTCTAAAGTGCTGGACTGCTGAGAGTGTGAAGTTCTTTCTGTGACACTTAGAGAGCAGGCATCCATAAATGAAAGAATAAATTTGGTTTTTTATTCCAAGGCAGAACTTGAAAGACTGAAAAATCAAGAAGGCTTGATTAGTCAAGTTGGCAGTGTCAACTGAAAAACCTTGTAGCCAATGTATTTGATTGTATCTATGAATCATACATCATAAATAGCAAAAGGTACCTACAGTTTTAGAAATGTGCAAAAAGCATTGTTTTGAGAGTTATAGAGTCTGAAGTAGCTATCCCAACAGGGCCTTTGTCAAATAACAGTGCTCTGCATTGAATTAATTACACAGCTAAATATGTTAATATATTTATAGAGGTGGTCCTTGGCACATCTGTTCTGTCACCGTCAGTGGAGAACTTACTAGAAACATCTCCAGAAGTGATCTGAGATTTGCATGCCTAAAGGGACTGATCTTTATCAATCTGCTTCAACAGTGCTAAGGCAACATAAGAGCACCTTGGCCACACAGTTTAAAAGAATTAATGCTAACAATGAAACAGAGAATTGTTGGAAATCTCTGGCATTCACTCTCAGTCCTCTAAGATCACAGAATGCCTTTAAGATACATAGAATCTGTAAAGGTTGTCTGCTCCAACTCTCCCACAGTGAGCAGGGACATCTTGAAATCAATCAAGTTGTTCAGAGCTCTATTCAGTCTGACCTTGAATGTTTCCAGAGATGGAGCATCTACCACCTTGAACAACCTGCTCCTTCATTTCACCGCTCTTATAATAAAAAATGTCTTACTTCTATTGAGTCTAAATCTACCCTCTTTTAGTTTAGAAACTTTACTCTTTGCTCTATCACAAAGAAAAGATTGTCCTTATCTTTCTAATAGGCCACCTTTAAGTATTGAAAAGCTGAAATAAGGTCTCCTTAGAGCCTTCTTTTCTGCAGGCTAGAAATCCCAAATCTCTCAGCCTATCCTCATAGGAGAAGTGTTTCATGCCTCTGATAATTTTTGTGGCCCTTCTCTGGTCCAATAAGTCCATGTCTTTCCTGTGCTGAGAACTCTGGAATTTGATGCAGTACTCCAGGTTGGGTCTCAACAGAGCAGAGGAGATAGGAAGAACCACTGCCCTCAACCTCCCACTACCAGCTCATGTCTGGCTTTTCATCTGCCAGTACCCTTAAGCCCTTCTTCTTCGGGCTACTCTTAATCCCTTCATCCCCAAGCCTGCAGTGGTACTGGGGATTGCACTGACCTGGGTGCAGCGGCTTGTACTTGGCATCATTGAACCTCAGGAGGTTCACAGGGGCCCACTTCTCAAGCTTATTCAGATCCTTCTGGATAGCATCCCTTCTCTCAGGCATGTAAACCACATTCCTCAGGTAGATGTCTTGTTCTTGATCCCACACTCTGCCAAATGATGAAGATATTTGACAGCACTGGTCACAGTATGGACTCCTGAAAGACCACTTTGTCACAGATCTCCATCTGGACATTGAGTTACTGACTACTACTCTCTGGATGTGACCATCCAACCAGTTCCTCATCAACTGCAACACATTGCATACATATCTCTCCAATTTAGAGAGAAAGATGTCTTATGAGAAGCAGCTGAGGGCACTGGGATTGTTTAGTCTGGAGGAAAGGAGGGTATGGTGAGACCTAACTGCTCTCTGCCGCTACCTAAAAGGAGGTTGTAGTGAGGTGGGGATCTGTCTCTTCTCTTTAGTATCAGATGATAGGACAAGAGGAAATGTCTTGAAACTGTGGCAGGGCTGCTTTATATTGGACATTAGAATTTTTTTTTTTTCTGGAAAGAGTGGCCAGGCATTGGAATAGAATCATAGAATGGTTTAGGTTGGAAGGGACCTCAAGGATCATCCAGCTCCAACCCCCCACCATAGGCAGGGACACCTCCCACTAGAGCAGGCTGCTCAAGGCCTCATCCAGCCTGGCTTTAAACGCCTCCAGGGAGGAAGCATCCACAACCTCCCTGGGCAACCTGTGCCAGTGTCTCACCACCCTCACTGTAAAGAACTTCCTCCTAACATCCAGTTGGAATCTCCCCTCTTCCAGTTTAAACCCATTCCCCCTCGTCCTAACATTACTAGACCGTGTAAATAGTCCCTCCCCAGCTTTCCTGTAGGCTCCCTTCAGATACTGGAAATAGTGAGGCAGTGGTGCTCAAGAAAGGTGTGGATATAGCACTTTGGGACACGCTTTAATGACCATGGCGGTATTTGGTTTACAGTTGAGCTTGATGATCTTAGAGGTCTTTTCTGACTGAAACAACTCTATGATTCTTTATGGAAGCCTATATAGATCATGCTTCAAAACTTGTGTTAAGGATAGGTGAAAGATGTGGCCTTCTATAAAGCTACAAGAGAATTTTTGACTTACTCGTGTTGTTTCATGGTTAGGCTAGTATTTCTTCTTTTGTGAGCAACTTTTCTTAGCCATCAGCTGATGAGGCTGTCAGCAGAGAAGGTCTAACATGATTCTTTGAACCAGGCTGTAGGCTTTTCTAATGACTAACATTCGTCCTTAGCTGGTGATACCTTCAAAAATTCATTTTGTGTGCTGCACCTAATCTACCTTCCTGACAGCTCCAAGCACTTAAATGAGCAGAGCTTTTTTTCTCCTGAGGTTGAAATGGAACCTTTGCTTACATGTAACTTGATAAAAGGATTAATCAAAAAACGTAAAGGCAGCTATTTCCTAGGTGTATGGAACAAGTTTATCTTGTTTAAGATCTTATTGACAGAAAACAAAACCAGAGTTTGAGAATGCTATCTAGTGGCAGAATTGTTTTCCTGGTGTGGTGCAAAAGAAGCACGTACTTGTTGATTTATCTGAGCTGCTCTTGGCTGTACCATATGGGTTGGTCATTTCAAAATGAATAGTAAATATAAGACTGTAATTTCTGTGTGACTTTTTATTTTCCAGGAGCTCAGAAAGATTTGCTTTCTCTGAATAAGAACTCAGGGATTTTCATTTTGGTAAAAGCCCTAGTAATTCTCATTCTGATTTTTTTCCCCTCAGTTAAGCTTCTTTTTCATCACACTGCAAAAGAAACTGTTGCTGATATTTTTGGTCCAAAAAAAAGAAAAGGTAAAAAAAAAGTGACTCCAGACTCTGACACAACCATACTGAGTGCCTCTTCTGTTCTGCCAGACCAGTTTAGCTAATTTACTACTTCTTCTGTGCAGGGTGAGAAGTCTAAATCTCATTAAATAACAGAGAATAATGAGACATGCAATTGATCCGTGAGAGCAGAAAGGGAAATAAATGATGACTGAAAAGTTTAAATTTAGAAGTAATTTCAATATGTGTTTTAGATTGGCATTTGAAGCAATCCATTTGGTTTTGGCTTCCTTTGTTTTGGAAGACATTTTTACAGGCAGCCAATCCTCCCCTCCTCCCCCGTGCCTCTTCCTTTCAAAAGCAGAAATCAAACACACATAATAAGACTTCAGAATTTGTTCTACAGTGGAAAATCAGCAGTAGTAGTATCTGTAATGGCAGTAAGGGAAAGGCTGTGAGATAAGATTTTCCAAAGTGTATATGATTTATTAATTTTGATATTCAGGAGTCTCACTACTGGCCACGATCTTAATAATAATCCATTCTTCGCAACAGTCATGATAACATTACACAGATGAGAACAGAGTCTAGAACACTTAAGAAATAACTAGCGATAACATAACAAACATTAAACCTTTAGAACTGGAAGAGAAGTTCTTGTGGCAAATTATACCACTTGCCCACTAGAGAGACTCGAGAAGCCCCTTTCTGCTTAAGGCAGAAGGCACTTGGATTCACTTAGAGTTTACAGAGTTTTGCTAAGAAGCTTTGAGTATTTACTCACAAAATTATATCTCTGGACTCCTGGGGCTAACTACAGTTTTCAGACAGGACCCAAACATTTGCAGGGAGTTCTGTTAGTGTCTTCTTAGCTGTTCATGTTTGTAGACGTTCCCAGGCTCTAACAAGGGTGCTGGGAGAGAGGCAGATGATCTCTGACCTGATCCTGGTTCCTCTTTGACGATCTGTGTTTCTTCCAGGACTTCCAGTCTTGGCAGAAGACTTGCAGGTCTTGGCACAGATGTCTTGCGGATGTGTAGATGGGCATAAAGTCATGCTGGCTAAGCAAGGCTAAGCAAGCCTATCACATGAAGGCAATTAAAGCCTATCTTCTGGTAAACTGAGACAAGCCAGTTTCCAGGTAGACAAACCTCAGTACCAGGGCTTGTTATTATGTAGCAGAGCTAGGTTATAGCTTAACAGAACATGGCAGGATACAATGGCAGAGAGCACAATAAGGCAGAGCAATGGCAGAAGCATCTTAAGGCAAAGCATATTAAGACAAAAGCATGTTAAGGCAAAAGCACTTTGTGTTTACCTGCTCATCTCTTTTTATCAATGTAACCTTTGTCAATACTTTTTTTTATTCAGCTCTTCATGAATTGCCACTTGGCCTCTGAAATTTGTCAGAGTGCTTTGAATATTCACATAAGATATATATAACCCATTGAAAGGCCTAGTCTCAGTTTCATGATTCTTACTGAGGAGAATGAGATTGGAAAGAGTTTGAACTGCTGTTTGTATTATGATATTGTCATGTTCAAAGAATATTTAACATGTAAGGACAATCAATCTCATTCTGAGTATAGCTGTATCATCTTTACAAATTATTACATAGGTGGGTGTTCAGCACATTTCAGTCTCTGTATCTACTTTGTGAGCCTCTGCTCTGGCTGAAAGCACATCAACATGCAAGTATGGACATAAACTCTGAAAAGAAAGAAATGCAACCAGAAATTTGGCTGTACATGAACAAAGTTTCACTATCAGTCAAACATGCAGTATTACTCAGTATTTGGTACATCACAGCTGCTTCTAGTCCCTCTAATCTCAGCATGCTCAATATCTTCAGAGATATTTTTGACTCGCTCATGACTCATGATCAGAGATGTCATGCAAAGCAGTTGAACAGTGCAAATGAGCACTGGATGGGGATGCTGTTAGGGCTGTAGTAAATCACATGCTTCCAAATGTTTGATAGTATCCCCTTTTAGTGTCATAATCTCTGTCAAATATTATCAAGTCTTCAAAGGTATGAGACATGATGGATTGCCTCTGCCCTCCCTTGTATCTTTTAGAATAGGATATTTTGTAGTCCTCCCAGGCTTTTTACAGCTCTTTGTGCTATGAACACAGTAGGATCTTTTGGTGCCTCAAGTAAGCTATGTGGGTATTGGTAGTAGAAATATTTTTAAAGTACAGACATAATTATTTTTCAGGACTTTAAGTGATTCATATTGATTGACCTAAAGGAGGTAGAGCACAAATTCTCCTTCATATGGAAAAAAAAACACAAACATGCAAAAATTATTAATCTTCTTCTGCCCTTAATATGAAAATTCTATTTTAGCAGTATTCTGAGATGGGCTATGCAAAAATTGTCTGGAAGATGAGGAAAAAGACCTTTACTTTCTTCCCTTAAGGAAAGGAGAAAGAATACAGATGTCTTCTGCAACTGTAAAACTGAGCTATTAGCAAGACTAAATTACACATGCAGTCAGTGAATCATGGTGTTATTGAGTAATATGTGAACAACAGCCTTTGAACCAAAAATAAAAACAGACCAAAGGAAACTCTGAGCTGTAGTGCACTTAGAGCTGGTAATTTTCCTAACTGTCACTATTCAGTTCATGCTGAAATCCCAAAGGAATGTGACAAATTGTCCCTGAGAAATGCTATAATATCTCACTATAGGTCATATCTATATGTGTGTATGTGTATTTACTTTGAATGTATCTTATTACTTTTTTCATGTAACAAAGCTGCAAAATCAGTGACTAGAACTGGTGGATGTCATCAGGTTGAGCCTGTAAATGTCTCCATTCAAAAGAAGGAAAACATTATTTTTCTGGTGATAGTCCATAATTTCTAATTTTATATGAATATGAAAAGATGTTAATGACATAGTTGTGTGAGTAGCAAAGGAGACTGCCAAGATGTACAACGCTTGCATTGATAAGAGTTGAGTTTATGGGACAGAGTTCTAGAAGTATAGTGGGAGACATTGTTCTTAATCCCCTGGGAGTGTTCAAGAAAAGACTGGAGTTACAGCCCATGGAGGCATTCAAGAAAAGACTGGATGAGGCACTTAGTGCCATGGTCTAGTTGACTGAATAGGGCTGGGTGCTAGCTTGGACTGGATGATCTTGGAGGTCTCTTCCAACCTGGTTGATTCTATGATATATGATTCATCGTTTGATGGAATTTCAAAGTATTTAAGTACCGAGTAGTAGAAGAGCCCTGTGGTCTCACAGTTCAGCTTTCCACTGTAAGCAATGAAATGTTATTTCTGCTAATGTGAGTCTTTCCTGAAAATCAGAGAATAAAAATATAAACCCTAGAGTTATCGAACATGAACTATAATTTTTTTTATTAGATTCATGATTTTAAAACACATTTTCCAGGGAATGGGATAGCACTCTTCAGACTTCACATTTCACAAAAAGTTTTCATGGCTGGATATTTGCTATTGGTTTTTAATGATTTGAGTAAGCCCTTCATTGTGGTCTGGCATTGGAATGGGCTGCCCAGGGAGGTGGTTGAGTGTGCTAGTTTGAAGCTAGCTAGAATGTTTTGGTGAGAAGGACTAGATCATAGGCTGTGAAATCAAAACAATGGTGATGTCTACTTCCCTCATGGTCTTGCTAAGATGTGTAAAAAAGGAAAAGCAAAACATAAAGTCACTTGGCTCTCTTCGCTTTGCCTGCTGGGGAGCTCGGGGCTGCTGGCTGCACTCCATCTTACTCTCTAACCTCACCCTCCATTTTCTTTTGGCTGATTCACCTTTGCTTCTTAACCCCTCTGGCTGAACCTCCATTCTTCCTTGGGACTGGGGTAAGGTTGGCAGCGACTTGTACCCATTGCCCCTTGTCTGTACCATATGAGTCTTTGTAAAAAGGGACTCTCCCTGCTCATGATAGCTGCCCTCATGTACTTCTATGTGGTTGGTAGGTCTCCCTCAGCCTCCTCAAGGCTAAAGAAACCCAGTTCTCCCAGCCTTCCTTCACATGACAGGTCTTCCAGTCCTCTGATCACTCTTGTGGCTCTTTTCTGGACCCTTTCCAGCCTCTTTGCACTCTTCTTGTGTATAATGATGGAAAGTAAATTTGCAGTACAGCTAAATGTGTATTGAAAATTAACAAAGTAATATGAAAACCTATGCAAAATTTTGTACTTCTGGTGTTAGTTCTGTGCCTCCCCTAAAATGAGTTATTATTTGACTCAATGTTTCCAGCTGGCTTTTCTTCCTTTCCTAGGTTCTAAATAGGTAAGGATAGCATTTTGTACTATCTTGCTCTTCACAAAGAACATGAAAAAAATGAAACCAGACACCTCTGAAGTATTATATTTGATATCTGCTCCTTGTCCATAATGAGTAACATGGTTGAAATGATATGCTTTTGCTATGAATGCTTTACAATGCTAGGCTCTCTTTGGTTGATTATCTTATATAAGACTCACTGAGAACAAATATAAATGTGATGTGCATATGCTGTTGTACATATGAGCTCACTTTGCTAGCTTTGGCTCTTGATAACTCAATTGCTGTCTTAGGTGATGATTCAGTAGAGGAAAGGGAAATGTTAGCACATGGGAGAATTCTGCACCAATGACAGAAACAACTTTTTGCACGCTTGTGTTGCTGTCACCAACATTGTAGTGTTCCTCTACGTAGTTTTTAGATAGTTTTATTATTGCAAGTGTTCAGAAAGTTATTTTGGTGGAAAATGAGATTTCTGCATATATACATACAGAAATGACAGGCAAATCACAACTTTCCCTCACAAGAGTTTTTATCAAACATTTATCTTCAATCAATTTGATTTCAATCTGAAAAAAAAAGTAGGACTTCCATCTGAAAAAGAAATTGACTTCTGAAATAATGCAAAGCATTTTGTTTCAAATCACTTAATCAAAATGTTAAACTGAATTTCTTTGTAATGTTTGTTGGAGGATTTAATCAGTCAAAAGGGGAAAAAGAAAAGACAAGAAGCCCCAAGATTAGCTGCTGAAATTCCCTATCCCTTTCAAGTGAGGTCCACTTTTCTTTTAGACAGTATGCCAAAATGGATCATATATTTTTGTGAGCAACCAATAGACCAACTAGTTCTGAAAACCAGCTTCTGAACAGTCGTTAATTTAGGACTGTTGATCTAACAGGTACAACATGGAGTGTTTCTGAAAATTAGAGGTCAGGCATTAAAAGCAAATGGCATCTGGTTAGGTAATTTGCATACACATTTCTTTCACCCAGCACAATTGTATGGCCTCCCTGGTGGAGGAATCATCACACTAATATTTTGGGATGAATTTCGTTGTTTGTTTAATTTGAAAATACTTTTTTTAAAGGCCTCTTAGGTATGTATTACGAAGTAATAAAGCAGTCACAGAAAGGAACTTTCTCTTCCCACAGATGGTGTGAGAAAAGAATTGGAAGGAAGATTATTTCACTAAGACAGTCATAGCATTTCCAATGCACAAATGTTTGTTTTACCTGATCTTGCTGTTGTTGATACTGTTTCTGTGTTGAATGAGGAACAGAAGTAGAAGTGATTGCTGGAGTGGAGTTCAGGAAGCAAAATACGCATATGTACACACATATACATATATATATG
Source organism: Tricholaema leucomelas (assembly GCA_013400475.1). Classification (NCBI taxonomy): domain Eukaryota; kingdom Metazoa; phylum Chordata; class Aves; order Piciformes; family Lybiidae; genus Tricholaema lacrymosa; species Tricholaema leucomelas. Next base: position 36,933 of record WAAF01006887.1, on the reverse strand, counting down.
TATATATATATACACACATATGCAGATATATATGCATACCTATGTACATATGTATATATATGTGTAGATATATAAATGCAGGTAACACTTTCATAGCTATAAAATGCTGTATTTTGAGTTGTTAGCACTCTTTGACCTATGCTTTGTTTTGTCTACAGAAAGGTAATAATCTTTAATAAATGAGCTGATGTAGCCGGAAGGAACAGAAATGTCTTTGAGCATGTAAGTTTTCAGGATTTGGAGAAGAATGTCTGTGTCTAATAATTTCCCTCAAACATCCCAGGATTGCTTAGGTGTTGTAATGGATATCCAGGTCAAAGACAGACTCGTTTGGCAAGTTGTAGTTTCTGTTTATTAAGCCACTGTAGACTATGACCATTAGATAAGAATACGGATTATATTCCATCTTGAATTTCTCTGTAGTAAAGGAAATACTACATATGTGTTTGTAAGTGGCTTAATGTCTGAATTCTTCGGACAATAGTATTTAGCAGCCAGGCAGAAAGGGACCTGGGGGTGCTGGTAGATAGTAGCTGAAGATGAGCCAGCAGTGTGCCGAAGATGAGCCAGCAGTGCGCCCAGGTGGCCAAGAAAGCCAATGTCATCCTGGCCTGTATCAGGAACAGTGTGGCCAGTAGGACAAGGGAGGTTATTCTTCCCCTGTACTCAGCATGGTCAGGCCACACCTTGAGTACTGTGTCCAGTTCTGGGCTCCTCTATTCAACAGAGATGTTGAGGTGCTGGAATGTGTCCAGAGAAGGGTGATGAAGCTGGTGAAAGGCCTGGAACACAAACCCTATGAGGAGAGTCAGAGGGAGCTGAGGTTGTTAAGCCTGGAGAAGAAGAGGCTCAGGGGTGACCTCATTGCTATCTACAACTACCTGAAGAGAGGTTGTAGCCAGGTGGGGGTTGGTCTCTTCTGCCAGGCAACCAGCAATAGAACAAGGGGACACAGTCTCAAGTTGTGCTGGGGAAAGTATAGGCTGGATGTTAGGAGGAAGTTCTTCACAGAGAGAGTGATTGGCATTGGAATGGGCTGCCCAGGGAGGTGGTGGAGTTGCCATCCCTGGAGGTGTTGAAGAAAAGCCTGGCTGAGGTACTTAGGGCCATGGTCTTGGATTGGATTGGACTGGGTGGTAGGTTGGACTGGATGATCTTGGTGGTGTCTTCCAACCTAGTTGATTCTATGATTCTATGATAATCAGATGTTCTCCTGCCTGTCACACAGGGCAGTGCTTATACACATATCAATATATTTATTTTAAGAAGTAATTTTCATAAATCTTACCATTTAATTTTTTTCCATTCTTGAAGGAACATATATTGTACTTCAGAGAGAGTGTCTGTCCTTGTCAGGCAGTGCTGACCTGAAAGCAAGTGGGTTTGAAGAAATAAAACAGAAAGAGGAATCATTAGGAAACTGGCAAGCTGTCGTAAGAAAAGTCAGCCAGACACTGTCATAAAGATCTGAAATGCTGCAGCGTTTTCTTTTATGGCAGTCCTCATTCAGAAAGGTCATGATGATATGGAGGATGAACAGTTATCTTTTATGATCTCTAGCAATTTAAAATAGTGTAAACAAATAAATCCTAAGAATGAGAAAATGTTTATTAGCCTTCAGAGACTTTGCAAGAGTTTAGTTGTTACTGAAGTTTTGTGAGTGTCATGGGAGGTGAGATCAGTAGCTATTACCATATCCTGTAGATTTTAATACCTCAGAGAAATGTTAACACAAATTCCACACAATAATAAAAGCAGAAATGTAAAATCAAGGTATCATTACATAAAATACTTCCTGAATTAATATGCAGGGTGGAAAGAGGGTAGGGGTTATAAAATGGATGGCATTTCTCTGTAGGAGAGGAAGGAGACACTTGATAAATGGATGAGGTCACACAGTCTGTGGACAGTGTAGTAATGTTCTATTTATTTAATTTGCCACAGCCTCTCTCTAATAAAACATCACCAGGGGTAATATTTGTGGCAGCTTTCTACTTCTGACTTTCAGTTAAAGAGAGTTGGTCACGTTTCAAAGCAATCAAGGTAGTCAGTAGTAAAAAAGTCCATGTTTTCATCATGGGTGTTCATGCAACTGATGAGTTGTAAATATTTTTGTCAAAAATAGTTTTGACACTGCCAGATCCCCATTCCTCAAGCATGTAAAGAATATTTGAGCCCTACTTAACTCATTTACTAAGCAAAGTCCTGAGGTCTTGAATTTTCTAAATGTAACTAATGACAATGCATATCAGGTTACCTGCCTGGTGAATGTGGGGCAGGCTGTGGATGTAGTCTACCTGGACTTCAGCAAAGCCTTTGATACCGTGTGCCACAACAAGCTCCTGGCAAAGCTGGCAGCTCTTGGCGTGGACAGATTCACTCTGATATGGGTCAAGAACTGGCTAGAGGGCTGGGCCCAGAAAGTGGTGGTGAATGGTGCCACATCCAGTTGGCAGCTGTCACTAGTGGTGTTCCCCAGGGATCACTGCTGGGCCCAGTCCTGTTCAACATCTTTATTGATGATCAGGACAAGGGGATTGAGTCCAGCATCAGTAAGTTTGCGGATGACACCAAGCTAGGAGCAGGTGTTGATCTGTTGGAAGGTAGGAGAGCCCTGCAGAGAGACCTGGACAGGCTGGATGGGTGGGCAGAGGCCAATGGGATGAGATTTAACAAGGCCAAGTGCAGGGTTCTACGCTTTGGCCGCAACAACCCCAAGCAGCACTACAGGCTGGGGACAGAGTGGCTGGAGAGCAGCCAGGAAGAAAGGGACCTGGAGGTACTGGTGGATAGTAGCTGAAGATGAGGCAGCAGTGTGCCCAGGTGGCCAAGAGAGCCAGTGGCATCCTGGCCTCGATCAGGAACAGTGTGGGGCCAGTAGGACGAGGGAGGTTATTCCTGTACTCAACACTGTTCAGGCCACACCATGAGTACTGTGTCCAGTTCTGGGCTCCACAATTCAAGAGAGATGTTGAGGTGCTGGAGCATGTCCAGAGAAGGGTAAGAAGGCTGGTGAAGGGCCTGGAACACAAATCCTGTGAGGAGAGGCTGAGGGAGCTGGGGTTGTTTAGCCTGGAGAAGAGGAGGCTCAGGTGTGACCTCAGCAACAGAACAAGGAGACACAATCTCTGGTTGTGCTGGGGGAGAGCTAGGCTGGATGTTAGGAGGAATTTCTTCACAGAGAGAGTGATTTGCCATTGGAATGGGCTGCCCAGGGAGGTGGTGGAGTCATCATCCCTGGAGGTGTTCAAGAAAAGCCTGGCTGAGGCACTTAGTGCCATGGTCTAGTTGACTGGCTAGGGCTGGGTGCTAGGTTGGACTGGATGATCTTGGAGGTGTCTTCCAACCTGGTTGATTCTATTCTATTCTATATACTATCCTGCCCATTTCTCACCACTATATTACTGATTTCTCTCTCTGCAGGCCTGGCAAGGTAGTTCTCCAACTTGCATTTGTATGTCAGAAATAGACTCTATCCCATTGAAATTAATAGCAACCTTCCTATAAATTTAAAACTGAAATGACAACAAGTCTGCTAAAAAGGAAAAATAAAAGCACACAAGCTTGTGCTGCTGTGCTCAGTTGCTCTTGTAGGACAGTCTAATGAGGGTGTGTTGGGGAGGGGAAAATGAATTGATGCAAGATGCTATTTTCCAAAATTAATCTTGTTTATTTTGCTATTCAGAACTCTCCCCACTCCCTACCACTCATTTTATTAATATTTCAGTTCTTACACAGTTATGGAAACATTCTATGGATAATATCTACATCTAATATAACCAGCAAAATAGATAAATGTTAATTGAACTGGAAGAGAAGGTTCCCACGGTCAGATTCCTTAATTCCACTAGATGGGCCCAAGCTCTTTCTGCTGTATGGCAGAAGGCAGTAGAGAATTACAGAGAAGCATTGAGCATTTACTCACAGGTTATTATTACTACCCACTCGTGGGGGCTACCTACAGTCCAGGCAGTGCCCAANACAGGCTCGCTTTTCCCTAATTTGGGAAAAGCACAGGCCTTGAACTAGGCAGGCACAAGCTAAGTGTCTGTACCTTACACCACAGGACCCTGGGCAGGCCAGACTCAGTGGCTCCAGGTCCTTTTGTGTCCGTTTCCCGTGCTTGTGTCTCTGGTGGAGCAGAAAAACATGCCTAGGCAAGGCAGGACATGTGTAAGCCTATTTTGGGCCTGTGAAGTCTACCACAACAGGGTGACCACTCTACCCTTCTTCCTTCCTATCTGTCCTGAAATATTGACTGTCTTAGTGTTGCTCATGGATATGGAAGAGTCTTGAACACACAAAACGGCCTGCAAAACTTGTGACATCTATAGCAAAGACCTTTCTGGCATTTATAGGGTTGAAACACTAATTTAATTTGAAATGTTAAATAAAGAATTGTACTGGATGCAGAAGAACAACAATAAGATAAATCTATATAATTTAATTCATTTGCTGCACCAGTATTTAATCTGCTGTATAAACTATTTTCCTTCCTTCAACTTCTGTCTCTTGCTCACTCTGACTCTTCTGTGCTCTGCACTGGCTGATTTCTGCACTAACCTTGGCTGAGTAAATAACAGTTGCATCCTTCTTGGTTCTTCTCACTGGAGAGAGCAGAAGAGGGTGGCAGTTGGCCATTTCTGGGCTTTCCTCAGTGGGGGTTGAGGAACAATTCAGGAGGATCCCTGTTAGGGTCCTTGTGTTATTTCTAAATTGTAAATATTTGTTAATGTATTTTGTACACATGCATTGAGGGGTGGTTGTAGCCAGGAGGAGGTTGCTCTCTTCTCTCAGGTGGCCAGCGCCAGAACGAGAGGGCACAGCCTCAGGCTGTGCCAGGGGAAGTTTAGGCTGGAGGTGAGGAGAAAATTCTTCACTGAGAGAGTCATTGGACACTGGAATGGGCTGCCCAGGGAGGCGGTGGAGTCGCCGTCCCTGGAGCTGTTCAAGGCAAGATTGGACGTGGCACTTGGTGCCATGGTCTAGCCTTGAGCTCTGTGGTAAAGGGTTGGACTTGATGATCTGTGAGGTCTCTTCCAACCTTGGTGATACTGTGATGCTGTGTGATACTGTGAATTTTACCTTGCTCTAAGTGTGTAGCTTCCTCTGCTTCTAAGCCATCTGAGCTGGTCTGGTAATTTTATTTGGGGGTAATTTCAACCCACCACAACTTTTTAGGAACAACTCCACCCAAATAATTTTGCTCAGGTCTCTATAATGAGCCATGCTCCTTATGAAGGGTTATTGATTTATGCTGGTTATTATATCATACTCCTCCAAAATCTCACTGAAGACTGTGGCTGATTTGTACACAAATGCTGTGAAATTGAGTCTTACACATGATGGCCAAATGTTTCAGAACTGCAGTCTCTGCCTCTAGGCAAAAATGATGCTGTGCTTCCAGCAAACTCTGTTACCACTGAGTAGGGATACCTGTATCACCACATCAGCTAGATAACCAAGTTGTCTGTGTTCCCTCTTTGATGACCAGAGTATTCGTATGGAGTTCAACCACTCTTTCTCTGCAAGCTATTAAATGTACCTTCTGGTGATTCAAGACCAGCTAGTGCAACCTGTGACATCAAGACAGTCATGAAAGGCACTGTAACATGATGTGCACATTTGTAGTGACCCACCTGGTGGACGTGGGGGAGGCTGTGGATGTAGCCTACCTGGACTTCAGCAAGGCCTTTGTCACCATCTCCCATAGCAAACTCCTGGCCAAGCTTGCAGCCCGTGGCTTGGACAGGGGCGCTCTGTTAAGAACTGTCTGGATGGCTGGGCCCAGAGATTGGTAGTAAGTGGTGCCACATCCAGTTGGCAGACAGTCACTAGTGGTGTCTCCCAGGAATCCATGCTGGGCCCAGTCCTCTTTGATATCTTCATTGGTGATCTGGATGAGAGGATTGAGTCCATCAGTAAGTTTGCAGACAACACCGAGTTGGGAGCATGTGTCCATCTGTTAGAGGATGGGAGGCCTCTGGAGAGGGACCTGAACAGGCTGGATAGATGGGCACAGTCCAGTGCCATGAGTTTTAACAAGGCCAAGTGCCAGGTTCTGCACTTCAGCCACGACAGCCCCACGCAGCACTACAGGCTGGGGACAGAGTAGCTGGAGAACAGCCAGGCAGAGAGGGACCTGAGGGTGCTGGTCGACAGCCAACTGAACATGAGCCAGCAGTGTGCCCAGGTGGCTAAGAAGGCCAATGGCGTCCTGGTCTGCATCAGGAACAGTATGTCCAGCAGGACCAGAGAAGTCCTTTTGCCCCTCTATTCAGCACTGGTTAGGCCACAACTTGAGTACTGTGTCCAGTTCTGAGCCCCTCAATTTAAGAAAGGTGTTGAGGTACTTGAATGTGTCCAGAGAAGGGCACCAAGGCTGGTGAGGGGTCTGGAGCACAAGGCCTACGAGGAATGGCTGCATGAGCTTGGGTTGTTCAGCCTGGAGAAGAGGAGGCTCAGGGGGTCCTCGTTGCTGTCTACTACTACCTGAAGGGAGGCTGTAGCCAGGTGGGGGTTGGTCTCTTCTCCCAGGCAACCAGCAACAGAACAAGGGGACACAGTCTCAAGTTGTGCCAGAGGAGGTTTAGGCTGGATGTTAGGAAGAGATTCTTCACAGAAAGAGTGACTGGCATTGGAATGGGCTGCCTAGGGAAGTGGTGGAGTCACCATGTCTGGAGGTGTTTAAAAAGAGACTGGATGAGTCACTTAGTGCCAGGGTTTAGTTAGGTTGGACTTGATGATCTTGAAGGTCTTTTCCAACCTGGTTAATTCTGCGATTAATCTTTTCAGAGATTGGCTATAGGGCATTACTGTGGCTGAAAGCAGCTCAAATATGAGAAAAGCCAAGTGCCATCAGTATGCACATCTACTGAATGACCTGCACTGCTGTCTCTTAGTCTTTCTCTTAAGATCTGCATCTCCTGATTCTTTTGACTGCTTTCTAGGGATTTTGCTTCTGCATGTACTGACAAAGCTGCCAGAATGGAGTGAAGATGCAGCCTATGTGAGTAGGAAATTAATGCCCAGATTATTTTTTTATTAGAGAAATGAAAGTCCAGTAAGATTCTCAGTGTATCTGTTGCCAGGTTTGGAGAAGGAAAGAGTCCTTAATGTAATGTTTTGTGTGTGCGAAAATAAGAGCTTGGATTTTTTTGCCACAATGCCTTATATACAAAAATAAGGTGAGTGCCTAAGATTAATACTTACAAGTGATGAAATCTGAAGACTTCTAAACATGATTCATGAAGAATTGTATTTATGGTTTGTAGGCACTTCTAAATAACTCATCTCCTGCACCTCGTATATTTGTTCTGCAGACAGATGTTAAGAAGACTTAGTGCTGCTTTCTATTTTAATCATATTTCTCTTTGCAGACACAAATTAGTTTAAGTTTTACAAATAAGTAATCCAATAAGCTTTGGGGAGTTTTCAAGTGCTAGCACCAGTTGAGCTACTACCCTTTTAAAATAATAGTGTTTAAAAGTGTTTTCTTTTTTTTCACTTTGAGGATGAACAAACTGATTTGTACAAAAGAAACAAATTTCTGTTCTCTTTTGAAGCCTTCTTCTCAGCTCAGAATACTGGCTTGAGAATTTCGCGTTGTCCAGAGGTGGTACTTCAACCTCTTTTTCTCCAGGTGCAGAAATGGGAGAAATCTAGCTATTACATTTCTTCTGGCAAGCACTTGCCTGAAACAACTCTGAAGTAGAAACAACTTCAGACTGAGATGCTGGGGGAGGGAAACACAGATGAAAAAGAAGGAGAATTGGGGTAAAGACACAGGAATAAATAGAGGCAAGGGGGGAAATAGAAGCCATCAAGCTGTATCAGCTGCATCTCCCTGATAGCAAGCATCCCCTGATGGGCCAATTACTTCATCTCAGCAGCAGGAGACAAACATTTTCTGTGAATCTCAGGCTAGTAATGCGTTAATGTTGCTGAAACTTGTCAGGTGGCTGCACACAGCACAGCTGTGTGCAGAGATATGATTTCTGCCTAACAGTGATTGAAAACCACTCATCCATGGAAGACGTGGTACAGAAACAGACCACGCAAGCCGCCTTTCACAAGCAAAATAGTCTGCAACAGATGAGCAAACTCTGATTCCGGTATTTGCTGGGAGGCTGAGAGAAGGGAGACACTGACTACTCTACAATGGGAAATACTGTAGGAATTTCCTACAGTACTAGGAAATAAATGAGCCCAGGGTCTCTTTGTCTAGGTTTGAGACTAACTGCAAAGAGCACAGCGCATTGTGGTAACTGCTCAGCAAAGATCACACTGTAGCAATGTGGCTACACTTAAACCTCCCCATGCAACAGTCTTTGTTTTCTAATGTCCTTGAACTGTGCCTGACATTGTCTGGGAAAGAGGTAGACTCTGTGAGACAGTAAGGGCAATAAGGTGAGCAGTGTGGATGTCTAGAGGTGCATGCTCAGCCTCTGTCCTAGCCATTTTTTGATAAACTTATATAATAAGATTTTCATCAAGTTTCATAACTGCTGAGGTCTTTTCTTCTTAATGATGGTTGTCTTTGTGTTAATAGTATGTGTGGAGTTACCTCCCCTCCCCCCACTCTTATGAAATCACCCAGACTAGACTCAGCTGACTGGAAAGTAATAGGNAGCTTAGCACAATATACAAGCAGATATTTGTAATAGGTACAGCTATATACAGAAATACACAAGTTAAAAGGAATACAGAAACACAACAGCCCTCCCAGAAATCATAGTCTCCAGGAGAGGCTCCCAACCGCCCTTCTGTCTTGTTTTCACCCCTCTACCTTACCTCAGAGTATACCATATGTGAGTTTGGAGGATCAGCAAGGGGAGTTAGAAAGCAGAAGGATTAGGTACACAGAAGAAGCCCAAGGCACCAACGCGGCAGACACGCACACTGACTCTCTTGCTCTGTCTTATCTATGTTTGCTGTTCTTGTTTTTATACATCTCAGCAAGCCTATAAGTGCACACCACCATTGTTTCCTTTTCACAGCCTATGATCTAATTTTTCTCATTAAAATGTCCAATTAGCCTCAAACTAGCACACCCCAAGGTACAGATTTGCCATCAAAAGCATATTTAAATGCTTATATCATTGAAGTGCATGTAGTACTCTCCCATACATGACAAGGAGCATAGAAAACATTTTAATTACCTTGCTAGGTTGTTACACTCAGGTCATCTGTAATCTTTATTTAAATGGAAAAAAAAACCACTGGAGTGTGTCCAGGGAATAGCCACTGGGTTGATCAGAGGGCTGGAGCAGCTCTCCTATGAGAACAGACTGAAAGAGTTGGGGCTGTTCAGTCTGGAGAAGAGGAGGCTCCCAGATGACTTTCTTGTGGCCTTCCAGTATCTGAGGTGGGCCTACAAAAAGGCTGAGGAGGGACTTTTCAAGGCTATGAGGCAGTGACAGGACTAGGGGGAATGGAGCAAAGCTGGAGATGGGTAGGTTCAGGCTGGACATGAGGAGGAAGTTCTTCACCATGAGAGTGGTGAGAGCCTGGAATGTGTTGCCCAGAGAGGTGGTTGAGGCCCTATGGCTGGAGGTTTTTAAGGCCAGGCTGGATGAGGCTCTGGCCAGGCTGATCTAGGGTAAGGTGTCCCTGGACATGACATAGGAGTTGAAACTAGATGATCCTTGTGGTCCCTTCCCACCCTGACTGATTCTATGACTCTATGATACGATACACAGTTTGCATATGGAATAGTATATTCATTTATAGTTGTTTGTTTTAACGAAGGAAGTGTTTTGCCTAATTAAAAGCAACTTCATTGCAATGTTAGATAAAGACAAGTGGGGCTCTGAGAAGATATCCTCTTGTCCTGTAAATCTAGACTATTGACTCGCAGGTCCGATGGCAGGTTCTAGAATGCAGTTCTGCAACTGCTGTTTAGTTGCAGTAGTTTGTGCAATTTGTTTTTCAGCACAGTAAATCAGAATATCTGAATGCATGCTTCTTTTGTATGTAGTGCTTGATAAGAGTTTTTCAGTGTGAGTTATGGTAAAGCAGCTATTAATTCCTGCCTGTCAGAATACTTAGTAAGCACATTTTGGTAAGCAATAGACTACTAAATCACCAGGTAATGATATTACTTCAGCAGGATTTCAAAGAGGGGTAACGCACATCACAAAATTTTCTAAAGCTACAACATACTGAGAGACCTTTCTCCTCCCTTTCTGTGTGCTCTTAGAATCATAGAATCATAGAATGGTTTAGGTTGGAAGGGACCTCAAGGATCATCCAGCTCCAACCCCCCGCCATAGGCAGGGACACCTCCCACTAGAGCAGGTTGCTCAAGGCCTCATCCAGCCTGGCTTTAAACACCTCCAGGGAGGAAGCATCCACAACCTCCCTGGGCAACCCGTTCCAGTGCCTTACCACCCTCACTGTAAAGAACTTCCTCCTAACATCCAGTCGGAATCTCTCCTCTTCCAGCTTAAACCCATTCCCCCTCGTCCTAACATTACTAGACCGTGTAAAGAGTCCCTCCCCAGCTTTCCTGTAGGCTCCCTTCAGATACTGGAAAGCCAAAAAGCAAACTTATGCTTTGACCTGATAAGGAGAGCTTTAGAATCATTCTTATTGAGAAAGACCTCTCTTACAGCCTCTTTGCAGTGTTGTTTTTTTTTTTAATATGATTTGCTGGAAAATACTTTGTTTAAAATGTTTTAGTTATTTCATAGACGTTTACAAAGAGAAGAGCCTCTAGGGTATGTTTATTTGCAGCACTTGTGGTTTAACAAGCAGTTTCTGTAAATAGTTGGATGGTCAATTTGTAAATAAAGTCACCTGATTGATAGTATTGTTGGCATCTAAAATAAGAAACCACAAGTTGAAAGTGTTTGGTTAATGGTATAACTAATTATATAGCAATGTGAAACAGTTTAGCTAACAAAAAGAAAAACAATATTCCCCAGAAGTTGTTAAAAGTAAACTTTTCAAACAGTTTAACAAAACAAAAACCCAAACATAAAAAAAACCAACAAAAAACCAGAACCACATCACATCTTTGAGGCTACAAAACCAAATTATCATTACCCACCCAAGGAATGAGCTGACTATATCAAAATGTAGTCATCACCTGTAAATATTCTGTGTCAAGCCACCACTTGTGTATAGAATTTATATTAAGAACTAGAAGGTGCCATTATCTCTAATCCATTAAGGTCAGAGCCACCTGTGGTTCTCTCCGTGGCTGCTTACTTGCTTCATGAGCTACACAGTGGCCCAATTTTGATGGCATAATGCCATCTCTTCCATGGAAATCCCTGAAGTCTGTGGTTCATAGAATCATAGAATCAACCAGGTTGAAGAGACTTCCAAGATCATCCAGTCCAACCTAGTACCCAGCCCTGTCCAATCACCTAGACTATGGCACTAAGTGCCTCAGTCAGTCTTTTCTTGAGCACCTCCAGGGATGGTGACTCCACCACCTCCCTGGGCAGCCCATTCCAATGGCAAATCACTTTCTCTGTGAAGAAATTCCTCCTAACATCCAGCCTAGACCTGGCTGTACCCCTGGCACAACAGGGTATTACAACTTGAGACTGTGTCTCCTGTTGCTGGTTGCCTGGGAGAAGAGACCGACCCCTACCTGGCTACAGCCTCCCTTCAATTAGTTGTAGGCAGCAATGAGGTCACCCCTGAGCCTCCTCTTCTCCAGGCTGCACACCCCCAGCTCCCTCAGCCTCTTCTCGCAGGGCTGTGTTCCAGGCCTCTCACCAGCTTCATCGTCCTTCTCTGGACATATTCCAGTACCTCAACATCTCTCTTGAATAAAGGAGCACAGAACTGGACACAGGACTCAAGGTGTGGCCTGACCAGTGCTGAGTACCTCATGTCCTACTGGCCACACTGTTCCTGATAGAGGCCAGGATGCCACTGGCTCTCTTGGCCACCTGGGCACACTGCTGGCTCATCTTCAGCTACTATCCACCAGTACCCCCAGGTCCCTTTCCTCCTGGCTGCTCTCCAGCCACTCTGTCCCCAGCCTGTAGCGCTGCTTGGGGTTGTTGTGGCCAAAGTGTAGAACCCTGCACTTGGCCTTGTTCCATCTCATCCCATTGGCCTCTGCCCACCCATCCAGCCTGTCCAGGTCTCTCTGCAGGGCTCTCCTACCTTCCAACAGATCAACACCTGCTCCTAGGTTGGTGTTATACTGATGCTGGACTCAATTCCCTCATCCACATCATCAGTAAAGATATTGAACAGGACTGGTTATGGCCCTCCTCTTGAGCATGGAAATTTGGAGGCAGAAGTCATAGAATCATAGAATCAACCAGGTTGAAAGAGGCCTCCAAGATCATCTGGTCCAACCTATCTCCCAGCCCTGTCCAATCAACTAGACCATGGCACCAAGTTCCTCATCCAGTCTTTTTATGAACACCTCCAGGGGTGGTGATGCTTACTATCTACCAGTACCCCCAGCTCCCTTTCTTCCTGGCTGCTCTACAGACACTCAAGTCCTGGTGAGATCCATTAGGATTTGCACTCCCTTTCACCATAGATATTTCCATTGATTATACAAGGACCTTAGATTGCTAATCTCAGAAGTTAGCAATTCCAGAACCAACTATATATCTTCTATATCTCAGAAGTTAGAGTAGTCTTAAACTATTACACATTAGGCCTATGATTTTAGTTTTCTTCCCTCTGTTACAAATACACGTCATGAGTAATTGTCATGAATCATATTCTGTGTGCGGCCATGTCAGTGCTCTGCAGAGCTATCCAGATGTGTCAAGGTGGTCCTTGTGTTAATGTCATGGGCTCTGGATACAGGTTATACTCAGCTCTTTTAGGAAAAAAATAATTCCATTTGACAAAACCAAAACCTTGAGTACTGTGTCCAGTTCTGGGCTCCTCTATTCAACAGAGATGTTGAGGTGCTGGAACGTGTCCAGAGAAGGGCAACAAGGCTGTTGAAGGGCCTGGAACACAAACCCTATGAGGAGAGGTTGAGGGAGCTGGGGTTGTTTAACCTGGAGAAGAGGAGGCTCAGGGGTGACCTCATTGCTGTCGACAACTACCTGAAGGGAGGTTGTAGCCAGGTGGGGGTTGGTCTTTTCTCCCAGGCAACTAGCAATAGAACAAGGGGACACAGTCTCAAGTTGTGCTGAGGGGAAGTATAGGCTGGATGTTAGGAGGAAGTTCTTGCCAGAGAGAGTGATTGGCATTGGAATGGGCTGCCCAGGGAGGTGATGGAGTCACCTTCCCTGGAGGTGTTCAAGAAAAGCCTGGATGAGGCACTTGGTGCCATGGTCTAGTTGACTGGCTAGGGCTGGGTACTAGGTTGGACTGGATGATCTTGGAGGTCTCTTCCAACCTGGTTGATTCTATTCTATTCAAAATAACTGTAAGAGGTTTATACAGTCAGTGGGTATGGTAAAAATCAAAGAGATGGTCCAGCAGTGCCTTCTCTGCCACGAAACTGAAGTCCCATGTAACCAAAGAATATTTCTGCCTTGAGATTATGCTCCTACACAGATTATGCCATTTTGGTGAACAGAGTCTGTTGGCAAGGAAATGCAGTGTTGCTGGTCAAAACCAGAGCTGGGATTCAATCCAGTGTTTATTATTTTCAAGGCAGTGGTAAGATGTTTTTTCACTTTCATGGCGCTGAACCAAGCTTGTGATAGAGTCAGTGTGACATCGTGTAGCTATAAGCCACCTAATGTTTTTGTTCTTTCCACCTTGTAGTGGGATTGGGATGTATTGATGTCATTAACTGCAAACAGTAAAGAAGAGAAAGCATTTTAGGACATGTGAAAAGTAACACAATGCAATGATAAACCTGTCTTTTTACTTCAGTAGCCAGAAACACAACACTTTGCTGAGACTCCACTTTTATTTCATTGCTTAAATATGTAGTGTCAGGGCTTACATAATGTTTTTAACTTTTTATTTTCACAATGGGGATTTCATGCCTTATGTGCAATTGAAATGTGTAAAATTACTATGGAATCTTACTAAAGCATCTGCTGAATGTAATATGCATAGTATTTGAATTTTTCTACCAAGAAAGAAAACAAAACCCCAATAGTTTCACTATGTAACTCTCAGGCTTTGTGCTGGAAACATCTTCACCTATCTGTCACTTATTTATGGAAGGTTTTCAATATTCTTAATTATTATTTGAACCACAAAAACCCTTTGCAATATATTTCAATATTCAGGTCAGATGTTAACATGGTTTACCTAACAGATTTGAAATACCAGCTTTGACTTTCCAACCCAACATCCCAGAAATGGGAATGAACATACTCATGGATGTCCATGCACAATGCTCTAGAATCATAGAATCAACCAGGTTGGAAGAGACCTCCAAGATCATCCAGTCCAACCTAGCGCCCAGCCCTATCCAGTCAACCAGATCATGGCACCAAGTGCCCCATTCAATCTTTTCTTGAACACCTCCAGGGACGATGACTCCACCACCTCCCTGGGCAGCCCATTCCAATGGCAAATCACTCTCTCTGTGAAGAACTTCCTCCTAACATCCAGCCTATACTTCACCTGGCACAACTTGAGGCTATGTCCCCTTGTTCTATTGCTGGTTGTCTGGGTGAAGAGACCATATATTCCCTGGATGAAAATCCGGACATAGCTTCAAACATAAATGCAACTTGCCCCATAATTTGGTTATGACTACCCACAAATGCTGTCAACTCCTGTTCTTTTTGCATGGCTGCTGTATCTGCAGTCCTTTTAGGATGCTGCATCTGTTCATTTTGTTCCAGGAAGGACAGGAAATTTCAGAGGGGAGCTGAGGACAACGATAGATAGCATCAGGAGGACTAGCTGCAAGGTATAGCATGTCAAAACGGTTTGAAACACTGTCAGGAAGAAAGCACTGTGAAGATAACGATGGAGAGAGATGACAGTGAATGGAAGAAAACACCAAGTGTATCATTTGGGAAAGAGTTTGGGAAATGTGAGAAGGTAACACTGAAAGATAGCTGAGGGAACAGACTAAAAAAGGAAGTAGGTATGAAAAAGAGAACTCAAATATGTATGCCTTATGTGTCACTGAGGATCTGCTGCAAGAGAGTTTGAAGGGAATTAATGTGACTTAACGAGAAAATACAGAATTCTGGTAGGCATTTTCCTTGGACCCCTTATGCCTGGTTTCAGATGCCTGACAAATAAGAAGCCTTATGTTAAAATTTGATAGAATTTCTGGTAGGACGCTGTGCTGGTTTAAGACAGCCCACTCTCACAGTCAAGCCCCCACCCCAGACTGGGAGGAAAACTAACACAAAAAGGTCTGGGTTGAGATGAAGAGAGAGTTTAATGGAATAATACAATGTACAGTTGACTTAGCCTATTTCACGGAAAAACACAGTGAAAACAGAAGCAGCAGCAGAAGCCAGTGATTAAAAGATCTCACCTCACAAGCTTGCAGCCCAGCATAGAATCATTATCATAGAACCACAGAATCAACCAGGTTGGAAGAGACCTCCAAGATCATCCAGTCCAACCTAGCACCCAGCCCTAGCCAGTCAACTAGCCCATGGTACCAAGTGCTTCATCCAGGCTTTTCTTGAACACTTCCAGGGACAGCGACTCCACCACCTCCCTGGGCAGCCCATTCCAATGCCAATCACTCTCTCTGTGAAGAACTTCCTCCTAACATCCAGCCTATACCTCCCCCGGCACAACTTGAGGCTGTGTCCCTTTGTCCTGTTGCTGATTTCCTGGCAGAAGAGACCAACCCCACCTGGCTACAGCCTTCCTCCAGGTAGCTGTCGACAGCAATGAGGTCACCCCTGAGCCTCCCCTTCTCCAGGCTGCACACCCCATCTCCCTCAGCCTCTCCTCAAAGGGCTGTAGGCCTCTCACCAGCTTTGTCACCCTTTTCTGGACAAGTTACAGTATCTCAACATCTCTCTTGAATTGAGAAGCCCAGAACCGGACACAGGACTCAAAGTGTGGCCTGACCAACACCCCAAAGCCAAAATATGGAAGCAGCAACCCAAATCAGGAAGTCCTTCGTGTTACAATCTGAAATTCAAGCCCCATGGTACTTTGTTCCAGCACATTGATTCATGCCAGCATATTGATTTTAAAGCTGGCACGACAGAGGCATGGTATAGTATATTCATCAGTAGATTCAACTGGCTAAACCTATGGCATAAAGTATGAGAAGGAAACCCAAAAGTTTTCTGGAATTGTACCTGGTTTGTGATGAAGTTTAACTGTGAGAGAGAAATGGTAAGGTAAGTTTTAGTTAGACCAAAAAGAAATCAGAGAAATATGAATTAATTTTGGATAAAAAAAAGGCTAAGGCTGAAATTTAGTCTAACTGCCTTTGATTTAGGGTCAAAACTATTTGTTCAAATAAACTAAAATGATATTGTTATAGCCCCACTTTTGGGTTTATATAATTTATATTTCAGTTATATGCATTGTTTCTGAGTAAATTAGGTTATTTATCTTGGAGATTGCAGGCATTTAAGTCATGATTTATTTAGATTGTCTTATGCATAGATAATAAGTTTTACATCTTTATTGTGCTAAAATGAAGGCTAAGCTGCACACTTTGGGCTTGAATTTAGTCAAGTTCAGTGGCAGAGCTTGGAAAGCATTCAAATCACTTTGGGAAAAGGATAGCAAGTCATAAGGTAAAAGGAAGCAAGTTCTCAGAGAACTTTCATTTATAGATAGATGTAATTTGTATGACTGATACCTCTGAGGCTTACCCATTTTTTTTTCTAGTTATACAACGTGCTGTCATTTAGGTTGGATGTATGAAGACACTTTTGTAAGTTTAGTATGAATGAGTCCTGTTTTTTATTTATTTTTTTAATTAATCAGAGAGGATGCATTTTCTGATGACAACTGATGAGACCACATATGTGCCATTTTTAATGCAATTTTTTAGCTGCCACTACATAACTGTCAGCAGTATTCCACAGTACCCTGGATTACTAAGAAAAAAATACAGCCAATTACAAAGGAACACTATTAGCCCTGTAGCTTTGTGCTAGTTTGAAGCTAGCTAGAATGTTTTGGTGAGAAGAATTAGATTACAGGCTGTGAAAGGAAAACAGTGATGATGTCTACTTCACTCATAGGCTTGCTGAGATGTATAAGAATGAAAAGCAAAACATAGATAATCGCTCCACTCGGGAGTCTTGCTTGAGACTGGGGAACTGGCTGAGCTGCATCTTACTCTCTAACCTCACCCTCCATTTTTTTTTTTCTTTGGCTAATCTACTTTGCTTCCTAACCCCCTGGCCGAGCCTCCATTCTTCCTTGGGGTAAGGTTGAGAGGGGTAGGGAGAAGGTGAAGGGGCAGTTGAGAGCCCCTCCTGGGGACTCAGGTTTCTGGGAGGGCTGTTGTGTTTCTGTATTACCTTTTACCTTGTATATTTCAGTATATAACTGTATATACTGTAAATATCACAGTATCACAGTATTACCAAGGTTGGAAGAGACCTCACAGATCATCAAGTCCAACCCTTCACCACAGAGCTCAAGGCTAGACCATGGCACCAAGTGCCATGTCCAATCCTGCCTTGAACAGCTCCAGGGACGGCGACTCCACCATCTCCCTGGGCAGCCCATTCCAGTAGCCAATGACTCTCTCAGTGAAGAACTTTCTCCTCACCTCAAGCCTAAATTTCCCCTGGCATAGCTTGAGGCTGTGTCCTCTTGTTCTGGTGCTGGCTGCCTGAGAGAAGAGAGCAACCTCCTCCTGGCTACAACCACCCCTCAGGTAGTTGTAGACAGCAATAAGGTCTGCCCTGAGCCTCCTCTTCTCCAGGCTAAACAATCCCAGCTCCCTCAGCCTCTCCTCGTAGGGCTTGTGCTCTCTCACCAGCCTCGTTGCCCTTCTCTGGACACATTCAAGCATCTCAATGTCCTTCTTAAATTGAGGGGCCCAGAACTAGACACAGTACTCAAGGTGTGGTATATTGTGTTAGCTGTAAATATAAACTTCACTCATATTTCCAGAGCCAGCTGAATCTAGTCTGGGTGATTTCTAAAGTGGGGTGGGGGAGGGGAACATCCAAACCACTACAAGCTTTTATGCTTTAATTATTCCAGAGACATAATACCCACATAGATTGCTCTATCTTAATGTGTACAGATCAAGTCTTACCCATTTTTGGTGTGGAAGTATTTTGAATCTGCTAATATTAGAGTATTTTTTTGATTCCAGAACTGGTCATAGTATCATAGTGATTTGGGTTGTACAGAACCATTAAAGATTGTGTAATGTAAACCTTCTGATGTGGACAGGAGTACCTTTGACTAGGTCAAGTCCCTCTGTGATGGTTTGGGTGTTACCCAACCCCCCCAAACTTGTAAAAATCACCCAGACTACACTCAGCCAAGCTGGAAATTAGAATGAAGCTTTCTATCTATAGCTTAGCACAATATACAAGAAGATATTTACAATATATACAGCTCAATATATACAGCTATAGACAGAAATAGACAAGTTAGAAAGGTAATATAGAAACACAACAGCCCTCCCAGAAACCAGAGTCCACAGGAGGAGCTCCCAACCACCCTTCCACCTTCTCCTGCCCCTCTACCTTACCCCGGACTTGCTTTATGTTCAAGGTGAGTTTGGAGAGCCGACCAGGGGGTTAGGAATCAGAGAGATGAGCTAGGCAGCAAGTTAGACTGAGAAAAAGTGCAGCTCAAAGCCAGAGAACAAACTCCCTTATCTATGTTTGCGTTCTTGTTCTTTTACATCTCAGCAAGTCTATGAGTGAAGTAGACATCATTGCTGTTTCCTTTTCATGGCCTATAAGCTAATTCTTCTTACCAGAATATCCCACCAAGGCTCAAACTAGCACACCCCCAAGGCTCTGCCCAACCTGAGGTTGAAATTTTCCAGTAAGGGGGCAGTCACAGATTCTCTGGGCAACCTGTTGCAGTACCTCATGACTCTCACTGTAAAAAAAAATCTTGCCTATATATAGTCTAAGTGTATTCTCTAGACCTTTCAGCAGCTTCATTGATGTTCTTTGGATGCACTCCAGCCCCTCACTGCCTATCTTATAGTGAGAAGACCAAAACTGAAAGCAGTATTTGAAATGCAGCCTCACCAGTGCTTGGTACAGGGAAGCAGTCACTTTCCTGTTCTTCTTGTTCCTGATACAGGCCTGGTTGCTCTTGGCTGTCTTGGCTGCCTTGGGCCCACTGCTGGTTTATGTTCAAGCAACTGTCAGCCAACACTCTTAGCTTCTTCCCAAAAAGGGTTTGTAGGACAGATTGGATGACCATATGGTGTTGCAACAGACTACAGTAATTTCTCCACTTTTGAGTAGGTGCCAGGTAGTATTGCAGTTTTATCACCAAGAAGTAATTGAAAATTTTGATGATGCAGTCTTCTAGTGGAAAATGAAACTTGACTGGTGGAGCTGATGTTTTCATCCCTGAGTAAGTTTCCTGTACAAGGATGCTCTAAAACTTGTGATAATAATCCTGGGGGTAAAATACAAGATATTCCAGGCAGAGGGAAAGAGAGAAGAACCAAGTTGCTGCTGCTGAGCTAGTGCAAGCTGCCAACATGTGGCCACCATGATTCCCAGTTAAACAAGCTGTGAATGGGTGCTGCTCCCAGTGGAGGGTCAGTGCAGAAAGGTGCAGTTTCTAAATCACACCACCCCCATTAAATACATCATTTTGAAAATGAAATGAAACTGGCCATCATTGTTCTGGCCAGTGAATTCAAACCACACTGACACATTGAGTAAGCAGCACAGGGCACCTGACACATGTTGCTAAGCCCCTAGCCCTCAAGGCTGTGCTGGGGCCAAACCTTCCCTTGTTTACTCATCCACTCCCAGACCTGCAACAGGAGGAGAGCAAGGGTTAAATCAGCCTGGCAGGATTTATGCCCTACCAGGGCAGTCATCTAGAATGAGCCTCCCGTGGTTTGCTTGTAGAACATAGAGGTCTGTCCCTCAGAGGAGCAAGATCTGTTCTTTAAGATCTGCTTCTGTTTCACTATCCTTCTTACATCTTTTCAGCGAGCCACAGGTGAGGTTGATCCTCGAGTTAGGACAAGTTGGGAGCTCAGGGTGACCTCAGCAAGGGAAATTCCCCCACTGGAAATGTGCCATCCAGCAAGTATTGAGCACCATAGGCAGAGTTCCAGTGGTCACAGAGGGGTGCACCGATATCCCCTAAGATGATAAGTAGTGTACCAGGGCCAGAGTCCATCTGGGGCACCAGTCTGAAGCAAAAGGGGAATGAGTGAAGGACAAACCTATGGTATGTGTACCCAGGAGACGGGGCCAGAGGAAGGGTTGGAGACCCATGCTGTTACAGGTTTGTTGGGAGTGGGGACTGATAGCTCTGGGATGAGCCAAAATGGCATACTGGGCTATAGGCAGGGTGGCAGAGGTCTTGGATGTGGGTAGGAGAGGATGGTGAGGTCTTCATATGACCCTGGGCCATAACACTGCTATGGGCAGATCCTGAACTCTTGTTTCAAGGACGGCATATATCTCTGGAGCTGTAACCCCAGTTTAGTATGTAGAGCTCAGATTCCATTACTGTAATCTGCATGTGAATTAAAGGACTAAGTTTGCTGCCAGAAAGATGAGATCTGATCTGTTAAGATATCAGATAATGAAATCTAAAGCTGTCTTAAAATCTGCATTTGTAGGTTTTCACATCAGATGTTCCACAGTCTCCTTTGGGAAACGAAACTTTATTCAATCCTGGAAAAGGGTGCAGCTATTGATTTTATTAAGATTAATCAAAACTGGAAAGTTATCTGTCTAATAACTTCTCTACAGAAAGTCAAAGAGATTATTTTTCCACTCTCTTATTTTTTGTTTTGTTTTTATTTTCTCCTTAACATTTATTTTCAGCTGTCCTACTTCAGGTAAATATAGGTATGCAGGCAGTTATCTCTAATCACTTCATATAGCAGCCTTCATTTACTTTTGAGTTCTATCAAGATTTCCCCCCACCCTGTGAGTCACTTCAGTGTAAGGAAAAATGGTTTGCTTGGTATAACTTCAGCTATCTAAAAGTTAAAGGTCTAGATTAGTCATCAAGATGCCATCTAGAGTCAGTGGAGAAGAATAAATATCTGAAAAGTGATTTAATACCATGTATTATACAATGTATTTTAAATATCAGAGCTATGCTGGGCCAAATTGTCCTTGAGTTAACATCTAAGTGACAGTTAACATCTAAGTGACAATTTACAGGAAAAAAGACATTTTAAAATAGATATATGAGATAAAAGATTAAGTTTTTTTTAGTTTACATCACAGGTGTTTAAACTTCATTTCACTGGGGCTCCAGAACTGGAGTACTTGTGCTAGTTTGAGCCTAGCTAGCATGTTTTGGTGAGAAGAACTAGATGATAGGCTGTAAAATGAAAACAATGGTGAGGTCTACTTCCCTCACAGTCTTGCTGAGATGTGTAAAGAAGAAAGGCAAAACAAAGATTAGGGCACTTGTTTCTTCTCTTCACTGGGGAGCTTTGCCTGCTGGGGAGAAGCTGAGGCTGCTGGCTGGACTCCATCTTGCTTTCTAACCTCACCCTCCTTTTGCTTGGCTGCTTCACCTTGCTTTTTAACCCTCTGGGCCGAACTTCCATTCTTCCTTAGGACTGGGGTAAGGTTGAGAGGGGTAGGGGGAAGGTGAGAGGTGGTTGAGAGCCCCTCCTGGGGACTCAGGTTTCTGGGAGTGGAATTGTGTTTGTATTACCTTTTTTACCTNTCCGCTATCTGAAGGATGCCTACAAAAAAGCTGGGGAGGGACTTTTCAGGCTATCAGGGAGTGACAGGACTAGGGGGAAAGGAGCAAACCTGGAGGTGGGGAGGTTCAGACTGGATGCGAGGAGGAAGTTTTTCAGCATGAGAATGGTGAGAACCTGGAACGGGTTGCCCAGGGAGGTGATTGAGGCCCCATCCCTGGAGGTGTTTAAGGGCAGGCTGGATGGGGCTCTGGCCAGCCTAATCTAGGCTAGGGTGTCCCTGGGTATGGCAGGGGGGGTTGGAACCAGATGATCCTTGTGGTTTCTTCCCACCCTGACTGATTCTATGATTTTCTATATGTACTGATACATCTGCTATCCTTGTATCCATTTATTATAGAACATGTTTTTCAAAAGCATATTCTTTCCATTACTTTTTGTTTGGAAAAAAATATGATGTTTGTACTTCTGTGTATTCACATGTGGGGCATGAGAAAAAAAAAATCTGAGGTTTTTAGTTGAATCCTCTTACATATTTTTAAATTTTCTCCCCAAAATAAATTTCATGCTAGGGTAACCTACTAAATTGCATAAAAGCAGTCTCAAATCAAAACAGGCAAGGCAAATGGGAAAATACACTGCAGTAAGAACAGCTGAACATATGTTATATTATGAAAGATGGTAAAATGATGTGTGTTTTTGAAGGAGACTGCATGACATTTCTTGATATTCTTCCACTCTGTCACTGTCACTTTTAATCCTTTTACTGCTTCTCATTCAAAATCATGACTTGTTTGTGCTTCCTATAAACTAGCCTTTACCTATCAAAATAAGTGTACATTTAAGTACCTAAATCATCAATAGTGCAGGCTTCTAACTTTAAGCATAACACACAAAAATCAGTTTACATAGAATAGAATAGAATCAACCATGTTGGAAGAGACCTCCAAGATCATCCAGTCCAACCTAGCACCCAGCCCTATCCAGTCAACTAGACCATGGCACTAAGTGCCTCAGCCAGGCTTTTCTTCAACACCTCCAGGGATGGCGATTCCACCACCTCCCTGGGCAGCCCATTCCAATGCCAATCACTCTCTCTGTGAAGAACTTCCTCCTAACATCCAGCCTATACCTCCCCCAGCACAACTTGAGGCTGTGTCCCCTTGTTCTGTTGGTGGTTGCCTGGGAGAAGAGACCAACCCCCACCTGGCTACAACCTCCCTTCAGGTAGGTGTAGACAGCAATGAGGTCACCCCTGAGCCTCCTCTTCTCTAGACTAAACAAAGCACCACTGGTGCTACAATATGTTTCACTTTGACTAAAACTGGCATTTTAAAGTACTGGGTTTGGGTGTAGATCTCTCAGATGCACTTTCTTATGCATAAATACGAATTGAAAGCTGTGTGTAATAATGAGAGGCCAGAACATTTGTTGTTCCTGGCTATCACAATCCATTCATGTATAGCAAAGTTTCATGGTTACTTAACAGTTTATTGTAGTAGCTTTTTTGCATGTAATGAAAGATGAGATGGGTGTTTTTTCTATTGTTTTACATAATAAAGCATCCATAATTCAATGTTAAGGAATTCAGATACTTTTGTCTTCATTTTTCCTTTGTCTGGAGTAGAATGGTACTGAGTACACACCCAATCTGCCCATGGCAGGAAGGTTGGAACTAGATGATCTTTGTGGTCCCTTCCAACCTTAAACTAGATGATCCTTGTGGTCCCTTCCAACTCTGACTGATCCTATGATTCTAATCTATTATGCTTGACTTACACTTGGTACCATTGTCTAGTTGATTGGACAGGGCTGGGTAATAGGCTGGATTGGATGATCTTGGAGGTCTCCTCCAACCTGGTTGATTCTATGTACCTTGCATTAAGCAGCTTTTTCTTTCCAGGAAATCCAAGGATTTCCTAGTTTTCAGACATTT
This sequence comes from Tricholaema leucomelas, assembly GCA_013400475.1. Taxonomy (NCBI): domain Eukaryota; kingdom Metazoa; phylum Chordata; class Aves; order Piciformes; family Lybiidae; genus Tricholaema lacrymosa; species Tricholaema leucomelas. The sequence goes on along the minus strand of WAAF01006887.1, from coordinate 13,306 downwards.
GGCCCTTTAGAACATGTTACTTATGATAAAAAGTGTACATGTAAAGAACTAAAAGCATTGTTCACATTAAGGTGAGCCATTTGCTTTGATAAAACTTTCTTCTGTTCTGCAGCACAGGAAATTATTTTACCTTGGAAATTCGAAACAGAAGTTCAGCATAGACAATGAAGAATACATTGGGACTATCCTTACTGAATGTTTATTTTTCCTAAGTGTCTAAACTACCTGCAATCATTATTGGAAAATACCTCAATAGAAAATTGTGTCAAACCATTTTGTCCAATTGAAATAAATTTTTTTTTTGTCTCAAAGACGTTTAATTTACCTGTGTTGATATTTTGTATAAAAGTATTACAATCTCTAGTTTGAATACGTTAAACTTCCAGTCATAACTTCTCTTTGTGATTTTTAAAGTTGTTGTAGTTATTCAAAACAGTTTATTTAATCCATGTACAGTATGTCTCCAAAAATGCCCTTCAAGTTTAATTAGATGACAGTTTTTCCAAACACTCATTTTCTATGTTCTATTTTTAAGTCCTATTGAAGATTCCCTATGTCTAGGTTTATTCCATCTAAATTTAAGCACTTATCTGAGGTACTCATGGAGAATGTGGCATGTAATTAACCATAGAATCTTCCTGTGTCTCAGAAAGAAGCATCTGAAAATGAGGACTACAGTCTTAGAGTACTGAATAGTTTCCTGCAATTATCTGGTTTTCTGTTTCCAAGAAAAGCCAGGCTAGCTGAGCTCCTAACTGAAACCTCAACTCTATACAGAACAAGAAAAGCTTGCTTTTGTTGTCACTGTTTCCAGCAAGAGACCTAAGCTGCCTGTGGATCAATGAAATAAATAGCACTTGAAAGAGTTGTGATATTTCAGTAATTAGGAACACTGCAAAGATTGAGAGATTGTTTCATTCGATGAACTTTGTACATTTCGTCTTAGTTACTCAGAAAGATCCCAGCCTTTAGATTTATTATATAGGACTTAAAGATAGAAGTCTAATTCTGGTGAATGAAAGTGAACTAATGGCTTCGAGATGGATATCTCCAGATATGCGTAGAAATTAAGGATCTATTGGTAGTTTGAGAGCATGGCTGGGTGGGTTGTACAGTTTTGAGATGCTGCCATTTTTTTCCAAGCATTGCAAAAGACTAAGAATCACACTGATTATCTTCTTTAAATAAAACCTAGCCTAGTCTTCATATTTTAACAAAATATGAAGAAAAGAAACATTAAAAAAAAAAAGGGAGAGGGAGAAAAGACATTATTTAAGCTCTGTAAGAGCCATTTCCCCTTTCTGATCTTGTTGGCTATATGTACAAATGTACTGTGGACAATTATCAATTGTGCTGCTTTGGGTGTTACCTCCCCCCCCCGCTTTAGAAAATCACCCAGACTAGACTCAGCCACCTCTGGAAATTGAATGAAGCTTATATTTACAGCTTAACACAATAGACAAGCAGATATTTACAGTATATACAGTTATATACAGATGTATATATATCAAGCAGATATTTACAGTATATACAGTTATATACAGATGTATATATACACCACAACGTTCTAGCTAGCTCCAAACTAGCACATCTGTTTTCTTTGAGAAGACATTTAACTTTCTGTTCTGTCAAGGGGAAAACCGAAAACAAGACTTTATCTTCCTGNTCTCCAGATATGCGTAGAAATTAAGGATCTATTGGTAGTTTGAGAGCATGGCTGGGTGGGTTGTACAGTTTTGAGATGCTGCCATTTTTTTCCAAGCATTGCAAAAGACTAAGAATCACACTGATTATCTTCTTTAAATAAAACCTAGCCTAGTCTTCATATTTTAACAAAATATGAAGAAAAGAAACATTAAAAAAAAAAAGGGAGAGGGAGAAAAGACATTATTTAAGCTCTGTAAGAGCCATTTCCCCTTTCTGATCTTGTTGGCTGTATGTACAAATGTACTGTGGACAATTATCAATTGTGCTGCTTTGGTGTTAACTCCCCCCCCCGCTTTAGAAAATCACCCAGACTAGACTCAGCCACCTCTGGAAATTGAATGAAGCTTATATTTACAGCTTAACACAATAGACAAGCAGATATTTACAGTATATACAGTTATATACAGATGTATATATATCAAGCAGATATTTACAGTATATACAGTTATATACAGATGTATATATACACCACAACGTTCTAGCTAGCTCCAAACTAGCACATCTGTTTTCTTTGAGAAGACATTTAACTTTCTGTTCTGTCAAGGGGAAAACCGAAAACAAGACTTTATCTTCCTGATGTTGAAAAAACTTTGTACAAACTCAATTCCATGATATAATGATAGAAATTATCTTTAAACTACATTAGTTGAAGTATCAGCTGTGCATTCTTGATATCCCTGCATCTTTTCCTTTTACAGTGTCTATTATCAGCCCAAGTTTATTGATTGTCATTAGAAACCAGGACTGGTCATCTTCAGATGTTACAAATAAATTCAATGTTATTCTTCATTTTTTTACTCTAATTGGAAAACCATACAATTTTATTTGATCTTCTATTAACTATCTGTCAATCTCCACAGCCATGAGTATACTATAATTTTTCCCTTTACTTTTTTATTCTATTCTGTACCAACTCTGTTCCATTATTCTCAGATTCTTGAACTGATCATTGGTATGGACTTAATTGACAACTCTTTTTAATTTGTTCTCTCCCCACTTTCTACTAGTAATGTTAATAATGACAAATAAATGCATTATGTCCTGGAGTACCCCAAATTCCTTCTTCTCCCCCCACCATGGGTTTGAATGGGAGAAGGTGCAAAAACTTCTTTCTCCCACCCTGCCCTGAAGGCTTGAAGGGGGAAGAGCAAATGGCACCTTTCCGCACATGGGCTGACCCAGGTGGAAGCCTGTGCTGGAATCAGGCTGGTGGTTGGCTGGGTTTTTGTGCACAGTATAAAATGGTAAATGGACACTTTGTCTGGAAAAGGATAAATAAAGCAAGGGAGAATGGGAAAAGGTTCCCACCTTGAGAGTTCCCTGCCTTGAAATGGCTGCTGACAGAGTGCCCGACAGGACAGGTTCTGCCGTGACTGGACTGTCCCTACTTTTGGGTGGCTACTACCTTTTTGTACAGCTCTTGGTTTTACCCTGTCCCTGTCTTTGGATCGTTCTCCTCACTCTNCATGGGTTTGAATGGGAGAAGGTGCAAAAACTTCTTTCTCCCACCCTGCCCTGAAGGCTTGAAGGGGGAAGAGCAAATGGCACCTTTCCGCACATGGGCTGACCCAGGTGGAAGCCTGTGCTGGAATCAGGCTGGTGGTTGGCTGGGTTTTTGTGCACAGTATAAAATGGTAAATGGACACTTTGTCTGGAAAAGGATAAATAAAGCAAGGGAGAATGGGAAAAGGTTCCCACCTTGAGAGTTCCTTGCCTTGAAATAGCTCCTGACAGAGTGCCCGACAGGACAGGTTCCTGCCGTGACTGGACCGTCCCTACTTTTGGGTGGCTACTACCTTTTTGTACAGCTCTTGGTTTTACCCTGTCACTGTCTTTGGATCGTGCTCCTCACTCTTGCATCCTTCTGTGCAAACTTGCAGGATTGGCAAGCCCTGGGGTCCTTCGAGAGAGCTGCCAGCGGCATCCAGACCAGCCCCTCTCGGACCATATCAGCAGCTGACTTCCTGACTGCCTGCTGAATTAGGAAGATGCTAGCAGTTTTGCCTCTCCCCTGCCACTGTGAAGGCAGCATCGTCCCACAATCATCCCATTCGTGGAAGAAGTGCTAGAGATATTTCTCAGTTTGGCATATCTGCCACTCACTTTGGGCTTCTGCTGTGTGGATCTATATCATTGGATATTGCTGCGGTGTCAGAAGGCTGCTCCTGCAGAGGAATTCATCAAGGAATCATTGTCAAATACCTATCTCACCTCTGTGAGTAAGACCTGCTGTTTCCTTAATCCTCTGCTTCAACCTGATTCATGATGTGGTAAAGCTGTGTTTATAACTTAGCTTTTTCCATTTTCTGACTTCCTGAACCTCTAAATTTGTCTATAATATCCTTTTTGAGAAATTCCTGATCAAACTGAATCTGTAAATAAACCTAAACTAATTTTTGTATATAGTTTGGGGGCAGGATGCCAGGAAAATGAAATAATTCTATTTTTATAATTCCTGACTTGGCCACGTTAATTCCCTGCCTCCACAACATACTTATACTTTGTCAGAGTCTCTTTTGATGGAAGTATAGTGAGAAGTCTCAGAAAGATGGTAAAAGTCTTAATCTACTGAAGAGAGCAGTGCAATACCCCCTTACAGTAATTGTGGTTATCCTGGCAAGTATATAGTATCTGATATTTCTGTAACTTTTGCCATATGAAATAACATTATTCCTTAAGATTAATTACAATGTCTAAATTCCCCAGATCTGTATAATTTTGACATCAATGAGGTCTAATATTTAGCTGCTTCCGTCCTTATATGAACACAAATGACAGTTTTAGGATGCAGTATGAAGGTTTTAGGAAGTAGTTCAATTGTATTCTTTTACATCTTAGTGGTTCTATTGTCTCTAACTTTATCTGTAGAAAAACTCTCATTATATTTACAAAGATATGTGGGCCTCTGTGTTAATAACCTAATGTGCCTATTCTGTCTTTAATTGGTTAAGATAAGAACCCTTGTAATGGCAGAATAATTTAAGTGGTTCCATTAGTCTCTTCTAAAAGAAACATTGATTTTTAATGCTATTACTTCCTAAGCTCATTTTACCAAGGTTTAATTTACCATTAGTTTCTAATCCTTGCATATTAATGCATTTATTAACCTCTGGAATCCTGTGAGAGTCTGTGTTAAGAAAAGCAATGAACAAAACTCAAACAGTTTGGCTTGGATTCTACATGCTTCATGCAAAGTATAATTCAAGAATATTAATGTTTAATATTTCTGAAATTAAGAGAAGAGCCTCTGTGTTTAGGAACATAGATATAGAGAGACTGCAGATCACTACAGAGGAAGATGGATTTTGCTATAATTTTTTCCAGTCATCCTCGTTTGTCTTTTTCTCTATTTTGACAGTCATAAACCAGAGAGAGCTGTCGACAGTTATGATAATGATTCCTGGTCTGGCATGCAGCCAGACTTATGGTTAAAAGATGACTGGTTAAGTAGTAAATTCATCCCTCCCCCAGTCATTACATTAATCCCTAGTCCGTGCAATCTCTCTGTAAGAGGTGAAGGCTTGGAATTAATAACTGCCTTTGAGAGATTTGATCTGGTAACTCTCAGAAGGGGAGGACTGCTACTGCAGATTCTTACAATCAATAATAGTTTTCATTAGTTTTCATTAGATAACGAGGTCCACATATTCTACAGTCAGTAAATATTTTTCACTCTTTACTTACTTACATCTTGGAATCTGTTGGCTCACTTTTATTTTCAAGACTGTTCTCATTCATCCTGGAGCAAAAACCCACAGTGCAGCCCATCAGCCCTGGATTCTAACAAAGGGGTTGGGGGAGTTGTCAAACACACTAATAATGGTTATTATAATTTGCTTAGCTTACTTATTTTTGTTAATAGGGACATGCTTTCATGAGCTGCTTTCCTTGTCCAAATCCTGCTATGTGGCAGCCATTTATTTAATTCTGATAACCCACAGAGAAAGTGCTCAACAGTGAATTGCTGAGGACAGAGAACTGTGGAAGAAAATGCAGACTCTCTGCAGGTTTCTCAGCTGCTGCAGTCTGAAGTGGTTTCCATGAATCTGACATAGGAAAGGAGTCATTTTTTTCCAAACTCTGAAGACAAAGAGTGTCCTAGTTTAAGACAGCCTACTCTCCAAGCAAGCCTCTTCCCCTCTGAGACTGGGAGGAAAAGTCATACTTTCCATACTTTTTCAGTCCATAGGTTGATATAAGGAGTTTAATGGGATAATGCAATGTGCAATTGCCTTAGCTATTTTGCAGAAAAGTAGCAGAAGCCAGCTGCAAAATGACCCCCACACCCAAGCCCACAGCAGCACAGCAGAAAAAAAACAACACCCCAAAGCCATAAACCAGAAAAAGCAACTGTATACAGGAAGCCTCTCATGTTACAGTCCTGAATTCAAGCCCTGTGATACGTTTCTCCATCTAGCACTTTCATTTTAAAGCTGGCACGATGGTGGCCTGCTGTTAAATACTCATCCACAGATTCAGTTGGCTAAACCCAGGACAAACAGAAAGGATGAAATGGCTTTGCCTGAAGAGCTGGAAAGTGGTAGGTGTTTGCTGTACTTAAGTTCTTTTAAAATTAAAGCCTTTTCCTGCAGTGCTGATGTAAGTGTCATCTGATAACAGGATGAATCACGTAACCTATTCGTTAGAGTGTTTCCTGTCATACCTTTGACTGTAACAGTTTGTGTAAATCCCCTTTGAGATTTTAGTTGGAAAATGCTCACCCTTAAAATAGTGGACAAGGAAGTAATACATTTGCCTGGGAAGTGAGAGAATGGAAGATGCCTTTTGCTGCATCAAGCTTTGCATGTTTTGTGCTGTGATTCTGGTTTAAAATGGACCATCCTGGTGATCCTTAGCAGTGGAGACCAAAAGGTCGCACTGAGGGTGACGTGACCTTTCTTGAGTCTGTGTTAGGTATTAGAAAATGTTCATTGTTGAGTGGGATCAATAGCTGTATTTCAGCAGAAGGCATAGAAAAAAATGGCTGATTGATCTTTACTTTCAGCTCTTTGGTGGCCCACATAAGTAATATTGTAGCCTTTTTAGCTGAATCATAGAATTATACAATTGTTTGAAATGGAAAAGACCTTTAAGATGATAAAGTCCAACCACTAACCTAACGCTACCAGCTGCTGAAACAAGTCCCTAAGCACCACATCTACACATCTAAATACCTCCAGATCACTCACTTCCTTGGATAGCCTGTTCCTTGTCAATCAATTGAGAGAAGAAATTGTTCCTAATGTCCAACTTAAACCTCCAATGGTGTAATTCGAGGCCTCTTGTTTTGTCACTTGCTACTTGAGAGAGCAGACCAACACCCACCTTGCTACAAAATCTCCCCTTAGCCTCCCTTTCCCCAGACTAAACAACACCAGTTCTCCCAGCTGCTTGCTGACATAGAATGCAGTTCTCTCACATACTCAGGAAAATGGTACAATCGTGTTTCTCGCATAAAAGTTTCTTGTATAAACTGGTATTGCTTCCTGTCGTGGAAGACTAATAGGCCTAAAACATGTCCTGGCTTACCCCACCCTTCTGCTGATGAGGGAAGCAGGGTGGGAGGAAAACAAATGCTTGGGCCGTTATGTCCCCTCCCAAAGTGATAAACAGGTACCCACAGGTGTTTATGCACTTGTGTGTGTCTTTCCCAAATAAGGGTAAGCAAGCTCTGGTTTCACCTATTATGGTCAGTTTTGCAAATGCCATTCTTCTTGGTGAATCTCTGTGGCCAAAGCAGCCATTACAAATAACATCAATAAAGCTAAGTTGCAAGCAGCTGAGATGCCTCTGCCTCACTGCTCTGCCTCAGTGTATGTTGCTCTGCTCTGTTCTGCCCTGCCTCACTGCTCTCGGCTTGGATAACGTGTTCTTCTGTCGTGGTTTTTCTAAAGATAGGCAACAGATATTAAACTCTCAGATCAAATTGGAGAGAAAATACAGAATTGTATTTAGAAAGAGAGATACAGCAATAGATCTTACAAAGCGATTTCCCCATCCATGGCAAACCCCCTTGAAGTTTTCCCCATCCCCCAAAAAAACTCTAAATCTACCTTCCCCAGTGCTCCAGTCCTCCCCACCCCCAACACCTCCGCCAGCCAAGAGGTCTACTGCTTACATGTTCCTGATAAAGTGGCTCTTGCCACACACACAGGGCAGGAGGAGGAGGAAAGGAGAACGAACTGACCTTGTTGTGAGTCTATAAAGAGACAGCAGAATTATGAGATTGAATAATAATCTTCTAGTCCCCAGAAAATTTTTTTAACCCTATAGGCTCAACCTGGGACATGTTCTCTGCCTCATGTGTCAGACCAGCTTAGCCCTCATGTTTTTGGCTTGAACTATCTGGAAACTTAAGTGCCCCATGACATGGTCAGAAGTGCAACTGAAATTGTGCTCTCTGCACATCTGCAAGAGATCTTGTCTGCACCTCTTCAAACCTCCATGCCAGGAGGGACCAGGATCATGTCAGAGATCATCTGCCTCTTTCCCAGCACCCTGCTAGAGCCTGGGAAGATCTAGTAGCCTCTCAGTGCCTATCAAGACACCAAGCAGTTCCAACACTGCTGCAAAGGAGCCAGGGACTATCTCACAATTACTACTCCACCACCGTGAGTAGAACAGACTTTCCCTAGGTCTCCAGGCTGCCTATTTATAAGTGGGGCAAAGTCATTTTGTGACTAAACCATGCCAATTTTCTGATTCTCCTAAATTAATGGATTGTCCATAAGCATCCCTGTGAAAATTTTCCTGACTGAATTAGAACCCAAATTTAACTAGTTTGTATGTAGTTTGTGGACAGGGCTTTTTGGAAATAAGACAAGTATGTATTTTATAATTCCTGCCTCATTAATTGCCCCAACTAATTCCCTTCCTTCCTCGATTTTGAAATGCAAATGGCACAAGTAGATATGCTTTATACACAATGATTCGTGTGCAAGTACACATTGTGTAGTTTGTTATGTTGTTGTGCAACAAAACATAATTGTGTTGTGTACTGGTGGGTCTGAGTGCATACAGCAGTTTAGCCTCTTCAGGAGGTGCTTGAGATTCAAATTTGCATTTGTAAGACAGTTGCTGTGATTGTCAGACTATTCAAGACAGTAGCATCTTGTACATGCATAAAGCTTGCAATACCTCAGTAATTATACAAGCAAAATCATAGATGTTATAGAATCTTATCCTAATACAGAAGTCTTAATGTACCCTTAAAGCGACTGTTTCACTTCATTACTCTGGAAGGAACCTAGCTGACAGGTCCTACAGATCAAATGTATCCTACATGTGATATATAGGACACATCCCATCCCACTCTTGGTATCTAGAAGGTGTCTTTTTGGATCTTGATCATGTAAAGCAACAGTCTCAGTCATGAAGGATATTTAAATACTAAGCAGTGACAACCAGAAGTAGAAATTTGGAGGTAGATACTGGACTTGTAGTGTCTGAATGATATTTGTTGAATTTGATTAGGTGTTCTTCATCCTTACAGAGCAGCTGGTCTAAATGGAAAGAATTGATTTACTAAGTGCACAGACATCACACGGACAAACAGCTCAACATCTGGAACAAAGACAGGTGGATACAAGGTCAGAGTGTAGTGTAAGTTTTGTCTGAACTTGAAAAATTTCAAAAGCTTGACTCAGCTTAAAATGTGAGCACAATATATTAGTTTACCTTAAAATGATTTTTGCTTAAAAATTTGTTCTTTGGTTTTAGTGACACTTAATTTTCTTTAGATAAATCTGTGGATATGACTATACAACTGAGCCTGTTATTAGCTGCAGCTTACTGATCTGGAGTATGTGACTGTTTAGCTTAAATTTAAATGTTTGATATTACCTCATTTAAACTTACCTCAGGAAGGTTTAAATCATGCACACAGATTACCCATAGCTCAGTGATGCTTGTCTGACAGGATAATTTAGCAAATGTTCACAATTTAGTTGCACCTCTGAAGCCCAGGAAACTATACTTGTTTAGTAGTTTAGTTAGTAGAAGCATATATTCAAATTAATTGTGTTGATTTTGAGGGTAGACTTGAACTGATAGTACAGCTAAGACTACATCTATACCAAGTGAAAATAAGAGTGCTACACACTGCCTAATTCTTTCTACAGTCCCTGGTTTGCATCAAAAGGCCTTCTTCAAATGTAAACTGCTTTAGATAGGGCAAAGTCCTACACAGTGTGGAGCAAGTCAGTTCTCATTAACCTTGACCTTTTCTACTCAACAGTAAGAATCATAGAATCATAGAATCATAGAATGGTTTAGGTTGGAAGGGACCTCAAGGATCATCCAGCTCCAACCCCCCGCCATAGGCAGGGACACCTCCCACTAGAGCAGGCTGCTCAAGGCCTCATCCAGCCTGGCCTTAAACGCCTCCAGGGAGGAAGCATCCACAACCTCCCTGGGCAACCTGTTCCAGTGTCTCACCACCCTCACTGTAAAGAACTTCCTCCTAACATCCAGTAGGAATCTCTGCTCTTCCAGCTTAAACCCATTCCCCCTCGTCCTGACATTACCAGACCTTGTCAATAGTCCCTCCCCAGCCTTCCTGTAGGCTCCCTTCAGATACTGGAAAGCCACTCTAAGGTCTCCTCGAAGCCTTCTCTTCTCCAGCCTGCAGAGCCCCAACTCTCTCAGCCTGTCCTCATAGCAGAGGTGCTCCAGCCCTCTGATCATCTTCGTGGCTCTCCTCTGGACCCGCTCCAGCAGTTCCATGTCCTTCTTGTATTGGGGGCTCCAGAACTGCACACAGTACTCCAGGTGGGGTCTGACGAGAGCAGAGTAAAGGGGGAGAATCACCTCCCTTGCCCTGCTGGCCACACTTCTCTTGATGCAGCCCAGCACTCGGTTGGCTGTCTGGGCTGCATGTGCACACTGCCGGCTCATGTTGAGCTTCTCGTCGACCCAGACCCCCAGGTCCTTCTCCTCAGGGCTGCTCTCAGCCATTCATCACCCAGCCTGTATCTGTGCCTGGGATTGCACCGACCCAGGTGCAGGACCTTACACTTGGCCTTGTTAAACGTCATGAGGTTGGCCTGGGCCCACCTCTCCAGCCTGTCCAGGTCCCTCTGGATGGCATCCCTGCCCTCCAGCAAGTCAGCTGCGCCACACAGCTTGGTGTCATCTGCAAACTTGCTGAGGGTGCACTCAATTCCTCTGTCCATATCACTGACAAAGATGTTAAAGGGCACTGGTCCCAGCACTGACCCCTGAGGAACACCACTTGTCACCGGTCGCCAGGTGGACATTGTGCCATTGATCACCACTCTCTGCATGCAACCATCCAGCCCATTCCTTATCCAGTGAGTGCTTCACCCATCCAGTTTGTGCTTTTCCAGTTTGGTGACCAGGATGTCATGTGGGACAGAGTCGAATGCCTTACTCAGGTCTAGGTAGACGACATCTGAAGAAGAACTGAATAACCTTGACCTCTTCTACTCAACAGTAAGAACTGAACTTCTGACTCTACAAATGGTAGTGACTGGCTTCACTAAGTTGTCTCTTACACTAATTTGCATTAAATTGTTGCCTGGGTGGATTGAGCTAATAGAAACTCATTTTTTTTCCATTCAGTTAAAGAATAACTTTTGAAATTCAATTGTTCCTGACAGCTCAGAAAGCATGTAATCTGCAAAATTTCAACTATTTTTGATTGACTCATTTATTTCCATTTAAAGGACTCATTCATTGTGTAACTTATCATGTTTTGATTTTTTTTTTTCATTATCATGTTCTGAGGATTTATCTGACAGTTTTCAGATCTAGTGCCAGTTAATGTGATTTATTTCAATGCATCAGCTTCACGGTTCATGAATTGGTTATTCTTACTGACTTTTCAACATAACTACTCCTTCAAAATTACCAGCCTGTGTGATATTCGAGAATAGAATAAAATCAACCAGGTTGGAAGAGACCTCCAAGATCATCCAGTCCAACCTAGCACCCAGCCCTATCCAGTCAACTAGACCATGGCACTAAGTGCCCCATGCAGTCTTTTCCTGAATACCCCCAGGGACTGTGACTCCACCACCTCCCTGGGCAGTCCATTCCAATGGCAAATCACTCTCTCTGTGAAGAACTTCCTCCTAACATCCAGCCTATACTCCCCCCGGCACAACTTGAGACTGTGTCCCCTTGTTCTGTTGCTGGTTGCCTGGCAGAAGAGACCAACCCCCACCTGGCTACAACCTCCCTTCAGGTAGTTGTCGACAGCAATGAGGTCACCCCTGAGCCTCCTCTTCTCCAGGCTAAACAACCCCAGCTCCCTCAGCCTCTCCTCATAGGGTTTGTAAAAAAATAATATATAATATAAAAATTATGTGGCAACAGAAAAAGTAATAATCTGGATTCAGTGCTTCTTGTTTGTGTCCCATTTGCTCACTGCAGGAAATCACAAAGTCAGAAGGTGAGAAATACTTCAGAAATAGAACTATGAGAGGCACTTCCTGAAAGGAGGTTGTAGTGAGGCTGGAGCTGGTCTCTTCTTCCAAATTACTAATGATAGGACAAGAGGAAATGGCCTCAAGTTGTGTCAGAGGAGATTTAGGTTGGATGTTTGGAGGAAGTTCTTTACTGAGCAGGTGGTCAGGGACTGGAACAGGCTGTCCAGGGAGGTGGTGGAGTCACCATCCCTGGAGCTGTTTAAAAGGGAAGTGGATATTGTGCTTGACATTATGGTCTAGTGATGAAGGATGCTGGGATGAAGGTTGGACTGGATGATCCTGGTCATCCTTTCCAACCACAGCAATTCATAGTGATTAGATGTTGCACTGAGGGATTTGGTTTAGTCAAGGACTTGTCAGTGTGAAACTAATGATTGGACTGGAAGAGCTTGAAGGTCTTTTCCAATCTAAGAAATTCTGTGATTCTGTGATTTGCAAAAAGATTTGTTTAAACAGAAAGCATGGTATGAACTCCTAATGTCAATGACTGATAGATATTCAAGTGTTGTTTATTTATTTACTTAAATTAAAATGCCTTTGGTAGCAGACACAGTGCTCTGTGGTACCCTGACTGTTCTTGGCAGGGATTGGTGCTGAGGACTATGGGGTCAGCTAGTGACTTTGCTGCAAAATCTACATCTCTTCTTCTGAAAGGCATATCAGCATAGTCTGAACTAGCAGAACATCAGAGGATAGTAACAGATTTCAAAAAGCTCAGCATTTCTGTGCCAAACTAGCGCTGACATGAAGGAGAAACAAGCCAAGCCTCTTTCTTAATTTTGAGTTAGCACTTCTAAACCTGACAAACATTCTTCTGGGAGGAATAATTAATTTTGGAACAACAGCACGAAAGAGAAATATAAGATTTTGAAGACATGTCCCATACTGTCTTGTTTATTCTTCAGCATTACAGAAATTTAAGTTTTCATTGCTGGTTACTTGGAGGTAAGCAGCTACTTGGCTTGCAGAAATATGAAGTAATTGGATCAATACATATCATAAGCCAACAAAAGTGGTTAAGAGAAACAGGATAAAAATATTTTTTAATTCTAGTTCTGCAGGGAACAGGAAGGGGAATATAGAGAATTAAAACTCCAACCCAATAAACTCACCTTTTCTTTATAGCTTGTGCTAGTTTGAAGCTAGCT